>OY720038.1:6623324-6983291 GCA_963082485.1 Eudonia mercurella
GGTATAAGTAAAGTTATCCTTTCAATTAAATGTCAAACGCAATCACCACTTCCTGATAAGTATCTGATAGTCTACTCTACACCATGGGGTTCTCTTAATAGGAGAAAATGAAGTAAAAAGTTGGCATAGCGCAAGTGATACTCCTGGTGGTACAAGCGTCCTTATATAGACTGCGGTAGCCAATTTTCACAAAAAGAACCGTATTCGTATTTGCCATTTACTTAGATTTAAGAAAATATCTAGAACTTTTATCATACTTACTCACAGATAAATGCCATCACAGAAACAAAAGTTATCTGAAACCGGTAAAATTATCGAACCTGTTTCGGCCAATTAACAGCAGTATCGAAATAGTTTTGATTTAGAGTTTTTGGCACCGTTCGAATAACCGGTAAATTTGAAACTGTTCTCGTCATGTTGTATTCAATAAACCAATAAACCAACCAATTTTTGGTTTAAGAAACCGGTTTATTAAAAAAATATAAATTAAACGCGTATCGGCAAACGTAGTGTAGGACGCCCTCAGACTAGGTGGCTGGCAAGAAGAGCTGGATGAGAGTAGCCGTGGGTCGTGCTCGGTGGCGTGCACTTGGAGAGGCCTATGGCCAGCAGTGGACTAATATAGGCTGATGATGATGATGAAATGAACTAGTTAGTAACCCGTATTTGCCGGTAAATTGATACCGGTTTCGACTTCCGAGCCCTGTATGCTCAATGCTGTATTATATATGCTATTTTCAGGAATCTGTGAATCTAAAGCTGTCAATTTTTTTTAATAAATGTTCAACCATATGACATAGACATAAAGTTTCCAGTGTGGTGCCGGGGGTAAAGAATTGCACCACCCCATCTCTTCCCGTGGGTGTCGTAGAAGGCGACTATGGGACCATTCCAGAGGATGGGCAGCAGCGTCTCTCTGTGATTATTCTCACCTTACTGCGATCGCCAACCCGCCTGCCAAGCGTGGCGACTATGGCAAATTCCCCTCAAAATGATTTATCCTTGAGGGAGGCCTTTGTCCAGCAGTGGACGTCTTTTTGGCTGAGATGAATGAATTAATGAATAAAGTTCAAATTCTATTGAGAAAATTTGACAGATTTATTGTTTGTTTGTAGTCTAATGTGCGGCGTGTGTACCATAAATATTAACATAGTATTATTCACAGGTATCAGTGAACGACTTCATCATTAAAGCCATGGCCGCGTCGTGTAAACGGGTGCCGGCTGTAAACGCGCATTGGATGGAATCCTTTATCAGACAGTGAGTAGTAGTTTATTACATATTGCCACCCAATATTGAACCGTATGCACTTGGAATAAGATTAAAAAACAATGAAGAATTAAAACGGTAGTTTTGCTGGTTAAAAGGTAAAGTTGTTAATGAAATGACAATGACAGCCTGAAAGGGCTAGTAACTCAGTATCAATAGACAATATTAAAACAAACATTTTCGCTAAATACGATTATACGTTCACGATGGAAACTTTAAGCGCATAAATTCAACTGAACATTTTTTTAAATATAGTCTATTAACCAAATAGATCTTTTTATTTTACTTGAGCATACGTACAAAAATTGTACAAATTCAAATTCAAATTCAAAAGATTTATTCGGCGTAGCAGGCTTAGGCTTAGGCTTAAATTTTATATTATATTACATGATTGTAATTTGGTTGAAAAGATGGAGAAAAAGAAATAAGCCTCTATAATAATAACTTAGGAAAGTTTCTTGCCAGCTCTTCTCAGTCGAAGGCTCTCCCAAAATCCGAACTGATGGTAGATTCAGTAGAAACTAATTTTTTAGTTTTTTGATTTATAGTTTTGACGTCAATAAGTGCCTGTGATGGCTTATGTTAAATAAAAAAAAGACAGTTGTATAAGACAGCTGGTATTTATTAAATCAAAGTTTCACCCCCCCCCTGGTTGTCCATTAAATAAAGTAGTTATTATTATTATTATCTCCTTTATTTATTTTTCACATATTTACATTTTTAAATATTTTCTAAAAACAAAACAAACAAATCATTTAAAAATATAATGAAATAGGGGTCCGCCGGCATCGGGACCAGGGTCCAAGCTACTAGTGTTTATTATTATTACCTTTATTAAACTATATCTTAAGAAATTTTTTTTACAATATTTTATATAAAAACATATTTACAATATAAAATATTATAAAAAACTTAACCTAGGTTGCCACCGGCAGCGGGGATAGACCCAAGCTATCGGTGATTAGGGCTGCAGAGTGAGGAACCTCCTGACAATACTTGCCGCGTCAAGGAGTACTGCCTTTTGCTTGTGACCCTTGACCCAATCCTTCAGCGAGAGTCTCTCTAGGTGTTGATCGAGGCTCTTGGCTAAAAGACCGTTTGCCGAAACGACCATCGGTACAATAATGGTTGAATCCACATCCCACATGGCGGTAACCTCGTGAACCAAGTCAAGGTACTTACTGAGCTTGTCCTCGGCTTTCACAAGGTTCTCATCATGAGGTATGGTGATATCAACCAGTATTGCCCGGCGCTGGGATCGGTCGACCACCACGATATCAGGCTTATTGGCGACAATAGTCCTGTCCGTAATGATAGAGCGATCCCAGTAGAGCGTTGCATGACCATTTTCGAGTATTGGCGCAGGTGCGTTGTTATAGGCATATGTCATACGGCACCTCCGATTCAACAAGGCCATATCCAAGAGCAAGTTGCTGATGAATTATTCTGGCTACTTGGTTGTGTCTGTGCAAATACTCTCCGTTAGCAAGATGAGAACAACCAGAAATAATATGTCGGAGTGATTCACCTGGACAGCGGCATGCCCGACAGATGTCGACCGTACCATCCCTCATAATATATTTCCGGTAGTTATTCGTCTTGATAACTTCGTCTTCAATGGCACAGACAAAACCTTCGGTTTCCCCAAAGAGGACACAGAAACGTAGCCAGTTCACCGAGGCAGGCAAATCTACATCAGGCCCAGTTAGAGCCCGATGGTAGCGTCCGTGTAGCACCTTGCTCTTATTATTAGTAGATGTAATTCAGGCAGGCGAAACTTGTTTGTTTGTTTTCAATTCACTTTGTTGTTTTATAGGTCTAGTCTAGTCTGTTCTTAAACTGGTTGACACTTTGTGCAGTTAAGCACTCCGCAAACAACGGGGCGGCGCGGTCTTTTTGCGCTCTGTGTGCGTTGGTAGTATAGGATTCCCTTTGTTCTATCGTTCGCGGCAAAATTGTGCGGCCCGCCCCGCCGTTTGCATATAAGCGCCTTAAAGTTTCCTCACGTATTTATTTTTAAGCGTCAACCAATCTGTTGTTGATACATACAACAATTTTCGATCAGGTTCTCGAATGTGGACGTAAGCGTGGCAGTAGCGACCCCCACCGGTCTGATCACGCCGATCGTGTTCAACGCGGACTCGCGCGGCATCATCGAGATCTCGCGCAACGTCAAGGAGTTAGCCGGCAAAGCTAAGGAGGGCCGCCTACAACCGCAAGAGTACCAAGGCGGCACCATCACTATATCCAACTTGGGCATGTTTGGTGAGTCATCGTTTGCGTTTAAACGGCTTACTGCTAGGCTTAGGTCTGATCATCCTTATTGATTCCACGGACTCGCGCGGCGTCATCGAGATTTCGCGCAGTGTCCAGAATTTGGCCCGCAAAGCAAAGGAAGGTCGCCTACAACTACAAGAGTACCAAGTCTACACCTTCCACTGTGTCCAACCTGGGCATGTTTGGTAAGTCATCGTCTGCGTTTAAAAGGCCTTCTGCAAGCCATAGGTCTGATCATCCCTACTGATGCTACGGACTCGCGCAGCGTCAAGGAGTTAGCTGTTAGCTGGCAAAGTTAAGGAAGGCCGCCTACAGCCGCAGGAGTACCAAGGCGGCACCGTCACTGTATCCAACCTGGGCATGTTTGGTGAGTCATCGTCTGTGTTTTAACGGTCTACTGCAAGCCTTAGGTCTGATCATCTCTACTGAGTGCTTAGACTAGCGCGGCGTGATCGAGATCTCACGCAGCGCCATTAGAAGTTATTAGAAGTCATTAGAGTTTTTGCCCAGCAGTGGGACAGTATATAGGTTATTTACTACTGATGGGGGCTGCCTTATACCTATAAAAAAGAGTCGGTCGTTAATTCTGAGTCAATCATGATTGTGATCGCTCTTCATCTTTACATAAACACACTAAATATTAATACAGAAGCTATTTCTATAGCATTGAGTGCAATGTCAAAAATATATAGTTTAAGATGATTTGTATCACGTCATTTGTTAAAACATTAAGCAGAATGTAGGCAAATATATTGTATAAGATCACCTTTATTTCGTTATCGCCATTCATCGCGCATTTTCTCTGTCTTATTAGAAGAGCCTTATCACTATAGAGCAAAATAAATACCTATGGAAACTGCGTGTTCATTCTTAAGTTACACAGCTTTAAAATATTAATATTAATTGTAACCATTATAATGCTTATACTCTTATAATATACTAGCTGACACGGCGGATTCCGTACCTCATTTTTTTAAATATAGCCTATATTACTCAGCGCTAATGTAGCATTCTAATGGTGAAAGAATTTTTTAAATCGGTCCAGTAGTTTTTGAGTTTATTCGTTACATACATACAAAATACAAAGGTTTCCTCGTTATAATATTAGTATAGATTTGAGCCCGTTTTTTACCGACGACCCCTAAGTTTTAGGTCACCCTTGGCCTTTTTAGGTGACAGTTGCCGAAGTAACTGTCACCTTACACAGCTTATATAGGCCCTAAGCTATTTTCACGTCTTACTTACACTTAAAAATTAGAACTTAGGGGTCGTTCGGTGAAAACGAGCGTCACATTACATCCCTTAAATAAAATAAAAAGTGATGGAAATATAAAATCTATATAAATAAGAGACTTCTTGGTGGGAAAGTGAAGAGTCATGTCTGCGGATTTGTTTTATTTTCTAAAATTTGTGTTATGTCGAATATTAATGTGAAATAATGGTGGATTATTAACCGTTAAGTGTTCGTGAGTGTGCATGAGGCACATGAAACAAAATAGTGTAACGTCACTTTTCAAATTCTCTCAAGAAGTCCGCCCGAGAACTTAGTAAAGCCCCACATCTTTACTGAGATACTCGAGGGGTTGGAGGTATATTATTTCTCACTTCTCATTTCTATTATCATTCATCATCATCATACAGGAAAGAAATATTGTTTATTTATGTATTACTTGTAAGAAAAATTACTTTGACACTGGCTAAATGTGCTAATCGCACGAAGCCACCAACTAAAAAAAAAAATATATATATATATAAATAAAATTCTCATGTCACATGTTAGTTGCCATACTCTTCCGAAACGGTTCGATCGATTTTTATGAAATTTTATATGTATATTCGGTAGGTCTGACAATCGGTCGTAATCTATTTTTCATACCCCTAAGTGTTAAGGGTGGTCCACACCAATTTTTTGTTTAATGTTCCAATACAAAATGTTCCTAGCTGTGAAACATACGATTTGTTTGTTTTGTTGTCATAGAAACGATTTTATTGTATTGTTGACATAGAAACTGTCAAAGCGATGCGAAGTCCGCCGGGTCAGCTAGATGGATATAGATTTTTTTGTTTAAATTACATACAGTTAAATATAGGTTAGGTAAAGTATCATCATCATCATCATCATCATCATCATCATCATCATCATCATCATCATCATCATCATCATCATCATCATCATCATCATCATCATCATCATCATCATCATCATCATCAGCATCATCATCAGCCCATTTTATGTCCCCACTGCTGGGGCATGAGCCTTCCCTATGGATGGATAGGGAGAACGGGTCATAAACCACCACGCGGGCCCAGTGCGGATTGGTAGTTGTGCAGCCGGGTCCAACGGTTTTACGTGCCTTCCGAAGGACGGAGGAGCTCGAGATGAAACATTTTTGGTCACCCATCCGATGACCGGCCTTTGCGTAAGTTGCTTAACCTTGGCACTCGCAGATTGGGCGCGTTAACCACTGCCCCATCGACCTCCTCTCCTCCTCTCCGAGGTAAGGTATGTCATAAAGGAATTAACATTATTGTGGTTAATTGCAGGTATCACCATGTTCAACGCGATCATCAACCCCCCACAGGCCCTGATCTTAGCGTGCGGCGGTGTTCAAGAGCTAGTTATTGCAGACAAAAATGAACCACAAGGGTATGTGAATAACAACCTGTTGAAGTGTTCAGATATTTATTTCTCATGCGCAGTGCCGGATTAAGGCGAAGGGTAAGGCACACTAGCGCCACCAATTGATAATTTGACAATTACTAACTGACCGGATCTTTTTTTAAACATTGCGTACCGTCCGACAACAGGAAAGCATCCATAGTATTTATTGAATAATTGTGCACTACTTTTTGTTGCGTGGTTTATTCACAAAACGGGCTATCGCATTTATTCACAAACAATGGCCACTGTGGTGTTAGCGAATGAATACAAAAGCAAACCTAAAAGCAGTGCACAATTATTGAATAATAGATGTTTGCCTAGCGTCGGAAGGTCTGAATGTTTGAAAAAAAATCCAGTTTAGCAGTTATCAGATTAAATCCATTAGCGGCGCTAGTGTGCCTTACCCTTCGCCTTAAGCTAGCGCGGGGCCCGTAGCAAAAGGGAACAGGGGGTCCTTAAAATGCGTTTTTGACGACCTCTGTGGTCGAGTGGTTTACACACCGGTTTTCATGGTGTCGCCATCTTGGAGGTCCCGGGGTCAAGTCCCTGCAGGGACAAACTTTGTGTAATGAACACGAGCATTCGCACTCAATTCTTGGACGTTTTACTAGTATGTATAATTATCCTATGTGAGTATGTTTATCCAGTTATCCAGTTTGTTCAAAAATGTATCATTCCGAGTTCATCCGTGCTTCGGAAGGCACGTAAAGCCGTTGGTCCCGGCTGCATTAGCAATCGTTAACAATCACCAATCAGCACTGGGCCCGCGTGGTGGTTTAAGGCCCGTTCTCCCTTTCCATCCATAGGGAAGGCTCGTGCCCCAGTAGTAAGGAGATAAAATGAGCTGATCATGATGAAATACTTTTTTTCCTCAGTTGATGGCTTCGTGCGGTTAGTATATTCAGCCAGTGTCAAAGTTTTTTTTTCAAAATTCCAAATTCAAAATTATTTATTCAGTTTAGGCTACAACATGCCATCGGTTCGTAAGTCTACTCTGGGCGGGAGACCTTGTACTGTGATGAACCAGCAAGAAACTCAGCAAGTGTCAAGCTCTTTTCTCCCTTACAGCGTCAAAAAAAAATTGAAAATGTCCATTTTGTTATATTATTATAATATGTTATTGTCTGTTCACTCACTAGGTTCAGAGCTGCCAAGTTCGTGACTTTCACCGCGTCGGCGGATCACCGCGTGGTGGACGGGGCGGTGGGCGCGCAATGGATGAAGGCATTGAAAGAGAACCTCGAAGACCCCGCCAACATCATACTGTGAGCGGTTACTTGCTAACTGGACTGCGGCGAGGCGGCGACATTGTTGTAGAGCTAGCTTGTGCAGTGCGAGTTAAGTACACCACTCGACTCGAGCGTTCACTAATAGAATTTGTATAGCTACGATTCATCGAGTTTGATAAATACCTCAGTAGTCATGTTGAAAAAATACAATGTAAAGTCAGAATTTGTCTATTCGAATCCTTTTTACCAAGAAATGGGGATTTGTCGAAGAAAAAGTTAAGTGAAAGTATAAATTTCTTTTCATTGAAAGCGCATAAGAATTGTAGTACCGTCCTAAATCTGTGTCTGCTTCCCATTCGGAACGTCTTTTAGCTGTGGAGAAGAGTGGGCGTAAGAAATGGAAGCATTCGCAGCGTCGATATTTACTTTTACGTAAATCGTTTACGCAATTTCGCAACTAGGTGGCGCCACATTACTCGTTCGGATAGTGAAAAACGACTCGCACTCCGCACACCGAACGCATCAATACACCTATTCGTACTGAAACGAACATTTTCTACACACATTTTATAACTATAACTTTACATATTTACCACGTTTTTTTTAAAGTTTTATTTTTACCCGATTTATTTTACATAAATGCCGTGGGACATTGTATATACGACGGTCATCGTAAAGTGGATATTTTGACATGTCGCCCTGTCGTCGGCGATGCGTTATTCCAATTAGCAAATTGTCACGAGTGTGTGCGCTGCGACCTTCGAATGGCGCGGAATGCCTTCCGTATTCTGTGAATTGGTTATGTTTATAAATATTATTGTCATTACTGTAAGTCGATGACATTATGTGCCCGTAAAGCGTAGATATACTTATCGCCCATTCCGCTGCACTCGAAGGGCATAGCCTTCATTGTTAAGTAATTATTTATTTAGTAAATTAAGGAACGACCGTACAAGTAACATTGCTAAACAGTAGTCAGAGGCAAAATTATGTATATTATTTATTTCCGATCCATCGACAGTTTTTATGAACATTGCCGAACTAAGTTATTATAGAGGTGGTTATTGCAGCTCTATAATAACTAAGTTACTGTTGCACCAAATAGTATGTCAGGAATATTGTTACATTTTATGGGGTAGACTTTGCGCATTTTATTGTGAAGTTTACGTATTGTAGATATTTTGGAGCAGAGATCTTCAATTTCATTTCTATTATCTAAACGATATTGTTATCAAAGATATTGAAAACTGGGTGACGCAATGAATGTGCTGTAAACAAAATTGTTATGATTATGTAGCGTGAAACAAATGGAATTCCATACAAGTTTTGTTAACATCTTTTGTTTTTATTACTGCCAGATGATTTTTATGAATGTTAGTTGAATATATTTTATTTACAAATAAATTGATGTCTTGTTATTTACAATCCTGCAACTGCTACTGCTGTAAGTGTAATAAACATGGTCGTGGGATTCATTAAGAGCTCTGCCTCATTACGACGTTGCCAAATCGTCGCCAAGTGAGTTAAGTACCTAACATTTCAATATTAACTGCTTGGATACGTAACCGGCGACGTCGCCATTGCGTCTTAAGGCGAAGGGCACACTAGCGCCGCTAATGGATTTAAATTGATAACTGCTAAACTGGATTTTTTTTCAAACAATGCGGACCTTCCGACACTAGGCAAACATCTATTACTTAATAATTGTGCACTACTTTTAGATTTGTTTTTGTATTCATTCGCTAACATCAACAGTGGCCATTGTTTGTGAATAAATGCGATAGCCCGTTTTGTTAATAAACCACGCAACAAAAAGTAGTGCACAATTATTAAATAAATACTATGGATACTTTCCTGTTGTCGGACGGTACGCAATGTTTAAAAAAAGATCCGGTCAGTTAGTAATTGTCAAATTATCAATTGGTGGCGCTAGTGTGCCTTACCCTTCGCCTTAATGAGCAGAGCTCTAAGACAAAGAGGTATGCGTGTTCCATAAGCTTATGATAACCATTGCTCCCTCAACATGTCATATATATAATATCACTGCAAGAGAAAAAAAACGATTATAAATACGCGTGTAGACGGTCTTTGGCTGAACCGAAGAAGCTCAAAGGCTCGAAACGCTGCTATCGAAGTTAAGGAACCTTTGTTCGTAGTCTAAGATAAGTGACCAAATAAAAATGGGTTATTCCCTTAGAATTCCATTCCCCTAGGATCCTGTCCCCTAGGATCCTGAACGCGATAAATGTGGTAACATTTACTTTCTATTGTGTTTAACTTGTACCATTAACAAAATATTAATTTATAAATATATATATACTACTCAAAACAAAATAAGGGCCACGAGGTATTTTGTCTGTACCATGAAAATAATAAAACCAATATTAATTTTTTTGTCTCCATAACGAAAACTAATGTTGTTTTTACCGTGTAGACTACTGTAGACCAATAAATTTATTCCAATAATAATGATTAAAAAGTTTATTTGCTTTTGAAAGAAAAAACACATTTAAGGTTAAAAATAAAAACAATGTAAAGTTACTGAAAACAAAAGAAAATACTCCATGCTCATCTTTTAGTAACGGGTATTCCCCCCTCGTTTCGTTACGCACTCCATTTTCCATTGGAATCTCTTCCCAGGCTCTTTTAACAGCGTTGATGAGTTGCTGTTGGTTGTGGATTTACTGATCACCGTCTCTAACTCTTCGTTTCAACTGATCCCACATGTGCTCTATTGGATTTAAGTCCGGACTGTTCGCCGGCCACGGCAAGACTTGAATTTGAGACGCTTCCAGTACAAACCGAGTCGCTTGAGCCGTGTGTACACGAGCATTGTCTTGCATCAAGATGAATCCAGGACCCGCTCGCTGGGCAAATGGGATCACATGTGGTCTGACGACTTCCTCAATATACCGCTGAGCAGTAACAGTACCCTCATTTAAAATAGCGAGCTCAGTTTTGCCGTGTAAGCTTATCCCGCCCCAAATCATTACATTTGGACCACCAAAACGATCGACTTCATGGATGCAGGCTTCTGAAAATCTCTCGCCGCGTCTTCTCCATACTCTAATACGCCGATCGTCGTTAAAAAATTTAACTTTGCATTCGTCTGTGAAGAGCACCATGCCCCATTGGTTTATGTTCCAGTCCAAATGTTGACGGGAAAATCTTAAACGATTTGCACGATGATTTCTGGTTAATGGAATACGGACAACTCGCCTTCTTGATGCCTGCTGGTCTTCATGCAATCGATTACGAATAGTTTGGTCACTGACACGAGTACCCGTTGTGAGCCGTAAACGATTTTGCAGCTTGCGGGCCGTCGTTGTGCGATCTCGGCGCGCACTTAATCGAATGTAACGATCCTCTTGAGCTGTTGTAATGCGAACTCTGCCCGAACCAGGTCTTCTTCTAACACTGCCGGTCTCTTGGAAACGATTCCATAGATTTTGAATAGCTCTTCGAGAAAATCCCAATTGCAAACCCACAGATCGCTGCGAATGACCTTCTTCAATCATTGTAACGGCTCTGGTTGCTGTCAGCGAGTCCATATGACGCCTGCGTGCTTGTGGCATATTGCAAAAGATGTTTCTGACTCGAGATATCAATGAACTCTGATAATTTCTAATAAACCAAGAAGCTAAGGAAAGCAAAACGTCAAAGAAAATGCAATCAAAATTTTCAAAAATAATTTTAAATCAAATTTTATTTAAAATTGTTGCCAGCATTAGATGAATACTACAATATTAAAAAGTTTAGGTATCAAAGAGTTTGTATACTCAATATTTTACTACTTTCAATATGTAAATGTTTAATAATTTACACCAAAATGAAAAAATACCTCGTGGCCCTTATTTTGTTTTGAGTAGTATATATATATATATATATTTCTGATCTTTAAAAAGCTCACTATACAGATCAAGAAACGAGGATTTGGAGGTACAAAAAACATCATTTAGAAAACCGGTTGATGTTGTTGTACCGAAAAAATTATAGGATTATTGTATTTGTGTCACCAAAAGGCCGGAAAGGCCTAAAAAATGTAAAAGTTTATTTATGTTACAAATGTGCCGTACATTTGATTATTCATATCATCATAGTAGTCATAAATTATAAAATGTAATTTGTTAAGAATTATTTGGTCATATTGTAGTTTTTTTTAAATTTTTGATAAGTAAATTGTGTTTTTAAAACTATGATCTAAAACTTATTTTAAATACTAATTACAAATATATACCTATATATATTTATAAATAATTATATTTTTTAATAACGGTACAAGATATGTATGATATATAGAAAAAATAACAAAAGTAGGTAAATGTAACCACATTTATTGCATTCGGGATCCTTCGGGACAGGATCCTCGGGGAATGGGATTCTCATGGAATAACCCATAAAAATCTCACCAGCTTCTAGATTTTTTTATAAAGAGTTTGCTGATTGCCTCTGGCGGCTTTTAAGTGTCACCATACTTTTTGGGGTCGGCGAGAAACTCGAAGGGTTCCTCAAGCCATGTTGATCGAAACACCGTCAGAGGTTTCCTAGAAGGAATGGCATCACGCACTAGTCCGTCTCCTCGGTCCCTACTATATTCTCCGAGAGGTTCGGATCGGATCGGTAGCTAGTTCTTTATGCTTCGGAAAACGCTAATCTGGTCGGCTGTGGTCGTAAACCAAACAAAAGTGGAAATACCGAATAGAGGCCTGCATGTTGTTTGGCTGTGTCGCTTATATTAAATGCTTCATAATATGCGATGCCTAAACACATTATCAAACTTATTAGGTCATGGACACGAGCTGTCGCGTGTAATTATTTTGCGTGCAAAAGAATCGGGCGCGTCACGGACAAACCGTCACGATAGCAAATAATGGATACAACCGAGAAAATGATGACATCATTAATAGTGTCTATTTTTCTTTCACCTTGTTAGGAAAAAAAGGGTGGGACCTAGGGGCTCCAAAGGGGGCGATTTTTGAATCTCACCGGTTGATCACGAAGTGACGTGAAATACCTACTCTTCGGAAATACTCTAATGGAATTTAATTATTTTGCTGCATAGGCTGTAGGCTAATGTTTTTCCCATAGTCCAAATACAGGTCACAGGCCAAATCGAGGCCTAGGCTTTTCTCCCATATCTTAGTATTACTTGTTCCTTGTTATTTTCATCTCGATCAACAACTAAACACGAGGTTAAGATAAATGAAACAAAATATTTTATTTTATTTTCATAAATTTATAAATTACTTACTCTGAATATTTTCTATTGTTTTTGTTTTTCAATAACTTATTTTTTTATTTTTTTTATTTTTCAGATTTAGATTTTTAATCTGACAAAGTTTTTTTAATGTAATACAATATAAAAGACACTATACTATTATTAGATATTCAAACTTTAACACTTTTAACTGTAGCAGAGCGGAGAAGAGTCTAAAATAAAGGAACTCTATTGGTTGATTTCCACATAGCTCTGCTCCGCTCGGCTCGGCTCTGCGTCAATGGTTAGTGGTCGCTATGGTAGCCCCCACCTTCAGCGAAACACGTTCCCTGCCCGTCTTGTCACCAGAACGGCATGAAGCTGCAGGAGGCTGCCATTGCTAGGGACTTCGCGCGTCCTTAGCGATGCAAATTAGAGGTTGCTATGGCAGGCCGACCTTCAGCGAAACACGTTCCCCGCCCGTCTCGTTACCAGAACCACATAAAGCTGCAGGAGGTTGAGTTGCTAGGGACCCGCGCACTGCACATGCGCCACGCGTCCCTAGTGATGCAAAGTTAGTGGTTGCTATGGTAGCCCCACCTTCAGCCAGACACGTTTCCCGCTCGTCTCGTCACCAGGACTACATGAAGCTGCAGGAGGTTGAGTTGTTAGGGACCCGCGCACTGCACATGCGCCAAGCGTCCCTAGTGATGCAAAGTTAGTGGTTGCTATGGCAGCCCTACCATTAACGAAACACGTTCCCAGCCCGTCTCTTTACCAGAACTACATGAAGCTGCAGGAAGCTGCCGTTGCTAGGTTCCCCCGCGCACCGCCATGCGCAACGCGTCCCTATTTCTAAATAATGCACACTACTACGTCTGGATAGTGAATGCACACAGCTGCTGCAGTATAACTAAAGCTATTATAACTGCCATGCGCTACGTGGCCTTAGTAATGCAAAGTCAAAGGTTGCTATGGCAGCCGCACCTTCAGCGAGACACGTTCCAAACCCGTCTCTTTACCAAAACTACATAAAGCAGCAGGAGGCTGCAGTTGCTAGGGACCCCGCGCACTGAACATGTGCTACGCGTCCTTAGCGATGCAAAGATAGAAGAGCACGTTAGAGATTGTTATGGCAACGCCACCGTCAGCGAAACACGTTTCCCGCCCGTCTCATAACCAGAACTACATGAAACTGCAGGAGGCTGCCGTTGCTAGGGATCCCGCGCACCGATATGCGCAACGCGTTCCCCATTCCCCAATGCCACCATGCGCCACGCATCCTTAGAGGGTTGCTATGGTAGCCACACCTTCAGCCAGACACGTTTCCCGCTCGTCTCGTCACCAAAAATACATGAAGCTGCAGGAGGTTGATTTTGCTAGAGACTCTGCGCACCGCACATGCGCCCCGCGTCCTAGTGATGCTAAGTTAGTGGTTGCTATGGCAGCCCTCATGCCTACAGCGGGACACGTTTCCCGCCCGTCTCGTTACCAGAACTACATGAAGCAGCAGGAGGCTGCGGTTGCTAGGGACCCCGCGCACCGCACATGCGCCATGCGTCCTTAGCGATGCAAATTTGGAGGTTGTCACAGACCTATATTTTGGTCTGTGGAGTTTTTTATGGCAGCGCCATCTTTAGCGAAACACGTTCCCCGCCCGTCTCGTTACCAGAACTACATGAAGCAGCAGGAGGTTGCCGTTGCTAGGTTCCCCCGCGCCATGCGCAACGCGTCCCTATTTCCCAATAATGCACACTACTACGTCTGGATAGTGAATGCACACAGCGGCTGCAGTATTACCTACTAGCTTAAAACATACGTACATACCTACTTTAATTGTTTACGAAGTCTATACGTAATGCTATCCACACAGCTGATTATATGTATGTACGATGTATTGTCATGGTCAATGTTTCTATATAAATAAGCTAAATCCATGTCACGTCACCAGAACTGCATGAAGCTGCAGGAGGCTGTCGTTGCTAGGGACTCCGCACACCGCTACGTGCAACACATCCCCATGCACACTACTAAGTCTGTGGATGCACACAGCTGCAGCAGTATTACCAGCCAAAAGAACTTCTTGGCGGGAACATAACTGTTAAGGCCGCATTTGCAGCATTTTTTTTTGAGAATAAAAGGAGGATTATAAACCGTTATGTGTTCGTGAACGTGCATGAGTATTGGCCAATAATATAAAACAGTGTTAAGTCACTTTTTTCACGTCAATTCATCTGGAATTTGCGTCTCTTTCTACTGCGAGGGTGTAGGGGTTGTCCAATAACATATCTGTCTTTTATAAGTAATTTGTGTAATTGTCAATTTTCTTTTAACATTAAAAAAAAAAAAACAAACAAACAGTTGTCCCTTTTAAACAAACAGATGGGTAGTGTTGACCCCACACTTCTACTAGACGAGGGGGAAACTTCAGGGAGACATGGTGGCCCGCCAGTCTCGCAGTTTCATGCAGTTCTGGCTAACAACAAGAGAAGGTGGGGCTAGCACCACTTGCCTACCTACGCCCTACACGCTTTTTCTGGTAGAAACAGCGCGAGCCACAGTAATTTAGTGTAAATAGACATTTTTTTTAAAGTACGTTAAACCTACTACGAGTGTTTTGTTTTATTTGCCAATACATGGTCAAGAGTCATGTATCGATATCGTATAACGTTCGTCATCATAACATAATTTATTATAAACTCACGACTGTTTACTTTCCCGCCAATAAGTTTTTAGCTGGTAATATTGCAGCAGCGGTGTGCATCACTAAGGACGCGTGGCGCATAGCGGTGCGCAGAGTCCCTAGAAACGTCAGCCTCCTGCAGTTTCATGCAGTTCTGGTGACGAGACATACCTACTACGTATCATGCTCATGTTATACGAATGGGTAGATAAATGCTTCCGGGGAAGGTATCACGCTCACCAAGGTGTAGATAAAAGATCATGCTACGCTACCTGAGCTGAAACCAGCTGAAACCACGATGAAACCGTGGATGCTTAGAGCTTAACCAACTCATAGTCGAGAGCCCCTTGTTCCGGTGGTATCGATTGCCGCCATTGTGTTGGATGCCATTTTGGGCACGGTGCAAAATACTGCGCCAGGTATAGCACTCCCAGTGACAATAGTCACGTGAGTGACACAAGCCTATACGTCATCCAGGGTATGTTCCGTTATGGACTGACAGTATACTGCCGCAGTATCCTAGGGAAATATATGACGTCATAAATCGTCGCCATTTTTGTACTGTAAGCACTGGCATTTTTGAGGTAGGGTGCCCTCAGTACTTTGATCACGTGATCAATAGCGTCCAGAAATGACATGTATGACAGCATGGATGACAGTATACTGGACTGCGTTCCGTTTTCAACAGCAACCAGTATAGCTAACTATAAAGGAACGGCTTCGCGGTATACTTAATTGACGTCACACCTTACAGTGCTCGCAGTGCATATCGGAACATATCTCAAGCCTAATTATCGCCGCTATCGATGAGAACCATGATTTCATCACAGTGCTATACTCTCAAAATAATAACTAAAGCTAAGTTATTGTTCTGAGGCTATACCTGTGTGGTGCGAGCACGGATCTTATACCGATCGATAAATTGATCGGTTGACAAAACCGTTTAGCTATATTTTATTCTTAGAATAATAACGCCTTTATTATATTAAGAACCAACTAAGCGTGGATGACATCGAGCTCGTATAACGTCACATTTATGTCATTACTTGACAGTGTCACATTATATTAACTTCGGAGTAATTGAAATATTATGTAATTTATTTGACCTGACTATCAAAAATAAAGAAAAGAAAAAAGGACTTTTTACTAACTATAAATAATTATAAAAGCTGAACAATCATGTCCGACTCTAATAATGATTCCAGCAGCACAGAGGTGAAGAAGCCAGTTAAAGAGGTGCCAGTGGTACAGGACCAGGGCTTGTTCGAGCACGACACGGGGGATGTGTACGACGGCTACTTCGAGATCAAGAAGAAGGACAAGGTCGCTAAGATGCATGGTTGGTTGTACGACAAGAATACTTAGTCCCCCACGACACGGTTTAAATTAGCTCTTTTAATGTCAATAAGCCGCAGTGCATTTTTTGACTGAGCAAACAAGACAGAATTCGCTAGTAGCAATCGCCGGTCGCCCTGTCTATGACTAATATATAATGATAAGAACTGTAAAAGCTTCACAAGTCGCTCTTGGAGTTGCAAGCATCAATGAGATTTCCATCAGGTAGGCCGTATCGCTCGTTTGCCGGCTCAGTCATCATGATCATCATAATCTCAGCCAAAATACGTCCACTGCTGGACAGAGGCCTCCCCAAGGATCTCCAAGCCGGCTCAGTAACATCAAAAACAGTAAAACGTTAAAAGTTAAGGTTTAAAGTTCAAAGTCACTCAGCCTTAACTTTGATCCATTAACAAACGCATGTGATTCATTCACTAAATACAAACTGTAAAGTCAAAGGTTCTCTTTCCGATTAGGTAAGTGAACCGTGTCGCTCTATTCATCCCATACGTGGGTGTCACGGTCCGATTGTCGTAAATAGTCGACGATGCTGGTGTTTAATATTTGGTATGCACTTCGCTTTATCGTTCTAATAAGTATAGTAGTACAATTATATTGGTACAGTTCACTGCAGAGCAAGCTTGAAAACAGAAGGTGGAGGCTTGAATCCCTCTCGTGAAAATTTAAAATATACCTTCTCGCAAAAAGGTTCTCATATTTATATAATTTTAGGAGCTTGATGGCGTAGTAGTTAACGCGCCCGGTCTGCGAGTGCTGCGGTTAAGCAACTTTCACAAAGGCCGGTCATTGGTTGGGTCCGTGCTTCGGAAGGCACGTAAAGCCGGTGGTCTCGGCTGCATTAGCAGTCGTTAACAATCACCAACTCGCATTGGACCTGCGTGGTGGTTTATGGCCCGTTCTCCCTATCCATCCGTAGGGAAGGCTCGTGCCTCAGCAGTGGGGACATAAAATGAGCTGATGATGATTTATATAGTTACTTTATTGGGCCTTAATCTCACCTGGTGATTTAAGTGACGGTAAGGCTGGTAAGAGTATCTAACTAAGCGCAACTTCACCAACAATCACCAAACTTTCCGGATTAGGATAATTGTCACGGCTACTTCCCTTAATTTACCATTTAGAATGTTTTAAACTTCATACATTTAAAGGGAAGTTTGCCAAACGTGGAGAAGCCATTATATCTAACTGTTTAAATACAAAAATTATACTAACATTGTTGCTGTGACTTGATTGAATAAGATGATGATGGTGGTGATGATGAAGACTAACCGAGAATCTGAACCCGAAACCTAGGAGGCTGATACCAATTATCTTATTATTAGCATTTATTGCTTACTTTCTTAATATATTAGTACAATTTCTACATGCTAGTTAATTGCACTGTCGCGTCGTCGTCGGCGTGTTTTGCGAGACTAAGGCCTCATCCAGCTTTTTCCAGTCTTCTCATACTTTTAAACCATTTAATAGACAGATCATGTTTGAATATTTCATTGGTTTTCAAACTTATCTCAATCATATAAAGTTCAAAATGTGGAGGGAATATACATCCCTCTGACTGTGAAAGGGATAACCATTCTTTGCCATAGTGGGCCTGCAATCTTTTAAATCTTCCTCTATTTCTTTTCGTTTAGAATCTAGGCGTCTACTCTGTTATGTATATTGTCCATTTTTTTATTTTCTCTAAGCATGGGGTCTCCCTATCTTCATTTATGGTTTTGCCACGACATAGCTTCTATTTTTGTTATGCGTCTTATACTTATATAGCCTTTTTTCTGTCTCTTTTTGTAAGGCCCGATATACTTATTTCCATGGCTCTTTGACATATGATTACTTTTTGCTGTTGTTTTTGTGTGTTTGTCCAGGTCTGGCAACCGTATGTTAGTATTGGTATCATGCATATTACGCCAAACCAAACCAAACCAATTAACTATGTACCTTATCACTATGTTGATAAGAGGTAACTCATCAAGGCTACACTTAGGTCCAGGAATTTACACCACTGCTGAAGGCGACACCTACACCGGCATGTGGGACTTAGACAAGTTGGGGGCCAATGAAGATGTCAGCGTGGTATTTAATGACGGCTCCCGGTATGAAGGACCTTTCCGGGACTGGAATTACAGCGGCACTGCCAAGTAAGGAGCATCTTAGCCCTTTTTTAACTTGGTAAATACCACAGTAAATACTATACTATACAGATTCATCATATATACAGGTATACATATATCAGATATACAGATGATTTCATCTGTAAAGATGTATCTGCGTAGCCCATCGGTTGCAATAACCGTTGGATAGGTGGTACTGCTGCGCCTAAAAAGCAGTCAAAATCAAAAAGCAGTGATAAAAATTGTTTACGTCAGCCTTTCCGGTAGTATAATGGTCAGTGCAGCCGCCCGGATTACAAAAACCCAAGTTCGATTCCTGGCTGGTTCGGGTAGGAATTTAAATTTTTCTATTTTATAAATATTTTAATAGCACTTAAAAATTAAAAAATAAAATTTGGTAAATAATGTTTTCACACTTAGAAAGAATGAGTGAGGATCGGGCGGTGAAACGCGCATACGTGGGACGGCCGAGTGGGCGACGCCCGGTTGGCCGTCCCAGGTATCGCTGGGAGGACGAGGTCGCTAAGGACCTGCGCGAGCTCCGCGTTGAGAACTGGCGAGAAGTGGCGCAGGATCGGGAGAAGTGGCGGTAGTTATTATCGGAGGCCAAAACCCATCTTGGGTTCCTGCGCCACCCCAGTTAGTTTAGTTAGTTAATGTTTTCACCAGGGCTAGGGGTAACTCCGTGTTATGTGGCAATCTCGTTCAACCAGGAAAAGCGCTATGAGGAGAGGGGAGGTTTACCCACCAAAAACCTTTCTTTTGTTACAAGGGTGGCTCACGAACAGCAAGCACTGAGTTTCCTCCCAACATATCTATCTGAGCTTTGGCACCAAGGCGATTCTTAAGCGTATGCGATTGCCGAACAATACTATAGTATAGGATATTCAATCCATGCATATGACGTATTGCTATATAAGCTATGAGATGGTATAGTTTGGGCGTCTGTCCCCAGGCTTCTTTGAGGCTGTGCAAGCAGCTAGGGGTGCCCCACTCTACTGATATTGTTTGACACCTAATAGTAAAGAAAATTAAATGAGTTATTATTATATTAAATGGTTACCTTATAGGTACTGCTATCCAGATGGGAGCATCTTGAACTGTGACTTTGTGGAGAGCGCCCCGGTGGGTTTCCTCAAACTGACGGACCCTAACGGTCACACCTGGCTGGGCAAGGCGGCCCTGGGCTTCGGCTGGTTTGAGCCGGTCAACCACTTCTATGAAATGCTGGAGAAGACTCGCGACTCCGTGAAGGTGAAGAGACGGCACCGGACCATTCAGGAAGAGACTCCTAAGTAAAGGGTTTTTTGCTTATATGATTTATGATGGCACCCATAGTCTATGTAATTTTATTTAAATAAAAATAACTTTTATGCAAACTAATTAAATTGGAATATTTATTCCTAGCACGCAGTTCATTCCAAGCAGAGTAATAGGTATGTTTCGTAAGTAACTGGAGTTGTTTATACTAATATTATAAAGATGAAACCTTTGTATTTTGTATGCATTTTTGTAACGAATAAACTCAAAAATAACTGGACTGATTTGAAAAATTCTTTCACCATTAGAATGCTACATTAGCGCTAAGTAACATAGGCTATATTAAAAAGAAAATCCACCCGTGCGAAGCAGGGACGGGCCGCTAGTTGTTAATAAAAATGAAAGAAACAAAAGCGGTGCAGTTAGCAACGTAGTTGATTGTAGCTCGTATTTCAACTGAATTGCGTTGAAGTAACTAACCACTAAAGCCTTTACTGGGCGTGTAACAATATATTGTTAGCTCTCTAGCCAGAGCCAGTTTCTATTGAACAAGAAGGAATTCATTAAACGTTTATTTCATCACCTCGCCTTTCATTTAGCGTGGCTATCTGGGCATGTAACAATCATTAAAGTCAACACAATCGACAGGCTGAGTGCGAACGGGGAGTGCTCACCGGATTTAGTAACAAGCGCTTTAAAGGCTGCCTCTCACCCAAAGCTATAAGTGATGAGTTCACAGGATACGGTAGGTCAGGCGGGCTGCTCCTCGTGTAAAGTCAATTAATTTTATTCAAATAAGCATACGAATTGAAATTGAAAGATAAGTACGGTACACTGGTGCCCAGTGTTCGGCAGTAACCAGGGTTTTTCTCCGATATTTTTTTCTTTAATTATTAAAAATAAATTTTAGTGTTTTGCAACAATATAATGCTACCTAGCAGTGGCGAGGGTGGGGTTGCCACCTTTTTTTGTGCAAATAAAGTAGGTACATTGGTTATTCTGTTTCTGAGTGGTAGAGCCACGCTGCGTTGCAGCACGAAATGGGCCGGTTCGCCCGGCGTTATACCACCCTCTCACAGAATATCGGCGTGAAACAATGGCACTCGTTGCTGTTGTGTTTCGTCTGGTGAGTGAAAGTACCGGAGGCCCATCTCTCAACCCCCCTTCCAATTCCTACTCCCTCCTCAAGATTCAACTTCTTCCTCAAGGCCGGCAACGCATCTGCGATTACTTTGGGTGTACATGGGCGGCGGCGATTACTTTCAGGTGACCCGCCTGATAATTTGCCTTCTTTTATATTTAAAAAAAAAATTAAGCATGGTAAAAAGTAAAAAAAAAGTGAATTGTGTCAAAATAAAGTATGATTATTTATTTCGCTTAAATACATACTTTTCATTGCTTTCAGCAACTTTTAACAAATAATTATTACTGCTAAAAAGCTGCATAGCAACTTTTCTGTGTCTTAAGTGTGTGTAAAAAGAATCCCAGAGAACTAAAATATGTGAAATAAAGTATTATCGCGTACTTTATTGTTCTCATAATGTATAGAGTACAGTTATTACCCGAAATAACGTACAATACTTTATAATAAAGTATGGGTGGTAACCCTAGGCGAGGGGTCGAAATACGGCGAAGGTAAGCCTGCCAAGAATTTACAAATCAGACAATAATAAACATGGAAATAAATCATTTTGTTCACTATGCAACTGCCTGGCACACACGTATATTTAACTAATTGGTGACAATAATTACTGACATAATTATTAAGATCTGCATGGTGGATCCCTGGAGTGGGATTTCTAATAGGGAAGCCGATGGGAATCGGCATGTATGATCCTTCGCCACTGCTACCTAGAGTTTCCTAGTTTTAAGAGTAATGCCTGTTTTTAACATCGACCTAAGTTTAACCTAAGTTTTAGGTGGCCCCTGAGCCATATAAGGTGACAGACGCCGTGCTGTTTTAGCAAGGCGTCACCTAGGTCACCTAAAACTAAGATTCGAAGGCCGTCGTCGCTGTAACTGACATCATACCGTCATCTGACATAAGGCACAAAAGCTAAGGAACCACTTGGTATGTATCAATCCAACAATCGCTATAGCTTTCGGTGTGGTGTGAACTAAGCTTTAGCAGCACAACCCGCTAAGTACAGTTAGTCGCTCCTCCAGTAAAATACACACTCCACGCGACACTTGAGCGTCTGAACCCACTTATCTTAACATATAGAGCATGCAATCAGAAGCTGTGGCTTTTGACTCCGTAACATAACATTTGCCTTATCGGAAATGGGTAAAAACTGAAGAACTTATTTCCTGTAAACTGTTATTATGTATCCGAGTACTATATTGCCCCCTGCGTAATATGCAGACCAAGTGGGTAGGCCTTAGGCCGGCAGGGTTCGTGGGTTAGGCCCCCGGTGTGTGACGCCCCCGTGGTGGAGGCACCCGATTTCGTTTTAGTGCGATAAAATTTATTAGTTGAATATTTTTATCAAAAGTACAGTCAGATAGGCAAGCAGTATAAGCTATAAGCTATAAGCTGATTTCTTTTAAATAAGAAAAAAAAAATTGATAAATATTTATGACTTGTTTTAGCAACTCCTTAAACGTAATATATATTTAATATTAATATATTAGGTATTACTCTGTATCAATAAGCTATATTTAAAAAAAAATGTTAATGCTACTGTCCTCACAAATAATTATACCAATTCCAATGTAGCATCTTTTAAAAAGCTGCCTATTTTTTTGCAATGCCGGCAAAGGTATTCGTGCCAACAGCTTTTGAAGAGTACCATGACCGCGTTTTTTCTTGCCTATTCAAGCAGCGGCGGCCGGCCAGTCAAATATAGCAGCAGACGCACTGCCGCCTACAAGCTTAGATTGAATTGGGACATTTGTTTTTAGGGTTCCGTACCAAAAGGGTAAAACGGGACCCTATTAATAAGTCTCCGCTGTCCGTCCGTCTGTCTGTCTGTCCGTCTGTCACCAAACTGTGGTATCTCATGAACCGTGATAGTTAGACAGTTGAAATTTCACAGATGATGTATTTCTGTTGCCGCTATAACTAAAAAACAGAATAAAATAAATATTTAAGGGGGCTCCCATACACCAAACGGCAACAAGTAGACACTTGAATAATTCACAGAATTTTGAGTTATATTATTCACTTTAAAAATAAATAATTAAATTAAAATAAAATTAATATTTAATATTTATTTCCCATACAACAAACGTGATTTTTTTCCAATTTTTTCTCGGTTTTAATAACGATAACAGGTAGAAAACTTGAAATATTTTTATAGATAATGGTACGGAACCCTTCGTGCGCTAGTCCGACTTGCACTTGGCCGGTTTTTAAACATTGCACATTTCATTTTAAAAGGGCAAAAGTAAATTTTTTATATTATCCTGTTGTTGTATTATCCATAAATAGTAAAGCAATTGTGAAAAGTGGCCTCATCCGTTATTAAAGAGAAAATATGGCATCGCACTTATTCATTTTAAATTATTTAAAACAAAAAATTCTAGAATTTAATGCGTATTTGCAGGTAATGCTTCGTCTACAAATAAGCGAACATTGCTTCAGGATTCTTACAAAATGAGTGAGGATTCGACCCTGGATGGTCCTGAATTTTTATGTTTGACTTGACAAAACTCTCCACCACAGATTAGGTAATAGTTACCCACTCTCCTAATGATCGGCCAATAATGAAATCGGCGAAAGGAAGAGGCATTTAGAGCTCTCTGATTATATCGTAACTTTTCTTACAGGGGTATTTACTTAGGTAGATCTGGTCGGATCATTACATCTTCAGGCATTAGGCAAGCACTTTAAGTTAAAAAAAAGCGAGAATTTGTATGATAAACTTGCAATTGACCTTGTTTGTCACCAGGGTGCCTATGTGCGAGTATTATTTGCCATTCGATCACGTTAACGAAAACGAAAATTTGTATGGTAAAATTTCAACCCTCCTAGTGAAGGCGCTGCTTGAATGCCGTCCAAACTCTCGTTTACGTTGACGTTGCTCATGTAAACGTGATTTATTGGTAAATTAAACTCGCAGTAGGCATTCTGAATGGAAAACGTGGCCTTTCGAAATCCAAGCGACTGCTTTTCAACTCGTCCAAATATAAAAACAGCCATTTAAAATACTGATATTTGAATATTGGGTAAAGGCAGACAGCCTGCCGCCTGCCGCGTACCTACCTATAGCACACACTCTGTGCCGTAAATATATTAGATATATTTACTCTGTGCCTATAGCTTCGATTGTGACATCAGTCAGTGACATCATTCGTGAACGCTAAACATTTACGAATGCAACGCTCATTTGTTTTGTGATTTTGGCCTCGACGGTACACCCACAATAATTGAGCGCGCGTTACTAGAAGAGCTTATAGACTATGCTGCCGTCGTCGTACTGGTAAACGCAGTACTTGCAAAATGGCGGTTTCTGGTAAAGCGCGGTAAAAGGATTCTTCATTAAAAAAAAACAGTTGAAGTTAATATTTTTTAAGAATTGTGTTTACATTTAGTTAAAATAACGTGTATGTACACTTCGCTCTCTTTTTAAATATTAGCTTCAGTATCACTTTTTTATGAATTAATGTAAAGTTATATTATGCCTTATGATGCCATTTCTAGCAAAAAAGAAAAATATTTTTTTTGTCGAATACTGCGTTATTTATTACGACGGCAGTATGTGGCTTACAAATAACAAAGAATAAGCTCCAAATAGTTCTTCCGTGTTTTGTTCCGGTCATGTAAACTTTATTTCAGATTAGAGTAAAAGAGACAAAACACGAAATAACTATTCGGAGCTTATTCTCTGTTTATTTGTAAGAACCTATTAGTACTATAAGTTAAATTCTATGGGTTAGTATAGTATACCATGCCTTGGATGCTAAAGTGCTGGGGTCGATTCACGGCGCAGTTGTGCTCGACTTGGTTAGTGCAAATTTGCTTGTTCTTATTTCAACTGCCTAGCTATCACACCTCAACTTCGCCTGTCACCATAACAATTATAATAGTTAATTGGTTTTATTGATCAGAGGTAAGATAATCAGTTCCTCATTAGTTGCCGATCTCCATGATTTCCTTTCTGTATTCGGCTTTATCGCCACTTACCACAAGGCCAAATGGTTTCCCGTCGTGTAATAAAATAATAATAAAGAATCCTTTACGCTTCAATATTTATTCGCATTCGGTGGTTGACCACAGGAATTATTGGTTGATGACGGCATTCAACTTTAAGAGCTTAAGCGTCGAATACCCAGACACAATAGAATTTTAATTGTTATCGGCCACCTGCTGGCCGCTCGACGCTCTAGGGGCTATGTGTATGTGCCTTACAAATAAACAAAGAATAAGGTTCGAATAGTTATTCCGTGTTTTGTCTCTTTTACTCTAATTTGAAATGACGTTTACATGACAGGAACAAAACACGGAATAACTATTCGGACTTTATTCTTTGTTTATTTGTAAGGCACTATATATTATTATATCGATGTTCGATATTCATAATAGACCCCCATGGAGCTTTACTATCTGCTAAATACTCGCGAAATTTTACAGAGAGAGGCGTGGAAGGCCATGCTACACTAAATAAGGAAACCCAGAAGGTTAGCTTAAGGGTCCGCCGGTGACAAGTGTCATATATTTGAAATGTCTTCGTCCATATTTATTTGATGCCGCGCGGCCATACTCATTTTGTATGGGAAATTTAACGTGTTAATTTGAAAAATAATAATTTAAAAACCGCTCGGTAAATCGAAAGTGTGAGACGGACAATTTGTAGTTTATACATTGATCGTTTAGACAAAATCAGAGATACAATAATTTAGATAAACTATAAGATATCAACTAAACGCCGCCACTCGTTTTCACGATTTTTGCCCAACTTTTAAAGTTGATATTGTAGAAAAAACTATAGTATGTTATGAATTTATGGATCGGACTAATTGTAAACACGTTCCCTTTGATACTAAATATATATATTTTGTTTATTTAATACGATAGTATTTTTAATTATATCAACTTAACTGTGCCTGCATTTTTGGCTTTTTTTGGACCAGCGCAGTGCGCACCCACAGCTCGAGCACAGCTGTTGCGTAATTCCGTCTGTGTCCGTGTGTATGTGTTGTGTGCTTTGCTCGAGCGCATAAGAAGCTTACTCTCTGCAGTCTCCTTATTTTGTGCTACAGGTGTGTAGCTGGGTTGTTTGTTGGTAGGAGCGGCTGGCTGCGTGACTGGCGTCCATGTATCTTGAAGCGACGCATGTTATTAGTAGCGGGAACATCGATTTGTCAGCTCTAGTGATTATCGTTAATTTGCGCGCGTTGACCCACTACGGTTTTTTGATAAATACTTAAGACTTTTACATTCATGTGATTTGAAGAATTTGTTTAGTAACAATTATTATCCTATTTAAAATGTGCACGATTTTACACATACATCTTCGGTCTTGGAAGGGAAGGGTGGAAGGGAAGGGTCTGGGAAGACCCAGGTTTGATTCCTGGCTGGGTCTGGTAGGCGTTTAATTTTTTCACTGTATTTTATAAAAAAAATAAATAAACAGAATATCGAAATTACAAATTTGGAGGATAGTGACCCAACGCTAAATTTAGCATAAACCATGCATAAACTAAGTAGGGTTCTGAGGTGGGGAAGATAACATCAGTGATGGGTTCCTAGCCGATCGCCTGATGTGCGAGTATCTTGGAACCCTTGTACCTTAGTCGGTTTTTAAGACATGAACAAGAAGGTAAGCAGAAACCCCTATTTTAGGATAAAAATATATGCTTATTTTACTGAATCTATTAAATAAACAGTTCTTGTTTAGCTTAATAAAACCTACCTACCTTTTAAAAACCTCATCATCAGCTCATTTTATGTCCCCACTGCTAGGGCACGAGCCTTCCCTATGGATGGATAGGGAGAACGGGTCATGAACCACCACGCGGGCCCAGTGCGGATTGGTGGTTGTTAACGACTGCTAATGCAGCCGGGACCAACGGCTTAACGTGCCTTCCGAAGCACGGAGGAGCTAGAGATAATAAATTTTTGGTCATCCATCCGATGACCGGCCTTTGCGAAAGTTGCTTAACCTCAGCACTCGCAAACCGGGCGCGTTAACCACTGCGCCACCGAGCTCCTCACACCTTTAAAAACCTACTTTGTCCAATATTGAGTATGTGTAATATTAAAATTTATTAGTAAAATAAAGAAATAAACAAAGATCATAAGTTACAAAGTTTTAAAAGTTTTAAACTTAAACGTTTTGCTTTTTTTGACTTACTTTCTAGACTGTTTTGATCATTACGGTGTTGACTGTACTTAAAATAAAACAAATTCTATTCTTGTAACCGAATCCCGATCTTACAGTTGCATTCACATCAGTTGATCACCGGGCTTGAACCCATGACCCTTCGCTCGGAGCCTCACTTTGTTGATGCTTTCACCGAGATGTTTTTGTTTAGCTGCAATGTTTAGAGATTGATATGTTATGTAAGATTTTACTTCTATACGACAGCTGGAAAAGAAAGAGTAGGGTAGGGGTACCGGTGCTTGACAGGTAACAGTGATCGACCGTTTTTTTTCCTTTAATCATTAAAAATTACTTAATTAACGAGCTTACCTGAAGTGAAGTTCTATTGTACTTAGTCCGAGATATTATGTTATGGTAATAGTGAAGTAAATTATATATATCTTGGACTAAGCACAAGTATGAATAGAGGTCCTCAACTGATTTTTGATCCTACTTAGATATCATTCAGTAAAATTTCTGCAATCTCTCCAGTTAGGTATATTATTTACAAAATGTAACATGCCTACATAACGTTACTCTTATTTACTTTAATCGTATATGTATATAGTACCTGGATGACCGAGCTTTGCTCGTTATTTTTTTTATAATGTTTTCTAAAAATGAAACCTAGCTAGATCGATTTATCGCCCCCAAAACCCCTGCATACTAAATTTCATGAAAATCGTTCGAGCCGTTTCCGAGATTCAGATTATATATATACATATATACAAGAATTGCTCGTTAAAGCACAGATTAGGTAATAGTTACTACGTGTTAAAGGTATTAGATAGATACCTACATATAATGACTTGTCCTGACTGACTGATTCATCATCGCCGAGCCTAAACCGCTGTAGCTAATTAGATGAAATTTGAACTGTAGGTTAATTGAGCGACGTGACCAGCCACTAAGAAAGGATTATACGAAAATCATACCCTAAGGAAGTCAAATAGGGGGTGAAAGTTTGTATGAAAGTCAGTAGGGTATTATTGGGCATTCTACTTCACTTTTTCTTAATCGTTCGCTCACTTCGTTCGCTCTCTCGAAAAAGTGAATTAGAACGCCCAATAATCGATATGGATTATTAGCTTTTCCGTTATTTAAGCGTAGCAACCATTTTATGTAGTCATTTCTGAAAAATCCTTTTAACACTGCAGTCAAATTTAATTTTTAATCATAAAATATAATGAAATTCTTAAAACAAAAAGAATCGTTAAAATTGGAATGTATTTGTCCAACTTCATTGACAGGGGCAAGTCGACATGGAAAGTTATTGCCAAATACAATTCGTTGTATTGTTTGCGGTCCATCTAATTGCGGGAAAACCAACATAGTAATAAGTTTATTATTACATAAAGATGGTCCACGATTTCGAAACCTGTACGTGTATTCAAAATCTTTGTATCAACCTAAATACATTTATCTCGAAAAAGTTTTAGAATTGGTTCCAGGTACGTCATTTCACAAATATAATCATAATAGCGAAATATTGAACCCTCACGAAGCGTCACCGGATTCCATTATTATTTTCGATGATGTTGCTTGTGAAAATCAAAACAACATCCGTAACTATTTTGCTATGGGGCGTCATAGGAATATTGATTGTTTTTATATCAATCAAACTTACACCAAAATACCTAAACAACTCGTAAGAGACAATTCTAACATGATTATATTGTTTAAACAAGACGACGTAAATTTAAAACATGTTTATGATGAGCATGTAGGGTCTGATATGTCATGGCTTCAATTCCGTGAAATGTGTTCAACTGTTTGGAAAACACCATACAATTATATTGTCATAAATAAGGATTGTGAGCGAAATAAAGGATGCTATAGAATGACGTTTGATACATTTATAGTCGTAGATTAATAATTACATATACGGATGTTATAATATTTATAAATCATTTCCACATGAGATTTGGAGGTGAAAGGAAACCCAATAAAATGGAAAGAGATCTAAAGAGACAAATCATTAAATCAGCATCAGCTGTTAAAAGAAAGTTTGACATGATAAAGGATGCAAAAAATACAAGAAATAATACGTTAGAAACAATATTTAAACCCATAGTTGACCCTCTTAATATGATAGCAAATAAAAATGATGAAAAGCACCATGACAAAGAGACTGTTTATAACCCCGTATTTAAAAAAATAAAGAATAATGAAAGCGAAGCGTCGTATTCGTCTATTGAAGAATTTAACGAACTAAGTAGCGAAGATGAGGAAGAAAATCATGAACAATTCCGAACAACCGACAAAACCCTTACTGTATCACCTACTCAAGACCATGATGTGAGTGAAGGTTCGTTCAAATCGCTACAATCATCGCCAAACGTTAAAAGTCAATCTTTATCATGGTCTACATCATCTGAAGTATTTAGTGCTATACCTTTTGGAATAAGAAATGAACAAGGAAAACTTATGCTTGGAAAAAGTCGCGTTTATGATGACGGCACCACTCTAATAATTGGAAATCATAATTTGAGAAAAACTCTCGGTTTAAAAGAACTATTGTATAAAAAGAAACCAAATCTAGATGATATCACAGATAACGACCTTGAAAACTATAAACTACTACTTATCGATACTAATGCACACAGACGTAATTATGATCCATCTAAACCAATAAATAGCAACAAGGGATTTAAATACATGAATATTATAAAGCCATTATTCAAAATCTCTAGAAAACCAACCACTAGTACAGTGAGTATTCCTCGAGGAAAAGGTATTGAACTTGTAAAAAAAGTAAAAAGAAATACAGATTTAGTTTACTGGGATGATCCTAACGAGTTAGTAAAACGACTGCAATTACTGTTCGCATCACGAGATGCTGGTAACACTGGGTTAGATAATGAAATTATTGCAATCATCGAGGAACTTCACGAAGCCGGTATCATAAACAAAGAATAAAAACAAATAGCATCGGGAAATTTGTGCAGTATACTTACAGTAAACAAAGCATCGGGACCGCAATGAATATAGATAAATTCGGTCATCACGTTCATAAACGTTTACGATTATCTGAACATATTGATATCTATAACGATACGTTACAGAAGTCTGAAACGGGAGAATACGATTTAAAATCATCCAAACTAAAAGGCTTGTCGTCTCCAGACAAGGACGATGAAGCTGTAAATAAAGCATATTTGGATAAAACAGTTCAAGAGCTGAGAAACGAAATAAGCCAAGTAAATAGTCGTGTATTAATTTATTTAAAGAACTTGGAATCAGCGAGAACAGACCGTTTATCTTCTATGTTTTACTCAAAAATAGAAATAGACCGTATGATTCAAGCCAAACAAAAATGAGTAAGAAAGAAATTGTAGACGAACTTCACAGAGCGGCGAGAAGAAATTTTCCACGTCGAAGTACAATTATAAAAAGAATAGATGATTTATGGCAAGCAGACCTTATGGATTTTCAAAAGTACTCACAGTTTAATAAAGGATATAAATATGTTTTAGTCGTAATTGATACTTTATCAAAATATGTGTGGGTTAATCCTTTGAAGTCAAAGAATAAAAGTTGCGTTACAAATGCAATGCAAAATATATTAACCACTTCATCTCGAAAGCCCAAAAATTTACAAACAGATTTAGGCAAAGAATTTTACAATGAAAATTTTAAACAATTGACGATAAAATATAACATAAATCATTACTCCACTTACTCTGTAAAAAAAGCTGCAATTGTTGAAAGAGTAATAAGAACTCTAAAAAGTCATCTTTACAAATTATTTAGCATCTGCGGTAAATATCAATGGATACAAAAAAATTTGGAAGACGTTGTACTATGCTACAATAATACTATTCACCGTGTAACAAAACTTAGGCCTATTGATGTTAGCAAAGAAAACCAGTTGATTGTTAGGTCTAACATTATTAAATCACAAATTACCAGAAAACATCAAAAATTTAAGTTCCATCTTGGGGATCAAGTCCGGATAAGTAAATACAAAGGAGATTTCTACAAAGGTTATACTCCAAACTGGTCAACAGAAATATTTTATGTTATTAAAGTCAATCATACAAACCCAGTTACTTATCACTTGGAAGACAAACATAAACAGAGAATTTTAGGATCTTTTTACGAGCATGAATTACAGAGAACCAAATTTCCAGATATTTATCTTATCGAAAAGGTTTTAAAAAGAAAAGGAAACAAACTCTTTGTCAAATGGTTAGGTCTCAGTGATGGTGAAAACAGTTGGGTTGATAAAAATTCATTGGTGTTTTAATATAAACTAAGCATTATTATTTATACGCTCACTTTATAATCATCGATGACGGAAGGAAGTGGTATTATTAACAACTTAATAAATAACATTCCGTTTGAGTTACATTTACCTGGATATCAATTTTGTGGTCCAGGCACAAAACTTAAGAGAAGATTACTCAGGGGCGAACGAGGTATAAATAAATTGGATGAAGCTTGCATGTACCACGATATCGCTTACAATAATAAAGATTGGAACGTTAGACATAACGCCGATTTAGAACTTTTAAATATGGCAAAGAAAAGATTGAAATCGAAAGATGCTGGGAAAGGAGAAAAGATTGCATCATGGATAGTAAAAAATGCAATGAAAACAAAGCTTAAAGCCGGAGCAGGAGTACGGTCATTCATGAAAGGTGTTAAAAAAATTCAAAAGCAAATGAAAAAATTAAAATGTAATGACAACCGCACGACTATAAAATATGCGCATGCAGCTGCAAAAAAAGTGTTTTCTAATATAAAAGGAATACGCTTCCCACGCTGCATTCCTGTTCCGAAAACTGGTGGGTTGTTACCCCTCATACCAATCTTTGCTGGTTTATCAGCTCTTGGTTCACTCGCTGGAGGTGCTGCAGGTATAACAAAGGCTGTTAACGATTACAAGGTTGCTCAAAAAAATCTTCAAGAATCTGAACGTCATAACAAGATGATGGAAGCCGTTGCACTTGGGAAAGGATTGTATTTGAAGTCTCACAAAAAAGGAGCGGGCTTGTACTTACAACCTCCAAAAAACTAATTAAACGGTTACCCAAACGAGCACTTACTAATCTAGATATATTAAAGCACTCAGTTCATATTCCATATTTTCGTGGCGTTTTTATGCGAGATACGTTACCATCAAAACCAAAAAAAATTGAATGTGCTATTCTAAATTTAGATAGTTCCAGAAATCCGGGAACTCACTGGGTAGCCTATGTCAAGCAAAATGAATACTGTGAATATTTTAACAGTTTTGGTAACTTAAAACCTCCGTTAGAATTAATAAAGTATTTGAAAGATATACACATAAATTATAATTACAAACAGTATCAAACTTTTGGCACTACGAACTGCGGTCATCTTTGTTTATTATTTTTAATTAAGTATTGGAAAAATCATTTATATAAAGGTTAAAATTAAAATAACTTGACAGTATAATTATGTCTTTCACTGTATCCATAACTGGGCAGGGAGCCTCCCTCGTAACAAACTACTCACCTACTTTAGAATTACGTGGAGAATATGAGTGTGGACTTCTGTACTTTTCTACATTTAATTCTATTCCTAATATAGACGAAAGAAATAATAAGTTTTACTATGGTAATAATGAGGTCATTGAAATTCCAGAAGGATCATATGAACTTCAAGACATTTGTGATTTTTTAAAAGGCAATGTCAAGAATACTGCATTAAAATTGAGTTGTAATAATAATACACTCAAAACCAAAATATTCTGTTCAGAAGATGTTCACTTTGAGAAAAGTAATTCCATCGGTAAAATTTTAGGTTTTGCTAGGGAAACAATAAAGGCTAATATAAGTTGCGAATCTCAGTATCCAGTCAGCATTTTATCTACAACCATCGTTCGCATCGAATGTGACGTAGTTGGAGGATCATTCGTGAATGGAAAAGCAAGCCATATAATTTACGAATTTGTACCTAACGTGCCACCAGGCTATCGAGTTATTGAGATACCCAAAAACTTAATATATTTTCCAGTCAACCAAAATTCAATCAGTGCGATTAATATTAGATTACTAGACGGTCATAATAAGCAAATCAATTTACGAGGTGAAGAAGTACAACTATACTTGCACTTTAGAAAAAATGATAAATTTCAATAAAAACCCTACCCCATCAGGTGTTCAAGTCAGTTCCAAAGGTGCATTTAATAAAAGAACACCGCTTTTATTAAAAAAGAAACTTACTAAAAATAATAAAGATTTCCTAAAGCTAGTAGGCTTGTTAAAATGAATATATTAAATATATCTCAGCCGACATCATACGACAACAGTATCGAGAGTTTTGAATATCATTCGTATAAGCCTTATGTAACAAGTTTCAACAATAATGATGAAATAAGAATACCAATCAATCAGCAAGATTTGTATGTGTTGCCGTCACGCAGCACTTTGTATATTGAAGGTAAAGCTGATGTATATAACAGAACCACTAAAGAAAAGGTAACAAGTATGCATTTTGTAAACAATCCAATGTTATTTCTATTTCAAGATATTCGATATGAGTTAAATGGAATAGAAATAGATAAAATAAAAAATGCAGGTATCACGACGACAATGAAGTCTTATTTGTCGTTGAATGAAAATGAATCCAAAAGTGCAAAAGTATGGGGTTGGTCTCCTGCAGGAATAACCAATGTTACAAGCGGAGTTTTTTCTGTCTCAATACCATTAAATAAAATATTGGGATTTGCAGAAGATTATGAAAAAGTTTTAATAAACTGTAAACATGAGTTAGTACTGTTGAGAAGCAACACAAATGTCAATGCATTAAAATTGAGCAAAGAACAAATTGTGGAAAATATAGCTATAGATAAAATCGTTTGGCGTGTTCCGCATATTAAAGTGTCAGATCGAGAGAGAATTAATTTATTAAAACATTTAGAAAAAGATCGGGCCATCACACTGGCCTTTCGTAATTGGGACTTGTATGAATATCCGTTACTACCCAAAACACGTAAGCATACTTGGTCTATTAAAACTTCATCGCAAACAGAGAAACCTCGATTTGTTATTATTGCCTTACAAACAAACCGAAAACATAATGCTGAAATGTCAATGGCGGAGTTCGACCATTGCAATGTTCGTGACGTAAGAGTGTTTTTAAATTCATCATATTACCCCTACGAAGGACTTAACATCAATTTCTCTGACAACAAGTTTCTATTAATATACGAACAGTACGCAAGGTTTCAACAGTATTATCACGGACGTCGATCAGAACCGTTGTTGAGTTTAAAAGATTTTAAAGATATTGCTCCTTTATTTGTTATTGACTGCTCTCGCCAACAAGAAATGTTAAAGGGATCAATCGATGTAAGAGTAGAAATCGAAACAGATCAAGAGATACCTGATCAGACCGCCGCATATTGTCTTATACTGAACGATTGCATATTTGAATACAAACCGCTGAGTAGCATTGTGAAAAAGCTATCATGAATAACGAAACTATTATAGTGGATATGCAAGGATTTAAGGATTTGAAAAATAATTTTATTGTAAAAGAGTTATCAATAGCAACTAAAAACCATACGCAGACGTTCTTAATTAAGCCACCATATGCTTTTAAAAATCTAACAGATGAAGAAAAGAAGCAAGTCCGTTGGTTAGAAAGGAATCGCGGGCTCAAATGGAGCGAAGGATTCATTGATTACCGCGAATTTAGACGAATAATAGTTCCTTATTTAAGCAGTAAGAAGGTATTAGTAAAGGGATTGGAAAAAGGAATGTGGGTTCGCGAGCTATGTCAAGATTGCGAAATAATGGAGTTAGAAGAAAAAGGTTGTCCTAACTTTTTAAAATTATATAGTGATTACCATGTAGATGTAAATAAATTTAATTGTGAATATCATAAAAAAATGTGTGCTTTAAAAAATGTTCTGTGTCTAAAAAAGTGGTACACTTTAAATGTTACTTGATTTATTAATGTAATACAGTATTTTCCTCAATAAAATGTGTCTAAGTATTTTTTTGTTTTATTTACTAAAGGAAAAAGGGTTGAATGAAACGATCTTAGTATTCAATTCAATTATATTTATTTGAAAATTTCTTAAAAACTATAACTATATCCACAAACTTTTTTTGATATATTGCTAATGATAGCCTCTGTTTGATCCATTATGGGGTCAATATGCTCCGTTAACACATACTGCGCACATAATAATGGATCAGTATGATTTTTTTCCAAGTCTAACACTTCAATCTTTATTAAACGACGACCTTGAATCAGCGTACTTTTCATCACGTAAGAATGATGTTGCTTCAGATAACTTCTTTTTTGAGGTCTCTTCTTTGTGATATTTCTCATCACCTTGTTATACAGCGGGGAATCGCATCGCAATTCATCTGCTCTCCAATTCGGATACTCCTCTGTAAATCCCTCGAGCATATCTTGAGCGTTCTGTTCAAAAGTCGGAGATGTCGATTGCACGACCTCCTTGTTGATGCTGAACGACAACGAGTTCTCTTGAGTATTCTAAAAAATTAAATAAAATAAAATAATTAATTACATACATATAACCAAAACTATTATCCTCGAAGGGTTAGTCAGAGACTAGGCAATAAGGACGGCAAAAGCAGTCCTCTACCATAGTCCACTTTTCACCAAATAGCGATACAATTACAGTAAGAAAAAAATTATTTTATAATCGTATAAAATTATCTAAACTACTTACCATGTTGATATTATCTAGCTGGACTACTGACGCCTTCACTTTGATAATTGAAATTGAAACTAATTTGAAACCCATTTATTTTAATGTAGGTATATGATGACACAGCAACACGTGTATGTAGGTACAATGTAGGTTGCTTACTCGAAAATTATAAGATTTTGTAACAATATGTAATTTGCAATTTAGCAAAATAAAAAAACATTATTGATATTAATAAAGAATGATTAACTTAGCAATAACGTGACCTGATTTGTATTAAATAGGTTTCATATTACCTTATAATCAAAAGAGTTGTATTACACAACCTACTCTGAAACTGACTTGTTCAAACTTGTTTGCGTTAGAACTTTCTTACTTATTTACCGTCAATGTTTTATTATACAAAGGTACCTATATACTAAATTAAATAAAAATGCAAGTTAGTTTGTTACTTTTATATTTTATTAGGTATATTAAAACAGCTGGGTAGGTACAATAAATTTACATTACATTTCATAATATAAGATACATTTCCTATTCAAACAATGAATCTGAGCAAAAGCAACTACTTAAGTATATTGAAAACCGGGTTACAATACTTTATAACAGGTTCATATTATTTTTAATTCAAACAATGAATCTTAGTAATGATAATAAATAATAATACATTTTTTTATTTCTCAAGCCCTAAGTATAATAAGATTTTATATAATAAGAGCCTTTTTCGCGTTATAGTCAAGTATCTAACCACTACATTAACTACCAGTTATATTTTAACGAGTTTACGTTTAAGCAAAAGTATTTAGGGCTGATTTTTCAATCGTCGGTTAAAGTTTATTCATTGAATAATTTTGACATAATGACAGATTCTCTATAGAAATTATGTCACAATGACAATGTTATTCGTTAAATAAAACTTATCTGAGGATTGAAAAATCGGGCCTTAATCAAGTATTGCAATATTATAAATAAATATGTAGGTTTTACAAAAACACAAATGTTGAAAAAATTTCCACGAGCAGGATTTGAACCTTTCAACATTTGTGTTTTTGTAATTTGTTCGCAACAAAATTTGCTTTAAAAATCATTTTGAACATTTTATGTAGGTTTTATTAGTAGCAATGAAGTATTTACAAAATTGAAGCAATGTTGGAAACCTCTGGTTTTTTTAATATTCAGCAAAATATATAGTTTATCGATTAGTGTGAAAAGTTGCAGCGTAAGTAAAGTATAACATTCATATTTTAACATTTGCTGTGTAAAAAAGGTCAGCAACCTTTCGATAAAGCGCTGTCAGCGATTGTCCGGATGTGCAACATTAGGACTGTTTTCACTAAGCAAGAAATTTATTAATACATTCCATCTCATGATCGGTCTTTACGAGAGTTGCTTAACCACCACAATCGCTGATCGAGCTCCTAACACTCTAAAATTATTTTCGATGTACTAAACTAGACAAATGTCTCGGTAACTTAAAAGTTAGCCGCTCGGATATCGAGAGACGCGGGTTCGATTACCGTGAGGCAGTCTATTTTTATAACTTTTGAGTTTATGTATATATGAATACATAAGATGACTTATTCCTACAATAAATAAATCTAACCATATTTAATGGGTACGTATTAAAATAGACATTTGCATTAATAAGTTAAACCATGAAAAGGTACTGTTATGGAAATTCTATCTGATGACTTGTTGCTAAACGTGGCTTCAGCATGACATAATTGTTACCTGTTGCTCTGTCTATCCCACTTGTGGGAATATGGCGTGATGTTTGTGTTATTATGAAAATTTATGTTTAATGCGTTTGTCAATTAAACAGTATGAACTTAGCTTTATCTTTTTAATTTTGTTTATATTAAAGGGTTATTCCCATTCTCCTCCAAGAAATTGTCCCAAAGTTCTCCACAGAAAAAATACGAAAATAATAATTTGTTAATCGATTTTCATTCTCCTCCGTAATTAAAAAAATGGTTACCGGGTTAATCTCAAACTCCGCAGACAACTTCAGAAAATTCTAATTTTAGCTACTCTGAGGACAATAGAACGAAAAAATTATACTAATATTTCATCAACATCAGCCTATAAACGTTTCACTGCTGAACACAAACCTCCCACGTGGACAATAGCACGTTGGGTCATAACCCTCCACGCTGGCCCAATGCGGTTGATGGGTTTTAGCGACTATCATCTTACGACAACAACCGAGACCAACGGTTTAACGCGCCTTAGCACGGAGGCGCTCGAGATGTTTTAAATTTGATCACCCATCCAGCGACTCAGCATTGCGAAAGTTGCTTAGCGGACAAGATCGCAAGCCAAACGCGCTAGCCGCTGCGCTATCGTGCTACTATACTAATATTTAAATAATATTTTTTTATAATAGTCTTTGGAGGAGTCTAGGAATCAATGTTTGGATTTCTTATATTTTCCAAACAAAAGATTGGAGGCGTTTGGGAATAACCCGTATTAAAATTGTTTTCGCAGCAAATGGGAAGTAGTCGAACTCGTAGGTAACGTGTGTGAGTGTGTTTGTGTGTAGTGATTGCATACGTTGTTGTTGGTGGGATTGATATAAATAAGGTAACTAATAATTCCCTGCACAGTTGTCTGCATTGACTTAGATCAAAAAACACAAGTGTTTATCTATTATGAAAACCTTGAAAATGTGTTGAGTAGATCGGAGTCGATAAAGACAATTGGCAACTGATTCTAATCAAAATACACAAGTGTTTTCCTATGGGTCGAGGTACTACTTTGACAAATGTTATTCATAGTACTAACTTATTCGGGGATCCAGTCCTGGGAGACCAGGAGCCCCATCCAGTTTAAGTTGTGCTGTAATTCCATGTTGTTAAAAACCTTTGCATCCAATAGACGAAGACCTTGAAAATGTGTAAAGTAGATCGGAGTCATCGTATACATAATGAAGTTTGATTGAAAAACACAAGTGTTTTCCTATGAGTCAAGGTTCAAATTTAACATATGTTATTCATAGTACTAACTTATTCGGGGATCCAGTCCTGGGAAACCAGGAGCCCCATCCAGCTTAAGTTGTGCTGTAATTCTATATTGTTAAAAACCTTTGCATTCAATAGACGAAATCCTTGAAAATGTGTTAAGTAGATCGAAGTCGTTGTATACAGAAATTAAACTATTACAAACTGGATTCTGATCAAAATACACAAGTGTTTTCCTATGGGTCGAGGTACTACTTTGACAAATGTTATTCATAGTACTAACTTATTCGGGGATCCAGTCCTGGGAGACCAGGAGCCCCATCCAGTTTAAGTTGTGCTGTAATTCCATGTTGTTAAAAACCTTTGCATCCAATAGACGAAGACCTTGAAAATGTGTAAAGTAGATCGGAGTCATCGTATACATAATGAAGTTTGATTGAAAAACACAAGTGTTTTCCTATGAGTCAAGGTTCAAATTTAACATATGTTATTCATAGTACTAACTTATTCGGGGATCCAGTCCTGGGAAACCAGGAGCCCCATCCAGCTTAAGTTGTGCTGTAATTCTATATTGTTAAAAACCTTTGCATACAATAGACGAAATCCTTGAAAATGTGTTAAGTAGATCGAAGTCGTTGTATACAGAAATTTAACTATTACAAACTGGATTCTGATCAAAATACACAAGTGTTTTCCTAAGGGTCGAGGTACTACTTTGACAAACGTTATTCATAGTACTAACTTATTCGGGGATCCAGTCCTGGGAGACCAGGAGCCCCATCCAGTTTAAGTTGTGCTGTAATTCCATGTTGTTAAAAACCTTTGCATCCAATAGACGAAGACCTTGAAAATGTGTAAAGTAGATCGGAGTCATCGTATACATAATGAAGTTTGATTGAAAAACACAAGTGTTTTCCTATGAGTCAAGGTTCAAATTTAACATATGTTATTCATAGTACTAACTTATTCGGGGATCCAGTCCTGGGAAACCAGGAGCCCCATCCAGCTTAAGTTGTGCTGTAATTCTATATTGTTAAAAACCTTTGCATTCAATAGACGAAATCCTTGAAAATGTGTTAAGTAGATCGAAGTCGTTGTATACAGAAATTAAACTATGAATTCGATTAAAATACACAAGCGTTTTCTTATGAGGCAAGAATAAAATTTGACAATTGCTATAGTACAACTAGGCGATACACCTTGGAGCGTGGTGGCAAATAAAACCGTATATGTTCGATATTAAAGTTTAATAATGTGGCCTCAATGATGAATCGAAACTATATTACACAAGGGCATTATAAACAATACACAATAAATGGGCAAAGCTGTATTGATGATATATTGCTATTTTATAATGTGTAGGCGCTTGCGTCTTCACAACAACTTATTCAGTACTGAGAGGTCACATTCACTTTAAGTTGTACTGTAATTCCATATTGCCAAAAAACTCTTGCATTTTATGAACGAGAACCTTGAAAATGTGTAAAGTAGATCGCAGTCGTAGTCATTTTAGTAATCTAACTGGTATGATTACATATATACTGAAATAACGATTGAGCATTCTAGAACACTTTTCAACGACCTCACTGACGTTCGATCAATGAAGTGAAATGAATCGCGCGATTATTGGACATTCTACTTCGCTTTTTCGAGTGAGCGAACGATTAAGTGTTCTAGAACACGATTGGGCATTCTACTTCACTTTTTCGAGTGAGCGAACGATTAAATGTTCTAGAACACGATTGGGCATTCTACTTCACTTTTTCGAGTGAGCGAACGATTAAGTGTTCTAGAACACGATTGGGCATTCTACTTCACTTTTTCGAGTGAGCGAACGATTAAGTGTTCTAGAACACGATTGGGCATTCTACTTCACTTTTTCGAGTGAGCGAACGATTAAGTGCTCTAGAACACGATTGGGCATTCTACTTCACTTTTTCGAGTGAGCGAACGAAGTGAGCGAACGATTAAGAAAAAGTGAAGTAGAATGCCCAATAATACCCTACTAAAGTCCGTCAGTTTTGAAGTAAAATACACGGAAATTGGTATTTGGCTTAGAGCATTGACTGACTGACTGAATGACATGTCTCAGGAATTTAGTTTATTTTTCTTTAAAGGAGTAAAAAAGGGAAGAAGGTTTTTATGGGGAAATCGTTATTTTAATGTAATAACTATCAAAATGAATAATTATTTCGATCTTTACATTTTTCAATAAAAATAAAGAATGACGTGTTTTAGCGTTTTTCGAAAAAGATCGTATGGAAATCTGTCATTTTAAAAGTTAAATCCTTTAGTATTTGACCTGGTTAGTAATTTTGAAGTATTTAAGGATTATCCCTATAGTTCTTACCTTTAAAAAGTTTGGCTTTTATTACAAAAAATCACATGTTGTGTGGCCCACGTGAGTAAGGCCGCGAGCTAAAGCTAGTTATCTATACTAATATTATAAAGCTGAAGAGTTTGTTTGTTTGTTTGTTTGTTTGTTTGTTTGTTTGAACGCGCTTATCTCAGGAACTACTGGTTCGAATTGAAAAATTCTTTTTGTGTTAAATAGTCCATTTATTGAGGAAGGCTATAGGCTATATTACATCACGCTATGACTAATAGGAGTGGAACAGTCGCTAATTAACGCGGGTGAAACCGCAGGGCACAGCTAGTTCATAATAAAGACTTTGGCACGTGCACTGGAGTCGTTTTTTAAGTAGATATGTATCTACTTCATTTATTTATTTGTTTGCCACATAAATAAGTTTTTATTTATTTATCTTTTTGCCTGTGTGAGAATTGCTTTTTGTTTGTCCTTTATTTATGATAATGAAATCATGCGGAATAACAATTATGTTAATATCGTATCCTATGACTTGTCTGTATTTTGGACATCACTCTGTGAACTTACATGACAAGTTAATAAATTATAAATGTTAAAATAATTTTTAACGCAAATTTTGTTGCGAACAAATTACAAAAACACAAATGTTGAAAAAAGTTCCACGAGCAGGATTTGAACCCTTCTGACATTCCGGGTCAGGTGCTCTTCCAATTGTGCTGCTCGTGGAAATTTTTTCAACATTTGTGTTTAAGTTAATACATTATTAAATATAGTAAAATGCCTCTGGTCATATCTAGATCCACCCACTTTGTAATTGCTTTGATATAAAGCAGAAGTACTGAGATAAATTCATGCAATCTGTTTTTAGACACAGAATGTACATATGTCACAGAGTTTATCTATGTATTAATTAAATTACTTAAAATGTAAGGTATCTTCACTTAAGGTCCCGAGGTCGGTTTCCGGTTGAGGCATGTAATTTTTTGATTACTGCACGCACTTATCCTTCATCTCACTTGTGCCAAGTGATGAAATGTCTGAAGGTGGAAGAGCACTTCACCCGGAATCCTCAAATAATGAGTGATTGCATTATAAAGGATCACGAAATAGCTGTGTATAATGTGCATCTATTTAGAGCTTGGGCATTGACATGTAACTCACAGTCAACAAAGATAAGTATAAACATATATAAGACTAGCGGCCGCCCGCAGTTTCACCCACGTGGTTCCCGTTTCCGTGAGAATAACGGGATAAAAAGTCCTATCTGTAAATCCAGGTTACAAACTATCTGTATGCCGAATTTCATCCAAATCCATCCATCCGTTGCAGCGTGAAGAATCAACAAATATATACACAACAAACTTTCGCATTTATAATTCTAGTGTGATAAGTCTGGTTTAAGGTTTATTAGACATTTCGAGCAATTAAGCAAGTTCAAAAATGTATATCTTTTGAAAGGACACCACTCGCAATGCTGTATGGATAAGTAGTTGCCTAGATTTTCTCAAATTGATATTTTATCGCTTCGTACGTATTTATGTTTGGGTACCGAAGTACTCAATGAAAGTACAGTGGAGGCACAGTTGCGAAGGCTTATCAGATTGTAAAATACAAGCTTGCTCCATAGAAGTCCGGTAACTTTGCCATAGTCATTTAATTTAAAATGTGTTACTGCTCAATAAATTCACAACACAAGTATAATATTTATCTATTGAGCTGCATTTGATGTGAAAAACTTATGAAAATAAAATAATGACATAAAATTGTACAATGAAATATGAAAGTTATGTTGGATTTTTTATCCTTGCTGCTTATACATACATCCGAAATACACTTAAATTTAAAAGAAATATACTATGATATTCCTCTAATTTTTGACTTTATCATCAACTTAAAAATAAAAAAAATAAAAAACTTTCTAAAGTTTCAAATATATCTTCGTCAAACTTTTTATAAGAACAAACCCAAACCATAACCTATTTTCAAGCAACTTTATGATATCAGTTATATATTCTACAACCGCGTACCACGTTCCATAGTTTACTCCCCTACTATAGGCGTAAAACAAATCTATTTTCAGCGTTTAACAATGCAATCTTCATTAATCTTAATCAATTAAATTCGGCTGCATGAATTTCCCCGTTTTTCCTAACACGCTATGATACATTGGCCCACCAGTGCAGCACAGCGCGCTCACACTTGTTTCCGATGTCGCGATGTAAAGACGCGCGCGCTGGCGGCCGCGCGGCCCTTATATCTTATCAGCCCTTATCAGTTACTCATCGCGAAACCAATCGGCCCGATATATCCCGCGAATAATCCACGTTACAACATCAATGCGTTCGCAACGATGTTACGGAAAGTGATGTGCTGTGTGGTTCTCATATTGGGATTTGCAAACGGTCAAGGTGAGATATTTGTTGTGTTTTCTTTTTATGCGATTGTTTCAGTGATAAGAATCTGAAATCTACACGCTTAGCTGTACAGTAATGTTTCTAACGGTTTGTTGATAGATAAGCGTGTGTGATTAACACTGTTCTAAATTAATATTTTTGTATCGGTTTGGTTCTGAGTTGAAAAAGTTAGTAATAATAATTAATTATTCATTAATTTACACTAAACGTGATATAAATAGCAAGGTAACTAATCAGTATTAGTACAAACATGGAATTAGCCAAATCAAGGAGACATGTATGAATATCACACTTCAGTTAAAGTTAAGTTAACAATAAATTATGCTTTAAAATTGAAAAACTTCTGTATAATATATTTTGTTGTGATGGTTGAGCCTTTTAAGTCTTTTATCAATACTTTTGTATTGCTTAGAACTTTGTTGTAAATCTTAACACATTTAGCTAAAAACAATCTTTATTAGAAGTATATTGCATAGTATTAAGGATATCTTCTCGTTCTATGATAAATATCACATGTATCACTTTAAACAATCAGCTCGCTATGTTACTTAACAAATAGGTCTATAGATTTGAAAAAGAGTAGTGTAGTTTTTTTTAAATGAGAAATAAAGTTCTTTAAACCTAAATAAAAGTTAGTATATTAACCAAAAGACCAAGGATAGCAGCTAATTGAATCGTGTTTTCTGTACATAATAATTAATAATTAATTGAAACGCCCCTTACTCTAAACTATTGATAAGCAGGTGTACCTAAATTAAACGCAATATCTGTGACACTCTTCTAAACTCACTGACTATGATGAAGATTAAAAGGTGAATAATAGTCTTGTGTTGGCGACTGGCTAGTTTGAACCTTGTTTTTGTATATTTTCTTTATGGTTTGTTTTTACATTTTTTTGTATTTTGATATTGTCGTTCTGTGTCAACCACGATCTGTCTGTTCAACAACTGATGTCTCTATTTTGCACTGCAGTTTGTAAGTAACTTTATTATTAAATACGTCGAAATTAATACCACCATCGTCTTTTTCCATTTCGTAGTTATACAGTCCACACGCTCGCCAATATTTTGGTCCATTCATCGCCTAAATTTTACCATCCCATCTAGCACTTTTCTAACATAATCATTACGATGGTAGTTACACGTAGCCAAACTAGGTCAGTTGTGAATACTGCGGCACCAGACCCAGCTGAATCGCATCGCGAAGAGAGTACTCCGGTCTCTCTCCGCGAATGTGATCAGCCAACGCCGTGTGGGAGCGGCACTAACCGAGCGGCCACCGCGACTGAGGACTCGCAACCTGAGGGAGGTATCAGAACCGTTGCTCACCAGCAAAAAACAAGTGTACTCCCTACGAGCTCCGGTGTCGAAACCAGGCCACTCAACAAAGGCCAGTCCAGACACAGTGCTTCGCACTCGCGCGCTTCTTCTATACTCACACAAAAACTGGCCATTGAGGCCGAAATTCAGCGACGGCGCGTCGAGCGTGAAAGCGAGTTAGTAGAACGTGAGCGTACACGTGAACGTGAACGTGAACAGCGTGAGCGCGAACGTGAACAGCGTGAGCGCGAACGTGAACGTGAACTTGCGCTTCTACAACAAGAAGCAGACGAGTTAGAGCTGCGTGCGAAACTTGCCTCCCTGGAGGAACTTTCCGGTAAGTCGTGCAGTATCTCTTCTCGTAGTTCTCATAAAGAACGCGTCAAAAAATGGGTGGGTAATCAAAACATACCTAGCCCTCAACTTGACCCACGCCCTCAGGCACCGACATATAACGTTCACGCACCGAATGTGAACGTCCCGACTTCTGCGCCAGCTGTCATTCAACCTGACTCTATTTTACAACTAGCACAGGCCATTTCTTCACTGCCCGACCGTCAGAAAAGGCTTCAGCTAGTTACTTTTTCAGGCAACATTAATGAATGGCTAGCTTTTAAGAGTTCTTACGAACGAACTAAAACCTTTTTTTCCTCCGCAGAGAATTTAGCCCGCCTTACCACCAGTGTCCGCGGTGCGGCCCAGGTGGCTATTTCTTCTGTTTTGTGTGAAGCACAGGATCCCGAGGAGGTGATGGCTGCTTTAGAGCAGAACTTCGCGCGGCCAGAGCTGTTGGTCGCACAGGAGATCGCCGGTCTTCGGAGTTTAAAGATAAGTAGCCCAGAACATTTAAACACTTTGGCTAACAAACTTAGGAACTGTGTTGCTACCATAAAATGGCTTAAGCAAACAGAGTATCTGTCCTCGATTGAACTACTTCGCACGGTGCTTTTAAAGCTTAGCGAGCACACCAGATATCGTTTTACTGACTATGCTGCCACACACAGGCCTTTTGAGCCTACAATTACTAAACTAGAGCTACTTTCTAGGTTTTTGATCATTGAAGCGGAGCGACAACTTAACTACAACTTTCTGGTTGACGTGTCGCCAAATTCATCACCTATTAAGGTCCAAAGCTTTTTAAATAGTAAGACCCCGAATTCTCTGAATGTCCACGCTACTAATTCTAAGGACAAAGCCACTCAGTGTACGTATTGCAAACAAGGCACACACACAGTAAAAATGTGCAAGACATTTCTACGTCTAACTGTCGAAGACAGATGGCGTTGGGTGCGAGAAACCAAAACTTGTTATAGGTGCCTGAAATCTAACCCGCATACATGGAACGACTGCCGGGCGAAGCGTTGCGGCGTCAATAACTGTACCAGGCGACATCACGCCCTTTTACACGGCGATACATCAATGCAAAACGATAAAAATAAAGCCTCCACTAATATTCCCAATTCATTCCAGGAAGCAACACATAACATGGTTGAGCCTCATCAAGCTGTTGAGTCTCATCAAGCTGGCGACGTCGTGGCTACTACATGCGGTTTACCTGCAACGGACGTCCGAGGATTACTCAAGATCCTACCAGTCACCTTGGAGGGACCGCGCGGCACCATCGACACCTTTGCGCTTCTTGATGAGGGCAGTACCGCCACACTTATCGACGGCGACATAGCTACACGTATCGGGGCAGAGATCACCGGCCGACAACAACTTACTGTCACAGGCGTGGGTGGTATGTCCCTGGATACTGAGGTATGCTACGTAAACTTTCACATACGCGGGCGCGACTTACCTGAACATCACTTAATCCAAAGCGCACGCAGCATCACCTCTCTTCGCCTTAGTCCTCAAACTATAGATATGGACGCAATTTCGAGATACAGCCATCTTTTAGACCTGTCTCATATGCTGGCATACCAGAACGCCGTGCCAACTGTGCTTATTGGAGCCGCAGATTGGTATTTGTCTTTGAGCCGTGAGACGCGCGTAGGTAGGAAGAACGAACCTGTAGCGTCAAGAACACTCTTAGGTTGGGTTCTACACGGTGCCATTTCTACAAGTTCTAGGCCTGTTGACTTTACTTATACTTATGCCGAAACCGACCACGCATCACCTGACAATTCTCTTGAGGCCCTGATAAAGACACAATACGAAATAGATTCTTTAGGCATCCATAAGCATGTGACCAGGCAAAACAGTGATGATGCACGAGCGGTAAGTTTAGTAGAATCTTCAGCTCGGAGATTAAGTACTGGGCGTTTCGAGGTAGGCTTGCCCTGGAAAAGAGAGGCGACAAATAACGTGCCTAACAGTTACCCGCAAGCCTTATCTCGCCTTAAGTCTCTCGAAAAGCAGTTGGCTAAAGATGAAACATTTGCAACAGCATATAAAGGTTTTATAGACGGTGTTGTTCAAAAGGGATACGCTGAAGAATGTGAATTATCTTCGTATCACGAAAATTATGTAAAATCCTCGATTGGCGAGTCTGTAAGGTGGTACTTACCACATTTTGGTGTATTTCATCCACAGAAACGCAAGTTGAGGGTAGTGCATGATGCTGCAGCTACTACCAGGGGTGTCAGCTTAAACAATATGCTGCTGCAGGGCCCTGACTTACTACAATCGTTATTGAATATTTTATTTCGTTTTAGAGAGGGGCCTATTGCTTTTAATGCCGACATTAGGGAAATGTTTCCTCAAATAAAAATAAAAGAAGGTGATCGTGATGCACTTAGATTTTTATGGCGCAACGGCAATTCTAAAGATGCAGTAAAAGAGTACAGGATGTCATCTTTAATTTTTGGTGCGATTTCTAGCCCTTTTATAGCCGTGTATATTAAAAATAAGAACGCCAAAGAGTTTGAGGGTAAGTATCCCGCGGCCACTCACGCGATTATCTATGACCATTATATGGACGACTATATCGGAAGCGAGTTCAACCTTGATAATGCCAGTCGTTTGGCTTCCGAAATAGTCACAGTCCACAAGTCGGGTGGCTTCGAGATGCGTTCCTGGGTGTCAAATGTGCCAGAGGCACTTGCACTGGTACCCAAAGAGCTCCATAGCGTTTCAGGATCCGATATTGACTTACCTCCTGATCATGACGTGGGCGCATTAGGTGTAAAGTGGAACCCTTTTAACGACACCTTAGGTTTCCGAACAGGCCACAAATTCACGAGCGCACAGTCGCAACTGACTAAACGAAGTTTACTCTCTAGCGTAATGAGTATTTACGATCCCTTAGGCTTGCTCATGCCAGTAGTCATTCAAGGAAGGATTTTGGTTCAAAAGCTTTGGAGGGAGGGTACTGATTGGGATTCACCAATTCCCTCAAAATACGAGTCCGAATGCAAATCCTGTTTTGAACAACTCGCATCAGCTGCCAGTCTACGTATACCACGGTGGTATGTGGGCAAACCAGACCTGTGTGACACTCAACTTCATGTCATAGCTGATGGGGGGGAACAAGCCTATGCTTGCGTTGCGTATTGGCGCTACACTTTCATTGATGACTCAGTCAGCCTCGCTTTAATTGGCAGCAAGGCACGTGTTGCCCCCCTGAAGCCGCTTTCCATTCCACGTCTCGAATTACAAGGTGCTCTTATCGCGACGCGTTTTGCACAAAGTATTTTGAGTGGGCACCGGTCACAACCTACCGCCGTGGTTTACTGGACTGACTCCACTACAGTTTTAAAATGGATCCGCAGCGATGCGCGTACGTTCAAAGCGTTTGTTGCACACAGGTTAGGCGAAATTTTGGAATTTACGAATCCATCAAGTTGGAGATGGCTTCCTAGCAAACTTAATATCGCTGACGACGCTACAAAGCCAAAATGTTTAGACTTCACTTCATCACACAGATGGTTCACTGGGCCTATGTTCTTGCTCAACCATTCTAAAGAATGGCCACGCGAACCAGACTGCACTACCTACGAAGTTTCACAAATTTCTGAGTTAAAACCAGAGTTCGTGGGGCTTCTAAGTACACTCACTCCATTACTTGCACCACCGCTCCCAGATCCATCTCGTTTTAGCAGTTGGGTACGATTGTTAAGGGCATCTGCTCGCGTTGTCCAGGCCGTTAGAATATTTGTGTCTAAATCTCGTTCACCGCATTTGCTTGCCAGGTTTGCTAACGATACTGCGTCCCCTTCGCAACTTTTAACCGAAGACATATTCCGTGCAGAGAAGATGCTATTTCTAAGAATTCAAATGGACAGCTTTGCAGAAGAACTAAAGATGCTGAGAGCCTCACAACCAGTGCCTAAAAGTAGCAGAATAGCCGCGCTTGCCCCGATTCTTGACGAAGACGGCTTGGTAAATTTAGACTCACGCATAAAATCTGTACCTGAGGTGAGAGAGAGTGTTAAGTCGCCAATTATTCTGGACGGCCGTCATCGAATTGTGCATCTGATAATACTACACAAACACTACGAAGCTGGCCATGGCAACCATGAGATGGTGTTAAACGAAATGCGACAACGTTTTTGGATTATAAGAGCACGAACAACTATTCGCAGCGTTGTCAAGGAATGTTTACCTTGCAGAAGGCAGAAGGGCCGCCTGTTGACACCAACCACAGGGGATTTACCGTTTGAACGCCTTGACCATCACAAGCGACCTTTTACGCATGTTGGATTAGATTACTTTGGCCCCGTAGAAGTGGCAGTGGGTCGGCGACGGGAAAAAAGGTACGTGGCTCTATACACCTGCCTAGTCACGAGAGCCATACATCTGGAGATAGCTGCATCACTGTCGTCAGATTCAGCAATCATGAGCCTTAGACGCTTGATAGCTCGGCGAGGAACTCCGTCAACGATATTTTCCGATAATGGAACCAACTTCATCGGCGCTAATCGCGAGCTTGCATCGCTCTACAATGAAGATGTTGAGAATTTTGTGACAAGCCGCAAAATATCATGGCGGTTCATACCACCCGCCTCTCCGTTTATGGGAGGCGCTTGGGAACGTATGGTGCGATCAGTAAAGACAGCCCTGCGCGCTACTTTAAAAGATAGAGCCCCACGCGAGGAAGTTTTTAACACGTTACTGATCGAGGCTGAGTCCATAGTTAATTCCAGACCTCTCACATACGTAACAAACTCACCAGAGGCCCCAGAAGCTTTGACGCCCTTTCATTTTATCCTCGGCTCTGCATCGGTGGCTCCATGGCCAGTCAAGCTCTCAGACCAAGCCCTGCTACGCAGATGTGACTGGAGGCATGCTCTCAGGCTGGCGGATCACTTTTGGAAAAGGTGGCTCACAGAATACCTGCCAACGTTGATTCCACGTGGGCGCAGCAGGAAAGACATTAATGTTAGCGAAGGTGACGTAGTCCTTATCGCGGACAATGCTTTGTCAAGGGGTCTTTGGCTTCTTGGCAGGGTAGTCAAAACTTTTAGGGGACCTGACGGGCTGGTGCGCGTCGTAGACGTGGCCACTAAAGGAGGCACACTGCGCCGACCAGTCCGCAAGCTCCTACCGCTTGTAGCCGAACCCCAGCCAGTTGCCACCAGGGTTTAGTGTTCCACTAGGGGCCCGGAATGTTGGCGACTGGCTAGTTTGAACCTTGTTTTTGTATATTTTCTTTATGGTTTGTTTTTACATTTTTTTGTATTTTGATATTGTCGTTCTGTGTCAACCACGATCTGTCTGTTCAACAACTGATGTCTCTATTTTGCACTGCAGTTTGTAAGTAACTTTATTATTAAATACGTCGAAATTAATACCACCATCGTCTTTTTCCATTTCGTAGTTATACAGTCCACACGCTCGCCAATAGTCTTGTGAACATAATGATAGCAATTTATTTAAGTTTCACTTCACCTTGAGACATCAACGTATGCGTCATCTTTCTACAAGTAAAAGGCAATGCACGAAAAACAGAATAGTAGGTATTACATTTTTTTAAAAATATAAATTATTCTATCTTATGGAACAGAAGAATTCACAACATTGAAACAGGAGAGAATCTAGTAGGGTAGGGCACGCCTTATAGTGCGTGATGCCGTCCCCTCCAACAAACCTCCGAAGGTGGCTCGTTTCACACGGCTTGAGGAACCCTTTAAGTTTCTCGCCGCCCCCAAAAAAACCCGGTACCGGTATTAAAGGGGTTACTTAGCCTAAGGGATATAATCTGCCATTAATGAAAGTTCCTCTCAGATTGGTAATTAATTCAAATGGATATCACAAGACCATATATATGATTTTAAAACAAATTTTAATAGCGTGATTCAGCAGATAGCGTGATGGCGCCATCTAGTTTGAAACATAGGAACTAATATTGTTTGTAATTTGTAGTTGCGTCTTTAACACCCGGTGAAGCTGAAAATTCCGTTCGAGGCAATAGTCAAAATCAAAGTCAAAGTCAAAGTCAAATATTTTTTATTCAAATAAACTTTAGATTAGTGCTTTTGAATCGTCCAAACTTTTTTTACCTACTATCCATTCAGGACGTCTATTTTTTAACTGTCAGCAAACTCCAAAAAAAAAATTAAAAGCAAACTGTTACAAACTGTAATTACCAATGAGAATCTACAAGGAGCTCGATGGCACAGTGGTTCTCGTCCGGTCTGAGATTGCTAAATTTAAGCAACCTTCGCACAGGTTGGTCATCGGATGGGTGACCAAAAATGTATTATCTCGAGCTCCTCCGTGCTTCAGAAGGAACGCACGTAATATGGTCCCTTCTCCCTATCCCTCCATAGTAGGGAAGGCAGGTGCCCCAGCAGTGGCGACACAAAAATGAGCTGGTGATGATGTTTCCGATCTGATCCAAACCCTTCCGAGAATCCAGTAGAATCTAGATTCTACTACTTCTAAGAAGGGAAGGGTTCTACTAGTAGAATCTCTAGAAAACCTCCGAAGCAGGTGGTTCGTTTCACACGGCTTGTGGAACCCGTTAAGTTTCTCGCCGCCCCCAAACAAGCCCGGTAAAGATGAAAATGCCCTCTCCAAAAAAAAATGGTGATGATGATTTCAGGATTTACGAGTACACACGCGTGCACATCAGACTACCACAAACAAACTGTCAAATTTCCTCAATAGACTTTAAACTTTAAGTATATATGGCATATGGTTGAACATCTATTGAAGAAATTTGTCAGTTTTGGATAGGTTGGCAGGCGTCTGTACAATGTCTCAGCACTAATATTTCAACGGCGCTTCGTTCGTACACGACTTACGCTACCAATCACAAACTGATTTGTAACGTTAGAACAGGGTGCTTAGTGCAAGTTTCATTTGCCATTCGATCACGTTAAAGAAAACGAGAATTCGTATGGCAAAATTGTAACTCTCCTCGTGTCGCCAGGAGGCCCTGCGCCAATGCCATACAAATTCTCGTTTTCGTAAACGTAATCGAATGAATACGGATAGTAAACAAAACTCACACTAGGCACTCAGTAAGTACAATGTCTCAGCACTAATATTTCAACGGCGGTTCGTATACGACGTGCGCTACTAATCACAAAATTTGTAACGTTAGAACAGTTTGTACTCGTAACTAGCTTGTTTTGAGTAGCAGCGTCGTGTAAGAATGGATGTGTTTGTATTTTCCGATCGATAATAGTACTAGATTCCCGCCCGATAAGCGCTTCATAAATAATTCGGATTTTAAACCACAAATACTTTTTTTTCAAAAACTTTACTTTTTTTTTTTACCTTTGTAGTCGAGATTTAAGGTATAAAATAAGCTGTTGATGTTATAAAACCTTTTTTAACATTATTTTAAAAGATATTTAGATGTATAAGGCCCGATTTTTCAATCCTCAGATAAGTTTATTCATTGAATAATTTTGACATAATGCCAGATTCTCGTTGGATAAAACTTATCTGAGGATTGAAAAATCGGGCCTTAGTGAACAAACGTGGCCATGTTCCTGATGCGTTTTTGTTTTTTTTTTAAACATTTGGGGTCTTAGAAAAAAACAAAGAATAAGCTTCGAATAGTTATTCCGTGTTTTGTCTCTTTTACTCTAATTTGAAATGACGTTTACAAAACAGGAACAAAACACAGAATAACTATTCGGACCTTATTCTTTGTTTATTTGTAAGCCACTAAAAGTTTGTACCTATTTAAAAAGTTTACTTAAAGACTCCTTGTACAGGCTTGTACAAAACATGGCGCCGTACCGTACCAATTAAAAAAAAATAAAAGTAAATCTTTATCTGGACACGGGCGCGAGCGTAAACTTCAAAAGAGATTTATTTTATGTGTATGCGTAACTAAAATAGCCGAAACACGCGCCGTATCACCTGTTACGGACGTTAGTTTAACTCAAATGGAAGTTCACCACTCGACGGTGACAATTTTATTTTTAGTTTTAGAAATGGTGGCAACTGGCGACTAGCAAGTTGGTATGTAACTGTACCTCTTCAGACCGTGATAAGTTGAGCAGCTGAAAAAATATTTGCCGTGATAAAGCGTGTGCACTGCGAATAGTTGACGCCACGATATTTTATTATTTTATAGGTGACACAGTGTCAGTAGTAGAAGGTTAAAATTTTATAAAAGTTAGGAAATTACTTACATGTTATGTCACGTTGAACCAAGGCGAGTAGATTTGCATTTAAAAGGGGTTATATCCGATACTAAACTGAGCGTTGCGTTGCCGTTGGTAGAGAGGCTACTACAGTCTAAGCATCTACATTTTTTTAGCGCGAAACTTACACCCGCATTTATAAACAAGTCATTACTTAGCAATTACACGGAGTGTCACACGGAATTTAACCTCAATTCTAGCTTGTCACAAGCTTGTCACTATGAACTCTTTGAGTAACCTAACTAGATTGCTTGAGTAAAGATATTGGTGATTATTGCTTGGTTAAGAATTCTAGCTTTTGGCGTTTCTAACTTCATCGGTTTACTAAAGAATATGAAATTTTACTTAAGCAATTACTTTGTTTCAGTATGAGCTTTTACTCGTTTATACATACGGGGTAACAGTCTTTATAAACGCAACATGTATAGCATAGATTTAAAATTTAGTTGTATGATTTACCAAAACGTTCATTCAAAATTTTATCCTCATGCTATAGATCCCTCCCTTTACCTATTCTGAAATAAACTGCCCGTCTTTGCAAATGAAGCAATTGATCTTTGCAATTTGGCAAATGAAGTCATCTCCACAATTGATGCAATGGGTATTGGTTCAATTACCGCGCTTGCTAAATCCAAATCTGAAGACATTGCCCGACCTGGGAACTGAACCCAGGGTCTCCGGGTACTGGGCCAAACGTTTTGCCTCTCCGACACAGACGAACACGGAATATTATTGCTCACATAATATCAAAGCTTAACCTACTACAAATTTCAATTAATCCTTCCAATAGTTTCCGCTTGTCATTGCGTTTTATTATAGTACCTATTTTGAGCTAAATAAAGTCTGTATTTAAATGCTCAAAAAGAGATTTTTAACTCTTCATAATAATCTCTTCAATGAAGCTTTTAAGGCAAGTCACTCCGTATGTTCCCTTGGGAAAGAAATGCAACAACGTGTGACAAACGAAATCATCGTATTGTTTTCGATCTCTCTTTGTGGAGTCAATTAGATACGTTCGGTGCATTGTGCGAGTAAGTAGGTTGAATACACAAAATTAGAAGATTGCAGGAGGTAAGCTTCGTACAAACCCGCTCGAGCAAAGCACACATAGACAACCTTTTTCGGTCACGGATCAAATCTCGCAACAGCTGCTCTCGGACTGTTCCGAGATACGTGTCCGTAGGGTTGCCATATCTCCGGATTCGACCTGAGATCTCAGGATTTTTAGGCTCCTGACAGGATTGCGGCCGGATTTTGGAAATCTCAGGATTTTTCGATTTGTAATAAAATTCAGTACTGACATTATTCAGAATTTTTTATTATAATGTTACAACAATCAACGTAAGGTATGGTCACCCATACAGTTAAGGTTTATACTTGGGATCATTAATAAATGATGCACTAAGTCATTCATAAGTGGCGGTGCATGCTATTTTAAGCTTTCTTATTAAAACATTAAATTATTAATTAGTTTTTTTCCACAGAGTTGTGAATTACGTTTACGACAAAATTACAGGACTTTTCTATGGAAATCATGCTTTTTCTCAGGACTTTTCAATTTTCCATCTGGTTACAATACGTGTCCGGGGTATGTTTGATGGTTTTGAATGTGTGAGTTTCTTGAGCGCGGTATGTATAAAGCTTACGTTCTGGGTCCTCCTTATTTTGTTTTGAATAGAAAAGGGCAGGGCAACTATCCACCAAAAACAATGCAGCCGGTATCTAATGCATGCATTGAATATAAAACGGCTAATTGTAACGGTTTGTTAACGAAGTAGTTATTTCATTACTTACTTGTAAGTTTTATTGTTTCTAAATTCGGTTAGAATCTATTGGCCAGTTTGTCTATACACTTCCTGTTTTGTGTCAGATGGCGTAGCTATAAGTTTTGTGTGTGTCAAACGAACACAACGTTAAAGAGATAAAGGTTATGGATAACATGTCTTACAAATAATCGTCATTATTATAATGGAGGCCTTGGATATAAGCTTCTCCCCTCTTGTGCCCGCTGCATCAGTCAGGTCCCGGCCTGCGTGTTCTTTAAAATAGCCAGTATATAGTGATACAACCCGTCTGAATACATATTTTTTATTTCTATCGCCTAGTGACAGTACAAAATAAGTAACTTTGTTTTTTTAGAGAGATTTTGCTGTTTTCCTCAGACGGCATTTTCAGCTTCACCGGGCTTTTTTGGGGACGGCGAGAAACTTAAAGGGTTCCTTAAGACGTGTTAAACGAATCACCTTCGGAGGTTTCCTAGAGGGAACGGCATCACGCACTAATGCATGTCCCCGTGCCCTAGTAGATTCTCCGAGGGGTTCGGATCGGATCGAGGGCGGGACAACCCGAGGGCACCTCTAAGGGCTCGGACCTCGGCTCGGGTTGACCGGGCCGTGGTGGTGCGGAGAAGCGTCCAGGTACATCTCTGTACCTGGTATAGAGCGCGTGTGAACCGGCTCGTCGTACCCTTGTTCTACGAGTACGGTGTCTTGGGCCTAAACTAGTGTGCATGTTTAGCGGCGGCGACGGTATCCCACCCGATCCTCTAATAGACGATACAGCAGAGGATAAATGTTCCAGTCAAATTACTGGGTCTTACGACCCCGTCAACCCGAGCCGAGGTCCTAGCTTTGAGAGGCGCCCTCAGGTTGTTCCGCTCTCGATCTGTTCGTTTTGATCAATCATAAAACTAAATGGTAGGTACCTATATCTATGCTGCACGTTGCGTTAATAGAGACTGTAGATGCTTACTGATCCGATCCGAACTCCTCGTAGAATCTAGTAGACTCGTGCGTGATACTCCCTCTAGCAAACCTCTGACGGTGTTTCGTTTCACACGGTTTGAGGAACCCTTTAAGTTTTTCGGTGCCCCTAAAAAAGTCATTATTGATCAAAGGTGTGTTAAAATCGCCGATGTGCTCTAAAGTATTCCGGCTCATTAATTACATAACCTTTGACATGTAATTATCACCTTTGCCCTAAAGTATCTACATGGTTAAAGTGTTGACGCGTTGGAAAGTTAATCCAAGTTAATTGGTGGGTGTCGGGGCGCTATCTGCGGTCGCATCGGTTGAGCAATATCGCCCTAATATTGGAGTCGTGCTGTTATACTTAAATTTCATAATAATATAATTCGTTGTCTCTACTTGTTGTTGATAATTTGTTACCATTAACTTAATTACCGTTTGTCAACGCCTCGTTAGAAATTTTAAATTTCGGAATTCATGAAATATTTTGAAATATTTTCTTACTCAGAGTCAGAGTTGAGAAGTTGAAATACTTTATACACAATCACATTTTTTACGAATCAACTCCCGTTTAATTTTTACATTTAATTTTATCCTGATATTTCGAACCCTCCGTGGCCACTCGGGCACTACTATTGGAACGTTTTTAATTAGTAATACTTTATTTTTTAGTATTGTAAACAACATTATTATTGAATTCTAAAGTGTTAACAACAGGTTATTAAAAGAATTTAATTAGTTGATTATACGAAAGAATTTACTTTAAACGTTATCGTTACGTTAACTCTTGTAAATTTTTATAGTAAATCCTTTTAATCTGTTTTGATCAACAAACATATCAATCCTATAGAGTGTTACAAGTATGGATTGGGTGTTAATCTAGAGACCACGTAATATTGTGTGAGCCCACACAAATTGTGTCAACACACTTGAGGCGTACATTTTATTGGTGGCCCATTTATGGAGCACGTTTCCTTTTTTGTAAGTTTATAGGTCAATCTTGTGTTATGACAGTATTATGTAGGTCAGTGGGGAAAAATGATTATTATTTGTGGAAATATACTTCGACTCAACTCAAGCTGTTTTATTGTTTCATGAGGCTTCATAATATGTAACAATAACAATATAGTATCCACATGTATTGTAGGGCCCTACAATAGTGTAATACAATCAATTGCTGGATTAACGACGCCTCGGTGTCCGTGTGTGGCGATCTGGCGATGCCCTCGACCACAGGATTTTTCGTTTTTAAACAAAATAAATAAAAAACATAACTTCTAGAATGAGGCATAACAATGAAATTACCATATTAACTGAAGATCAATCAACAAACATATGGAACATGTGTTAGAGCCATATTTGTTTGTGATTCATCTAATGACATGGACCTAGATTCTAGACCTAGGTGGCTGCATACATATCTAAAAGAGCTACTATTGATAGAGTCTCTAGTTTTTATGACTCTTCAAAAGGTAACCAGGCAAAGCTAGGATAAAAGGTTATTAATGCAGAAGAATATATAATAGTAATAAATAGCTCATTAACCGCCAAACTGACTTTATTACATATATTTTCATATTCTTTTAATCCTGGCGAACACGGAAACAGTCGATTAAGAAGTCCGGTCAAAAAAGGAAAAAAAAAACTTTCTCCTCAAGCTCTAAGTGATACTTTTTTCAACACTACAGCTGGTCAACAAATGCTCAAGAAGTTAGCGTGCCTCGACCACGAGGTGTGTGGCGCCTGCTTGTCCGCCGCGCCGCACTGCCGCTGGTGCGCCGACCCGTACTACAACTCAGCAGTCCCGCGGTGCAATGATGACGAGAGGTATAGAAATAGAAATAGAAATAGAAATAGAAATAGAAATAGAAATAGAAATAGAAATAGAAATAGAAATAGAAATAGAAATAGAAATAGAAATAGAAATAGAAATAGAAATAGAAATAGAAATAGAAATAGAAATAGAAATAGAAATAGAAATAGAAATAGAAATAGAAATAGAAATAGAAATAGAAATAGAAATAGAAATAGAAATAGAAATAGAAATAGAAATAGAAATAGAAATAGAAATAGAAATAGAAATAGAAATAGAAATAGAAATAATCTTTATTAATATTGTATGGTTCGTAACAATAAGCTCGCATGTAATGCCTAATAGTTCACATAACAAAATTGCTTTAGAAATCTGCATATAACTCCTGTAGTCCTAAAATACAGGGTCGCCCTACGTTAGGCACCAGACCTTTGTAATTTGTTTGAAAAATATATAATTCCCTTTTTATTAACTGTTGACCATTCATTCGAATCCTGATAATAATAAAAAATACACGATAGGTACCCAAACTTTATTTTGACAGACCAATTTAGCATTCCAACTCGGACCAGTGCGATGATCCATCAATCTACGCGCGCACAAGTTCCCAACATGATGTCGGTCGATTGAAACATGTTCCGGGCATCGAATCCACGCACGAGCCACTCTTTATAGAACACCGACATTATTTGACGGGCCCTTTTCCCACGTCTGGCCGGTTAGCTAATCAAGAGATGGTCGTTTGATTGATTATTGATTGTGGGTTCGCTTCGGGATCAACGCTTTTCAATGGCCGTGTTTCGACGCACGCTGCGTCTGTTAATTTCGTTGGTGCGTCCTAAGATATGCTTTGTGCAATCGATGTTTACGGTATTTGGGTATTTAGTTGACCACACACAGGTCCTCAAGACTTTAATTTTGACTTTATATACCGCTAGTTTTATTCTAGCTTACAGGGTGCGTAAGTTGTTTGCCATTAACGGAAACGGAAATTCGTACTGTATTGAATGAAGCTGCTCCTCCTGGGTGCCTAATGCGAGTTTTATTTGATATTCAGTCAAGAAACGAATATTTGTATAGCTTCAGTGTTTGTTGATAAACGAGGAGAGTCAAATGTTTTACATACCTTTGTTTAATAACGAACGCTTGACCGATTGAATTTCGAATGTTGCATAAAATTCGCACTATAGTTTTAAAAATTGCTGGACATATATGTATAAAGAAATATATACGTGTCGAACATAGAACCTCCTCCTTTTTTGAAGTCGGTTAAAAATCGCAAAAGATTTCGCAATATGTGTGCATTCCGAATGGATAACATAATGTTTTTTACCTCTATCTTGCGTTTAAAACTCTGAAAGGCACTTTTAGTTATTATCTTTTTTCAATTGCAATCTGATTTCTTAAATGTCAATACAGTTACATCAAGTAATGTGTTCTCGGAGTACGTGTACACGAGTACAGCTGGCATTGGCATCGGGAAAGGCCGATTAAAGATTAGTTACAGCATACAGCAGTGACACTGTAATAGAAGATAATCGATGGAATCACTGGAGCATGGGTATAGGACTTATATAGAGCTAGTTTCTAAATCTAATAGACACTAAAGTTAGTAAGTTAACGGCAACGTGGGACTAGTACTTAAATTGTAGCGTTTAATTTGAAAGACTAGTATACATCTATATCTGTTATTTGTCTGATATTCTTGAATTTAGGGATTACCCTATTACTGTATTGAAATACTATAGTGAATCACAAAATGTGTCCAACAACTTAATTAACGAACTTAATTACTATTATATTTACCAATGTAAATGCTACTTTAGAATAGAATAGAATAGATTTTTTTTATCCACAACCACTTAAATTAATAACAACAACATGGACAAAAGACTTATAACTAAGTAGTAGTTTTAAATCGGTCTCCACTCAGCATAATGTCGAGATACCAGGTTGGCACCCCGACGCTGATATTCCGTGGAAACCAGAAAATTAATAATAATAATAAGGTTTTTATAATGTTTTATTGTTTTTATATTAAAATATTGTAAAAATCTAGTTTTAAGAAAGAAAATAAATAAAGGAGATAATAATAAATAAATAAATAAAAGATAAAAGATAGGTGACATCACTGCACGCCAGCGCCATCAACCACATCAAATCAGATACATTTTTCTGATCCCAAAATTAGTAGTTCCAGTAAGTATATAGAAAATCGGAAATGCGAAACCATGAAAATATTTTACTCTCAGCAATTCATCAATATAAGTTATTAATACTACCTATGGGATTGACATTTGGATATGTAAAAGATATTCCTTACTAATGTAATGCATTTTAGTAAAGATGAAAGACGATGAAAGATGAAAAGATCATATTAATAAATTAGTTATCAGTGAAGCTCAACTAAGACCGTACCAGGAAGCCAATTAATGTCAGTGAGGATAAGGATATACAAAATAGCTCGGCGTTAAGCCCGAGTGCGTCTCGTAAACCCATCTACATTTACGAACGCTAAATTTAACTTAGAGTAGTAGAGCTAGTGTTGCCAACTATAATTTTAAAATTCCGTTAAATAAAGTCAAAAATTCCGTCAGACGGCTGACCTAAAAAAACGAGGTCACACTAAAACAATAGAAAATAGCGTCATCTTTACTCACTTTTAGGTCGAATACACTAACAAAGTGACACTTTTCATTAGTAAATTACTAGATGGCGCTGCACAAACTTTCAAGTCTTCTAAGATACCTTAAAAATAGTAGGTACTTGAAACAATATTATTTAACATTTTGTCATTCCGCTCGCTAGAAAATCCGTTACCCGTTAAAATACCAATGTAACCGTTTTAACTCGTCCCAATCCGTTACAATTAAGGGGAAATCCGTCGAGCTGGCAACACTGAGTAGAGCACGCGCCGACTTGGAATGGCTACGTTCTACGTATCCTCTATTATGGTTTTACGGTCTTGTTTGACAGATAAATGTTGCACGATGACATGCATTTTTTCACGTTTAAAACAGAGACGGAAGTTCATTGAACTTTTCTTCCAAGAATTTTTACGTTGTGTGCGTTTACCTTTCATTTATAAAAATGTTTTAATGTGATGGTTTGTAACCGTAGTACGGACCACACAATTGTCAATACATCGCGTTCGATGCACATTCTATGAACTTTACGCATTTCGTATGACTTTTAATAAGACAGGTGTTTACCTAGGTACTCCGAATTACAAATAACGAATAGATCTTAAGTAAATTCTGTCTATTTTATGGAAAGCCATTATTTTTTGTTCTGTTCTTCTTCAATTGGCAGCTATTTACGTAGGTACTGTTTTCATTGTTCACCTAAAAACTAAACTTTATTTATAACAAAGTCTGGATTCTAATTAATCTAGAACTGTAACGAATACCTAACCTATTTTACCTTATCTTACGATGTATAAGAAGACAAAGTGTTGAAAAAATTCCACGAGCGGGATTCAAACCCGCACCCCATGACATGCCGGGTCAGGTGCATTACCAACTATGCTATCGTGGTCTTAACTTACGATATGTTTTTTTGCAGTTTAGTGCAAAGCGGTTGCAGCCAAGGTCTGATCCAGCGGCCTGGACAGTCGATATGGGAGGTCCTGGCCAACAACTCATTGGAAGATGTGCAGCCAGACTCCTTGGAGCATGTCGTGCAGATCCAGCCCCAGAGACTACGGCTGTCCTTAAAACCAAGTAAGTGTTCTAGCCAAGGTCTGATCCTGCAACCTGGTCAGCCAATATGTGAGGTCCTGGCCAACAACTCCTTAGAAGACGTGCAACCGGACTCCTTGGAGGATGTCGTGCAGATCCAGCCCCAGAGACTACGGCTGTCCTTGAAACCAAGTGTGGCAGAACAATTAATACTTTTATTTTCAAAGATTATTTATTCTCAACTGTTAATCATTGGGTTTGGGTAACACCTAAATTAGAGCATTACGATTTTTGAATCACTAATCAACTCTGTGGTCTAGAGGTTGGAAGAGGTCACCTGGTCTCCCTAATTGTCAAGGGTTCCTAGGGGGGTGTTTGTAATCGGTTTGGTCAGTGGTAGGGCTCGATTTAAATCCGCTAAGCTACTTTCATGTATCCCTTTTTTTACTTTCATTTACAAATATCCCCCGTTGATGGGAATCGAATCCGGATTCTCTGGGTCTGAGATCAGTAGTTTTACCACTAGGCGGTTCAGAGTATAACTTTGCAAGTACATTTTTCTAGCACGTTTCTAAAAAAACACTCTTAAAATTCATTAACATACTAAGCGGCAAACGGAATTCCTGAGGCACTTACTTTCGCGTTTCCCAAAGGGTACACGAGTTCTAAGGTCTTCTAAGGTCAGGAATCTGTTTATGGTTAAACAAAGGTATTTTAAGAGCCATTTTACATTTCTGTATCTCATACAAACTTAAGATCTAATTCTACAAACCAATAAATGAGCTACATTTTTATGACGATTTCTATGATAACGGTAATGATAAAGTACTGCAATATTGACACGAAATTTAATATTCAAACTTATATGTTGTTAGTAATAAGTGGAAACTTTACTGATATTATGTAAAATTGTATGTAACATTTATGAACAATATTATATTGTTTGTTTCCCAAATAAAGTTAAATAAAATAAAAATAAAGTTGACAGGTGATAAGAAAACATATATTTTTTTAATGAGATTTAAAGGCAAAGTTTATTATCGAACACATAACTTTCAAAGTTTCGAATCGCATAAAATCAGTAGAATACACTTTTTATTATGTTTTCTATCACTGCCAAGATCTTACTTATTTCATTAAGTTTTATTAAAATTGGCTTAGGTATTTGGTTTGATCAAATTAGAACTTTAAAGTCCCGATACAGGAAAATGTAAAATATCTCTAAGCAATGGTATTTGACGTACTGTACACATGAAGCATCATGCAATACATGACAGCCGATGGAGTACCACACACGGTGCAGCAGGAATCACAAAGTAAAGATAGCCCAGAAGGTAAGCTTTGCACAAACGAGCTCGAGCAACGCACACATAGATAGCCTTTCACGGACACAGACAGAATCTCGCAACAGCTGCGCTCGGACTGGTTCGAGATGATCCGAGATTCCGTGTCCGTGAGCCTGACTAGCTACGACCATCTTATCTAAATATGTCGCCATAACATCAACGTTTGTAGCATTGTTGTGTTCCGGCAGCTAGATATAAGATAGCCAGTGCCTCACTAGTTGAGGTTACCGGATGAAGTGCGCTTCCATCATTGGCCTTATCATCACTTTACATCAGGTGAGATTAAGGCACTGTGCTTACCCGTAAAATATAAAAAAAAACTTTTTTATTTTTTTATTTATTTGTTAGCCAGTTCCTCATTAAATAATAATGAACATTGTTTTCCATTTTGTACATTTTTTTAATGTTGGATGGCTTTCGTTAAGAGGAAATACGAAGGTCGATTTGATTATATGAAAAGAAGACAATATCAATGTTTTGTAGACCCCTGATTCCTCCTCCAAAACTGGACGGATTTAATTACTTTTTTCATTAAAAGTTATAGGAAGGCTTTGGCTGTGTCCCTATGTTTTGCTTTTTTTATATATGTAAGTAATCTCGTCAAATTTGTTTGCTGGATGTCTGAACATAGCGAAAATCTGGCCAATTTTTAAAGTTTTTAGAGGTTCATATCTTTATTAATGATTAATTTATGGAAAAAAGCAAAACATAGGGACTCAGCCAAAGTCTTCCTTTAATTTATAATGAAAAAGTAATTAAATCTGTCCAGTTTTGGAGGAGGAATCAGGGCACTACGAAACGTTGATTTTGCCTACTTTTCATATAATCAGTCGACCTTAGTAATTCCTCTTAAACTTGAACTTGTCCGTGAGAGTATATTGGCGTTGCTCGAGCGAGGTAAGTATCAAGATTACCTTCTGTGGTGTCTTTATTTTGTTTTTGCTTGGAGGGCAAGGGTCACCATTTGACGTGAATACGAATGAGATATTTAATAATTTTTTTCTTGTCCTTAGATTTTAGTAAGCACCTTAATGTTTTATGCATACTCATGTCCTTTTTTCAAAGAATTATTTCTAGCATTTGAAACAAAGTATCACTTTTATATTTAGTGTTACATTGTAAGTAGGTATACTGGGGTGTCCCAGAAGTAAAGAGACAATTCTTAAAATCAAACTGGCCATAGAAAAAGTTTTCAAAAAAGAAAAAGTGGTTGTCATGGTAACCATAGATAACATATCTGTCAAAATAGGCGGGATTTAAAATCATGATTGCATTTTTGAAAATGAAGCGAGCTGAACAAGAATTGTTTTCAAAGAGAATTATTCAATACTATTTGTGTCATGGGAAATCTGACACAGTACGTCATTTTGTACAAGAGGGAGCAAGAAGAACTAGTCTGTACAGAATAATAACACGTTATGAGGAAACAGAAGAGACCGATTTCAAAAAAAATCTGGGTCGACCTCGTACTGTATCTACATGTAGAAATATAAATCGAGTAAAAAAGGTTTTTGCACAGGCATGTTCAACATCGGTGAGAGTTGCGGCGGATAAACTAAACATTTCTAAGTCCAGTGTATCTAGAATAAAATGTAAAGATATAGGCTTGAAAGCTTATGTAAAATTAGCCGCCCCCATGCCAAAGACCAGAAGGCGCGTGCCAAGCGAGGGTGCCGTAAAGTTTACGAAAAATCTTTAATAAAAAATCTTATCATTGATGATGAGACATACGTACCGGTTGACCCAAGCGATGTTCCTGGGAAACAATATTTCCACGCAACCGGTCGTCACGTTGTTGATTATAACGAAAAAATTAAACCAAAGGCTAAGTATTTAAAAAAATACCTTGTTTGGCAAGCTATCGATGAAAACGGCAATGTTTCCGAACCCTATTATCGTACAGGGTCTATGAACGCCCAGATTTATCTTAAAGAGTGCATTATCAAACGTCTAATACCCTTTATAGACAAGCATTATCAGAGAGAAGATGTTTTGTTTTGGCCGGATTTAGCTTCATGCCATTATGAGTTCAATGTTAGTCAGTATTTACAGACCGCAGGTGTTGAGTTCATAACTAGACAAAACAATGCCCCGAATGTGCCACAAGCTCGAGGTATTGAAATGTTTTGGGCCCTGTGTAAAAAAGAGTTTAAAAAATACACAGATATACCACAAACGCTGACATCTTTCAAAAACCGATGGACCAGATTGGCCAAAAGAGTAGCAGCTACATCTGGAAAAGCGGTCATGAAACGTGCTGCTATTAATTTAAGAATAATTGGATACAAAGGAATCGCTGGAGCAAATTTGATATAGATATTGAAAATTTATTAGTTTTACTTTCATTTGCATTCCAAAAACTTATGCTATCAGATTATTTTATATTAAATATTGTTATAATAATTTTGTCTCTTTACTTCTGGGACACCCTTTAATAATGAACGGAGTTTAACATAAAAATATTTTTAAAAAAATAATTGAAAAAAAATCCACGAAAGGGATTTGGGTCATGGTCGACATGCCGGGTCAGGTGCCACCAAATATGCTGGCTCTGTCCAACTCGCCATCTGATCGGATGTTGATAACGTAGTTGTTTCTTTGGCTTTTTTTTACGGGCAAGCACAGTGCCTTGATCTCACCTGATATTAAGTGATGATAAGGCCAATGATGGAAGCGCTCCTCACCCGGGATCCTCAACTAGTGAGGCACTGGCTATCTTATCTCTAGTTGTCGGAACACCACAATGCTACAAACATTGATGTTATGGCGGCATCTAAATATGCATATATAAGATGGTGGTAGCTAGCCAGGCGGACAAAGACCACCACCAACCAAACCGAGTACACAAACATGTATTCCCGCTGGGAATTGAACCCGGGACCTCTGGGTCTAAACCGGTGGTCTTAGCCACTAGACCAGCGGTTAAGAACAAACAGGCTTACAAAGTGAAAGTACATTATATAGTGTTGATTATTATCGGCGGGTTGGACAGAGCCACGATAGCATAGTTGATAGTGTACCTGACCCATGGGGTGCGGGTTCGAATCCCGCTCGTGGAAATGTTTTCAGCAATGTTTCAAATTGTAATTTGTTCACAACTAAATTTGCGTAAAATTATATTTATTAATAATCATAAAACATATTGTTTATTGAAATGTACTTCGAAAATATACAATTATTATTTATTATTTAACTGCAATATTATGAAACCAAGTATAAATTACTAACAAAAGTTCGCTTAGGTTTATCTATACTAATGTTATAAAGAGGAAACCTTTGTATTTTTGTATGTATGTATGTTTGCAACAAATAAACTCAAAAACTACTGGACCGATTAAAAAATTCTTTCACCATTAGAATGCTACATTAGCGCTGAGTAACATAGGCTATATTCAAAAAAAGAAAAAACAAATGCGGTACGAAGTCCGCCGGGTCAGCTTGTCTATCATAAAGAGCGCCTTGATAGAAGAATTTTATGTCATACCTATATTCGTATCTCGTAAAACAAAATAAATAATAACTTTGTCGTGCACCGGCTTTCACTCGTGTCCGATCACTAATCCCCTTAAAACTAAACAATTTCAGGAGAGACCAGAAAAGTGAAGTTCTCCTACCGAGCGGCTAAGAACTACCCATTGGACCTGTACTACCTGATGGACCTCACGTGGTCCATGAAGGACGACAAGGAAACCCTCGTCCGCTTGGGAGACGGGCTCACTGTTACTCTGAAGAACTTAACTGACAATTTCAGGCAAGGCCCTAAATTAATCTATATGTATATTAATACGTGAAGCAAAAACTTTGTACCCGTTTTTACGAAAATTGCGCGGACGGAGGAGTATGAAATTTCTAAACTATAAAATTCTTAAACTACAAAATCATAACATACCTCCATAGTTTATAGTCACTAACATGTCTGTCTGACTATACCATTTTTACACACGTAAAATACTCCAATATAGCCAAGAGCTTACACAATCACTTGGCTTTCATCTCATTCAACGTAAGGGAATCCTCAACCACGGAGTAACTAGCCTCTACTTAAACACAAAATATAAATCTAGATTTATCACGTATCCTGTTTCCGTTTCATATATCAGTTTAATAAATTAGTTTTAAGAAGAATTTAAGCTCAGGACTTAAGCCAGCTTTGACGTGTAACTCGAGGAAGACAAAACTATAACATGGGGTCCTTCAAACGAGCCGTGAAGAGGCACCTTGTGGTCCGGCGGAGTGAGGGTGACTGATGCTGCGTTGTTTTCACGCTACACCAGCGTTTGGACTCCGTTTCCACTTAACATAAGGTGGAGTGGAGTCATTTGCCTAGCTAGGTATAAAAAAAACTTACAGCAACCATTTCCCATAGGTTAGGGTTCGGTAGTTTCGCGGATAAGCCGCTGATGCCGTTCATAAGCGTGGACGAGAAGCGACGAGCGAACCCTTGCGCCATGGAGGAGCATGCTTGCCAGGCCACCTACAACTACAGGCACCACCTCTCACTCACTACCCAGGTATGATTTTTTAAATACCTACTGGTAAATACTTGACCTTCATCTCAGCTGATGTTTATGACAATAAGGCCGAAGATGGAAACGTTCCTTAAAGGCACTGGCTATCTTATCTCTAGCTGCACCAAACCCAGTACACAAACTTTCACCCCCCGCTGGAAATTGAACCGTCCCTGGTTCTTGATTTAAGACTGGTGGACCTCAGAGTGGGTACATGTACCTATTTATTTTTTTATTGACATAATTTTAACTTACATCCTATTCACCCAACTCGCTTGTATGCTAGATAATAAATAGTAGTAACAAAAACAAATAACTAAAAATATAATAAAATTATGATAGTTGTAAAGCTGAACAACAAAAAAACAATAACAATCGTAGAGTCTGTAGATAAGATAAGTACGAGTACAGCTTGCATTTACAAAAAAATACAAAAATATTTATTTCGTAACTAGAGTAAAGATACATTTACAGATTTTCGACGACTTCTTTTAGACATACGTATATATCTGTTGCAGAAGATCCCGAAATTTATCTATCACACTAGGCAATGTTCTATATGTGTAGGTATACGCCTCCCCACCCCCCATTGAGGGGGAGCGGAGGTCCCACATTCGCCTCTGGCCCCGGTGTATGCGTAAGAAAGTAACAGCTATTAGTGAGAGTGATTAACTCTTGTCACATAGAATAAATGTAACTTTACAACTGGCCCAACATTGTTACTAGGACTCTGTTAAGAGCGAGGCACCCCAACACTTGATTTTTAGATTTCGATTTGGATTACTCTCTGGGGTTGCCTCACTTCATCACCATCATCATCAACACTATTTGCAGGGAGGGCCTGGCGACCTGTAGCCCAGGTTTCTTTTTTTCTGAAACCTTTATCAGGCACCAGTCTCTCACAAATATAGGATGCTGTTTAAATTTTTAGTAAATAAGCCTTACTCAAATGTAGGTACCTATTTTTGTGATGGGAAAATAAACATATTTTTTTTTATCATCAATCATCATCGCCAGCTTATATACGTCCTCACTGGAAGGGCACGAGCCTTCCCTATGGATGGATAGGGAGAACGGGCCATAAACCATCACGCGGGCCCAGTGCGGATTGGTGGTTGTTAACGACTGTTAATGCAGCCGGGACCAACCGCTTTACGTGACTTCCGAAGCACGGAGGAGCTCTAGATGATAAATTTTTGATCACCCATCCGATGACCGGCCTTTGCGAAAGTCGCTTAACCTCAGCACTCGCAGACCAGGCGCGTTAACCACTGCGCTATCGAGCTCCGCCTCACTTCACATTAATACATTTGGTTGGGAAATAAAAAACTATTATTTTTCTACAGTTACCAAAATTAACTGTACATGTTTTGCACGGTAGCTTTATAAAGAAATTTGTTTCGACCAATCATACACAGTTTATGACCACTTGGCATCAACACGCATCGTTATTAACGTTTACTATCGCTTCCGACCAAATGATTTCTTGTGAACTCCAATCAATCTCGTAAAAACAAAGTTATGGTTAAAAGATAACATTTTATCTAAATCTACACAATATCCGTCCATATTGCATAATTCTCATATACTTGTGAAGTTACTAGCTTTCATACTTGCTAAATTTCATTTATGTGAATGGCTAGGTAGTTTATCTACAAGTTTACGATATTGTACACAACGTTATTAAATTGAACAATTGCAATGTAAAGAAGAGTTGATTTAACTTTGCAAGCTTATGGGTCGTTTGTTTTCTTTTATAAGTACATATTATCTGCTTGTCAGCTTTCTAATATTTGATCTTTTTATCATCATCAACCGAGAAACTCGGCTCCTCCATATTTGCTTCTACATAAAACGCAGAGAGAATTAGTCATAGTCAACGACTTAGAGAGTTTAATCTACAGTAATATCCGGTACTAAAGAACAGGAGGCAGTTTTAAAATAATTTTCAAAACCCTCCATGGGATTACCCATCGTAGCAGTTACAAAGCTTTGAAGATCGTAACTGATAGTGGTAGCCGTTACCACCAAACGTGGTGATGAATCCTCATCCTTAGAAGCGTCCTTGTGTTTTCTGATTTAGTTACTTCAGCTAGACGATACTTTTAAGACTGTTAACGTTTCCTACAAATCTAGTGCCGAAGTATCTATCAGAAAAGATCTCACAGAACCAATAAATACTTTGAAACTTTAATTATTACCGAGTGCCATTGATTATGAGGAGCTCGATGGCGCAGTTGTTAAAGCGCCCGGTCTGCGAGTGCCGACGTTAAGCAACTTTCACAAAAACCGGTAATCGGATGGGTGACCAAAAATTTATCATCTCGAGCTTCTCTTTGCTTTGGAAGGCACGTAAAGCCGTTGGTCCCGGCTGCATTAGCAGTTGTTGACAACCACCAATCCGCACTGGGCTCGCGTGGTGGTTTATGACCTGTTCTCCCTATCTATCCATAGGGAAGGTTCGTGCCCCAGCAGTAAGGACAACCCCGCTACACACGACTTTAAAGTTTATACTGATACCCCCCACCAACCGTCTGGTCATAAAGTAGGTGTCAGACAACCCTGCGCAAGAACAAGGGACCATCTGCGTCAGGTCATAACGCCAGATCAGGACGCACCGAAGCGCATTCTTCATCCGGAACTCTTAAGACTAGTGTCTAGAGCGAGTTGCCCCGTGGACACGGAGACGTATAGTCCACTACCTAATATCTAGATAGGTTACCGGAACTGTGAGCTCGCTCACTTCTCGTTGCACTAAGAGTACAACTCGCAGTTTCTACTGTTCGGGTCCTCAACTATAAAGTCGAGTACCAAATGTCCTCTTCGGTGGCCGAGTTGTAAGCCCATCCACTCACTTCTCAGTACCCAGCAGTAAGGATATTATAAGCTGGTGATGATGATATAATGATTGATTATGTTGTAGGTGAAAGACTTCATAGACAACGTGAACAGCAGCGCAGTGACCGCCAACCTGGACAATGCGGAAGGTCAGCTGGATGCCTTAGTGCAAGCCATTACGTGTGCGGGCCGCATCGGCTGGTCTGCGCACAGCAGGAAGATTGTGATCCTGCTCACTGACGGGACTCTTCACACGGCGGGAGACGGGAAACTTGGTAATGGGTCTTCAGCGTATTTCTTAGTAGATTTGACAAAAGTGGCGATAAAAATAAGAATCTATATAAAAACAACTTAAAGTAGGTCAATGCTGAAGATTTTTCAAAGATATTGCGAGCAATTTGGAAAAGTGTTGCAAAAAATTCCACGTGCGGAATTAGAACCCGCACCCTCTGACAATAAGGGTCGGGTACGCTTCCAGTTTCACTATGTTGTCAAAATTTGCGTATTTTTTTTCTTTTAGGTATTTAGATAGGTACCAAAAAGAATTACCAAAAAGAAAAGGTAATAAGTTTCAATAAATACAAGACGTCGAAAATGAGGATTATAGTTGAGTACCTACACATATTTTAGTAATTGTGACTAGACGTACTAGACATAGGTACGTTTAATATCATCAAATGACAGTGTCAATGCTATATCTGCAGTCAGAAAAGGTTTAAAAAAAAAAATTGAAATAATATTTAATTATAATGTTAACATAATATGTAATTTAATTTAATATAATATTATAATATAATATAATGATATAATATAATATAATAATAAAATATAATGTACATAAATAATAATAATAATTATAACTGTATTTCTAATAACAACTCAATATGGACTGCGGTCCGAAATAAATTATTTGAACTGAATTGAATTGATTACATTTTTTGTACCATGGATTTCCGCAAAATAACGCCTGATTCCATTAATTATAGTTAAGGTTTTTAAACACAACGGATGCCAGGCAAGATTTAATTTTATTGTCAAAGTGTAAGAAACTAATTTTGCCTTTGCAGCTGGTGCAACAAGAAGAAATGACGGAGAATGCCATTTAGATGAAAACGGTTACTATGCAGACTCAGTCATATACGATTACCCTTCTATAGGACAAGTATATAGACTCTTAGATAAGCACAAGGTAAAGTGAGTTTGTAAAGATTAAAATCGCGTATCTACCACGGATTTTGTGTAAACAAATTTTTTAAATGCTTACTCGTGTCTGCTTTATTTTTCAGGTCAACGTTATTTTTGCAGTTACTGATAGCGTGAAATCTTACTACGATAATGTTCATCAGCTTCTGGAAGACTTTACATACGTTGCTAAATTGGAAAGCGACAGTTCGAATATATTAAAGTTAGTAAAGATGGGTTACGAAGACATCGTGAGCGTCGTAGACTTTGAGGATGATTCCAGTTCTGGTCCAGTGAAAGTCCAATACTTCACTGATTGCGGAGTGAAAGGTGGATCTTTTGTCGAAACTACCAGATGCAACGGTGTGGAATATGGAATGACTCTTAACTATGAAGCTCATTTACGTTTGGATTCGTGTCCCGAGTATAAAAAGGTTAGGTTTTAATTTAAAAAAATTGTACAAGTTATCTTACCTAATGAAGCGACAGATGCTTAAATTGATTGGGTAATCCTGGTAAACCTATCTTATTAAATGATTGTAAAGTTGACTTAGTTTGTACACTATTGACACATTTCTGATTAACTTTCCACTACAAAATACTCTAACTAATAACTTGCGACTTTCTGACACACATTAATTATAGAGCAGTCATTTGTTTTATGGTTGGCAGACCATTACGTATTCGCAAATCCCCCACACCTGTCTCCAATACTACCTATCTTAATTACACTTCTAGTAAATTAATGGAAATATGTAATACTAGCGGCCCGTCCCTGCTTCGCACGGGTGGTTTTTTTTAAAATATAGCCTATGTTACTCAGCGCTAATGTAGCATTCTAATGGTGAAAGAATTCTCAAATCGGTCCAGTAGTTTTTGAGTTTATTCGTTGCAAACATTCATACATACATACAAAAATACAAAGGTTTCCGCTTTATAATATTAGTATAGATATGAAGCAAGCGTTTTGCTATATACACTTTTAAACTTTCGCGTTCCATAATTAAACTAAGAATTTAAACGGGTATTAACGCAAACGAATAAGTAAAAAGGTATCAAGAAAAACGGATATCGAGTTAGTGGAACAGAAACAGCCTAAAAGAAGTTGCAAGCATCCCGAAGTTGGCAGGCAACCAGCCTACATGCCTTATGTCAAAGGAGTGACAGACAAGATCAGCCATATATTACGAGAGTACTCCATACCGACGATATATAATCCTGGCATAAAGGTGAGACACATTGTGAGCACTCCAAAAGATGTCTTGCCACTTCAAACACCAGGCGTATACAAGATAGACTGCAGCTGTGGTAGTTCCTACATAGGCCAAACAAAGCGGACTATATAGAGCGGGTCAAAGAACATATCGCAGCAATAAAGAACAGGCAGTCTAATAAATCAGCGATTGCAGAACACCTACTTGAAAGAGGCACAAATCAATGGATTGAATTTTACCGTACGCAAGTCCTCTCCACAAATCGCCACTTTTATTCAAGAGTAGTGCGGAAGCGATTGAAATAATGAAGCACCCTAATAATTTCAATCGGGAAGACGACCACAAATTATCTTCAGCGTGGAATCCAGTATTTGTAAAAATACATCCTCGTTTTTCTTCGCAGTCGGTAAACAACCAGAGTAAGGCTTGTATACGTAATAGGGATACCGTTAGTGTTGTGTGTGGCGGTAGTTGGCAAAATAATGTGACGGTGGATGAAGACTCTGCCGCGCAAACGGAGGCGCAACATCGCCACAGCAGTCAGCCCGTGACCACAGCCGTTGTAACTCGGTCGAAACATCGGGTATAAAGAAGGTATGATACCTTTTTACTAATTAGTTTGCGTTAATACCCGTTTAAATTCTTTGTTTAATGAAGCAAGCGTATTCTGATTAAAAGTAGGTATATACATACGTTAATAGTGTTGTTGATACCGATCTTTTGACTCAATTCGAAACATCCATTCGGGCGTTCGTACCATGAGCCGTTCGTACCATGAGCCGTTCGTACCACGAGCCGTTCGTACCAAGAGCCGTTCGTGCCACGAGCCGTTCGTACCACGAGCCGTTCCTACCACGAGCCGTTCGTACCACGAGCCGTTCGTACCACGAGCCGTTCGTAGCACAAGCCGTTCGTACCACAAACCGTTCGTACTACGTGCCGTTCGTACCACGAGCTGTTCGTACCACGGGGTGAACAGCTTGTGGTACGAACGGCCTAATGACACGAAACATCACAATTAGAAGTAAACTACCTTTTTAGATGACACAAACCATCCGAATTGCTGAGAGCCAATTAGGTCAGGACTCCTTGGATCTGATAGTAGAATTGCAATGCGGCTGCGACTGCGAGGCTGACCAGTTAAAGGACATGTCGCTGTCCTGCCCCATCAACTCGCATCTCGTTTGTGGGGTGTGCCAGTGCAACAAGGGATGGTAAGCATTACTTTAGAAGCAAATACGAAATAGTTGAGATTTTCCGGGTTTGTGTCTGTGTATTTGAAATTGCTATATTTGGTGATAAGGTTTGTTTCAAATCGGAATGGCTATTACCACCATCTTATCTAACTCTATCGCCATAACAACCATGTAAGTACCATTGTTTGACGACCTCCTTGGTCGAGTGGTTTGTACACCGGTTTTCATGGTGTCGCCATCTCTGAGGTCCCGGGTTCGATGCCCGGTCAGGTCAATTTAGAAATTATTGTTTTTCTAAATTGTCTCGGGTCTAGGTGTTTTCTATATATAATAAGTATGTATTTGAGTATTTTAAGTATGTTTATCCGTTGTCTAGTAACCATTTAAAGAGTTTCATAACGAAGCTTCTCTTGAACTAGATAATTGGTGTGAGTGTAGGAAAGTTTATATTTATTGTTGGGTTTCGACAGTTAGCCAAAGGAGGACCAGTTCTTTAGTCAATGAGGGTTTCGAGTAAACATCCTCTCCAAACTACACCTTTGGCTTTATGTTTTCTTAACATCAGGTGAGATGAAAGCGAAGAAAAGCTTGGCCCGAAGAAAGAAAGCGCCCAAAGAATCAGATTGGCTTTACAAGCTCTTTATGATGCTATAATATTTCCCTTCTTACTTAATATTTCAAAGTGCTGTGTTATATCTAATCAAAGTTTCCAAAATTGAATAAACAAATTTATTTTTTAGGTCAGGTCCCATGTGTAACTGCTCCATAGAAGATGAGACAGCCTCAGCAGCTTTGGTAGCGCAGTGCCGGGAGCCAAACGCCACCAGAGCGATAGCCTGCTCCGGTGCGGGTGAATGTCTCTGCGGCAAGTGCGATTGCGACCGCGGCTACAACGGCCGCTACTGCCAGTGCAAGTCCTGTGAACGTAGCATGTGAGTAGACTGCCAGCACATGAGATAGCTTGCTCCCGTGCGGCAAATGCCTCTGCAGCAAGTGGGACTGTGACCGCGGTTACAGTGGCCGCTACTGCCAGTGCAAGTCCTGTGAACGCAGCATGTGAGTAGACTGCCAGCATTTGATAGTGCCGGCAATGAAACGCCACCAGAACTCTAGCCTGTTTTGGTGCGGCGACGCCCTCGCACAGCCTTGTACAGCATGCACAGACTGAGCTCTGACATTACTCTTATTATTTATTTATTTATTTATTTATTTATTTATTGGGCAGTCAACAAAAACATGTACCACCAAACAAACAGTAGATATAGGGTAAATGCCAAACTTATTCTAAGTACAGTTTTCAATTATAGACAGCCACGGCATGCGATGTGGACTATAAATAAAAAGTTAGTTATAAATTAAACTAAATTAACAAATTTTACCAAACTTAATAATAAAATAATTTAATTAAATACCTAATATATGATTTAAAGTTTAAAGTTTAAAGGGGGCTTACGTAACTATTTCTAATAATCTGTTTGAACTTGCGGGCACTATCCTGAAAAATATCTAATACTTCCAAATTATTTGGCCGCGACAGGATGTTATATTGCCTTTGGATCCTATTTAATGTAGAATGGTAACCTAGATTGCTCTTCACTGACTTATTATAACAGAAAGAGCTTTTCACACTACAACTATGAACCTAATTAGAAAGTTCTTCTTCCTCGAAGTATCAATGGGGTCACTTAAAGCAAGTATAGATCAGAAACTGGACAACAGATAGAGCTGGCGAGCGGCGCGGTAACTATGGCCCTTTCTCTAGGCGCTATTTCTCGCACCGCTGGCTGCTATCGAAACCAGCTCGAACGCCCGCACCGTCCGTTACGCGCGCCTCGACCGGAAAACTCTTCTGCCTCTTGGAAATCAAATGCCGAATTTTCGAAATTAGTATACAACTCGGTATCGACATTTTTTTACTTTAAACATTAAAAATAGATGTCATCAACTGATTTCAGCCTTCAGCCACCAGACAAAATATTTTGTCGAACACTGGTGCGACGATAACAGCGCTATTTTCAACATTTTCGAAAGTTTACAATCCCGATTTACAGGGATTGAGCTTCATGACACGCTTTTAACAATTTTAGTGAGAACGACATCGAGTGTAGCGGCGTGGGGCGTGGCACCTGCGTGTGCGGGCAGTGCGCCTGCGCAGACGGGTGGCTCGGCCCGGCCTGCGACTGCCCCGCCGCCACCGATTCCTGCCTCGCACCCGGCGGCGGCACCGTCTGCTCGGGACACGGCGACTGCGTCTGTGGTTAGTGGTATTAACCAATCATGGAACGGGGTAACTTTTTAAATCAAGAGTAGACAAGAACTAGTGATCGACATATTTTTCCTTTAATCATAAAAAATAGGCGTCATCAACTGATTTTAGTCTACAGCAATAATTGAATACAGACTATCTGCTTCCTAGCTGTCATCCCGTAGACCGAACAGCGAGGGGTCGTCGTTCAGCGGCAGCGTGTATACTTGATGTACTCCTCCACGTTGGACGAGGTTTTTTAATGAAAATCTATGATATTTTTTGGCGACCAAAAATGTGTCGAACTCTTCAGCCTATTGCCGTTAACTGCTGAACGTAAGCCTCCCCTAAAGAGCGCCAACCATCCCGGATCTGCGCAGTCCGCATCCATATACCATCTCGCCATCTACAGTACCTCGATTCACGCCTCCCTCTTTTTCTCCACCATGACAGCGCCAAACACAAAAACTGGTCCTACAGCGGTGCACACCCTCATCACAACCATACCGTTTGAGGTCAAGTTCGCTAACATCTGCGGACTCCATGCAAACCTCAATGCCGTCCACCACCATCTTGAGACGGCACGGCCAGCAATGTTGTTTTTGACGGAGACGCAAATAATCTGTCAATCTGGCAATAAAGCTCTTGGGGATCCCGAAACTCACTTACTGAAAGCAGCCTATAATAATGCCACCAAGTCCTGCAAAAGAGAGAGAGAGAGAGCGGATGCCCAGTGCGTTGCACGGGTCGGCCAAGAACTACTGACGCATTCTACGAGCAGCCGTAGCTACTGGCGTCTGACCAAAGCTGTGCAATCAAACTTCTGCCAACCCTCGCTGCCACCACTGAGATATCCTGACGGGACTTTAGCTCACAAGCCGCAGGAGAAGGTCGATCTTCTGGCCAAACTCTTTGCAGCTAACTCCCGAATCGATGACTGCAATGCACAGCCACCTTCAATTCTTCACTGTGGCCACACAATGCCTGATTTTAAAATTAGGCAGTGTGATGTCCGTGCGGAGCTGCAGTCAATCGATGTCCGGAAAGCTAATGGCCCTGATGGCATCCCAGCAATAGTCTTGAAAATGAGTGCAGCGGAGTTTTGTTTTCTTTAGCGTAATTGACGAAATCAAATTGGTCAAGTTACATTTGATAGATAACTATGGATAAGCTCAGGAATCAGGATACGGTCGCATCGATTGTGTGAGTAATTGTTGGACTGTTTTAGATGTTGATGGATCATTTCCTATTCGATACTACTAAAACTTCTTCACACGGAGCATAGTTGTGCTGGCGTCTGTTACCTTTCAATAACTTATAATATTCCAGGCCGATGCCAATGCAGAGTGACCGAAGACGGCGTCAAATATTCCGGAATGTTCTGCGAGACGTGCGCCACGTGCGAGAACCCGTTGTGCGCCAACGCGGAGCCTTGCGTGATCTGCCACCTCAACAACACCTGCACCGACCTCTGCACCATCGGCAACGTCAACTACACCGTCACCGAGCAGCTGCAGGGCACAGGTACGGTCAACGGCGAGACGTGTGACCTTCTAGTACGAGTACTAGATAAAGGATCCGGAATAAAAATGCATCTCGAAAGTGGTACTGTTTGCTCATACCTGTACATTTAAATCTGAAAAAACATTGGATAGCTTCAACAACTTCAGCTTACCTTGCACCTTCAATCTGAAATTTATATTAAGGTTGCAAAATATTTGCACTTAATATTTACTGTCATCGTCACAAACATCATTGTGGCTCCGTGGCCCTAAAGTCGCCTACCGCTTTGAAGCGCTCATCGGGAGTCTAGTACATTATTAATCGAAGCGTGTGTGTAACACAACAACTTGAAACTAGCGACCGCCCGCAGTGTCACCCGCGGGGTTCCCGTTCCCGTGGGAATATCGGGATAAAAAGTATCCTATGTGTTAATCCAGGTTATAAACTATCTGTATGCTGAATTTCGTCCAAATCCATCCATCCGTTGCAGCGTGAAGAAGCAACAAATATACACACATACTCACAACTTTCGCATTTATAATATGAGTGTAATAGTGTGATGAAACTACTTTTACGGATCTACTTGCTTTTATTTTACGCATTAATTGGATTTGATGTCTATCCTGACGTTTCGAACCCTTTGCAGGTACGTGGTCACAGGGAGACGGAACTTTTTACTGTGACCACGGATAAACATTCAATCAAATTAATGTGTACAAAATAAACTTTAATAGATCCGTAAAAGTAGTTTCATTTCAATGTGTAGTTTTCGCGTAAACTTTAGAAAACAATACACCTTATCTTATCTTAGTGGGACCTGCCGAGGTTGCCCTCTCCCAGTAGCATTTCGACCCATCGATATCTTTTGTGTAACCTCATGCTTTCACTCTTCTTCATCTGTAAAGATAACTATAAGTTTGGCAACGTCTTTGAGAGCAAAGAACTATTATTTGTCCTCTGGTTTCGGATAGGCCGATCTCAGAAGTCTTATTATGAACCATCAAGAAACTCAGCAAGGGCTGCGGTGACTGCGCTTTCCATAATTTTTATTTTAGCCTACCGTCAGAATCCTTTGCATGGTCAGAGAAAAAACAGCGGTGTTTATGCCAAATAAGGCTAACAGTGATTAGTCAGCCAGCTCCTGGCGTTCTAGCTGAAAGTGCAGTTGTTCAACGCCACCACAAACGACCAGAAGTCACGGCTCGCGGTTAGCTAACTGTGCGTAATCACACTCTTTAAACTTAATGACTTTGATACTGAAAAGTTAATTGGCGGTACCTACTGGTTGTTTAAAGCAATGAGACCGCAGATTGGACTTTCTTCAATTTTCTTTATACAGTAATGAGAGTTGCACACGATTGTGAGATGTCACACTGACACTTTCTAAATGTTATGAAGTAAGGCAGGTGTCCCACCGCCGGCGATGAGCGAGTAGCGAGTAGAGCTAGAAACTAGAAGCGAGTTGGCGAGCAGCGACAAGCGAGTTGTAGTTCCGATAGTTTTGTCGCTGGGCTATAAGCGAGTGTTCTTGTGCGATGGGCGATTGCTCGCGCTACCCGCCTAGTCCTATAGACATGGAGCAAATTTAGAGCGTTATTTTTCAATCACCGTTACTTCCGTTACAAGAAAAATCGTCGTGACTTTGTCACGTCGATCACGTCGATATCGTACATATTAGAAACACAGTTACCGTATATTTAGGAAAAACGTAGATTCGTATTTAAACTACTTACCTACTTAGATTATTTTCCCTACTTTTTTTTTTTTTTAATTTTTACTACAGGTATACTTACTTCATTCGCTACTCAACAAAAAGGTCTACTTAAAAAATATATTCTTCTTTTCAGATGCGTTCAAAAGTGGTGAGATCTCATGCATCCTCCGTCGTAGCGAAGACGGCGAAGACTGCGAATACAAATACACGTACAGTGCTGCGACCAGCTCCCTCGTTGCCATGGAAATCATCATCAGGTCTGTGGAGTGCTACCAACCGACCACAGCGATGATCATGTCTAATGCGCTCGTTATCATGGGCTGTGTGGTCGCAGCGGGCCTGGTCGTCATACTAGGCTTCAAGATAGCCCAAGTAGCCGCCGATAGAAGAGCTTACGCCAAATTCCTCAGTGAAGCGCAGGAGAGTAGGAAGCATATGCAAGAGTTGAACCCTTTGTATATCTCTCCGATATCGGAGTTCAAAATGCCTGAAGCTTACAATAGGGAAAAGAATGATTGATTGTTTTGTTGATGAAGGGAATTTGTGTCTTAGTACATGTTAATGTTGTTTATAAGATTCTTTGCCATATAGAAAAAAATTGAAAATGTTGAGTGGTATTTGAACCCGTACATTCTGGCATTGTTAATCAGGTTTTGTAAAGTATATAACTTTCAGCTCAAAGTCAAGGGTTCAAGTAATTTAATAATTTGTACATATCTATCCTTGGTACAATTTACATTTAATAGAAATTTGCCTTTTCCTTTTTTTCAAAACGACGCTTACTAATTATAAGTGCGTATTTTACAATGAAAACTAATAAGTGCACTTGATATTCAAGGCTCGGTTTACCACATAAACATAAAGTTTATAAAATGTTTTTGTTTACATAATTTTTGACGCAAATTTTGTCGCGAACAAATTACAAAAACACAAATGTTGAAAAAAATATTAATAATTATTAATAGTGTAAAATAATTTCGGCGGGCTGGTTAGAACCACGATAGCCCAATTGGGAGAGCACCTGACCCGGTATGTCATCACTTGGTATATCGTTTTTCTAATCTTAAGATTTCCTTCTTGAAAAAATCTTCATCTTGATCGCTTAAAAAATCATGTACGGCGGCAATCACTTCCTCATCATTGCCATATTTGTGACCTCTCAGTTGTTCTTTTAACCGCGGGAACAGGTAGAAATCACTAGGCGCAAGGTCAGGTGAGTATGAAGGATGTTCCATCAATTCAAATCCAGCATCTTGGATAGCAGTCATCGCAACTCGGGACTTGTATGCGGGGGCGTTATCTTGGTGAAACAACACAACTTTAGCAAGTTTGCCGCGGCGATTTTCGCGTATTTCCTGACGCACTTTTTTTATTTGTTCTGCGTATAAGGCCCCCGTAATAGTGGCTCCATGATTGAGGTATTCAATCATTATCACCCCCTGGCTGTCCCAGAAAAGAGAGCCCATAATCTTACCGGCGGATGGAATTGCCTTAAACTTCTTAGGCGTTGGAGATGACGGCCTCTTCCAAGTCATGGACTGTTGTTCCGTTTCAGGATCATAATGACGAAGCCATGATTCATCCATAGTTACGAAGCGAGCCAAAAATCGGTCAGGATCTTGTTGAAACAATTCCAAATTCAAATTGATTTGATGAATCCTCAGTCATGTTTGTTTATGCTCGTCTGTAAGCATTCTAGGCACCCAGCGCGCTGATACTTTTTTCATGCACAAATGTTCATGTATTATACTATGGATACTTCCTATCGAAATCTTTAGTTCTTCATCTACAAAACAAACAGCAACACGACGATCTGCCAAAATAATTTTTTCAACTTTTTTTTATCACTTGTTCGGTAACTGCCGTCGTTGGGCGTCCCGAGAGCGGGTCGTCTTTAGTTGAAGTTCTTCCTCTCTTAAACTCGGCACACCACTGCGCAAACGTAGAATACGGAGGAGCATAACCCCTAATGTTCCTTTCAAGTCTAGATTTACTTGCTCAGTAGTAATTTTTTTCAGCAGATATATTTTATTACGGCGCGAATTTCAATTTTATCCATTTTGCGTACCACGCTCCGACACGACGAAAACAAATTACTTCTGTTTTTAAAATAAGAAAAGAAAATCAATAATTAATATTTTTTTATTTTATCAAATGTCTGGGCTTTACCTGCCAGTATTTACTTTTTTGTTTGTTCCATGAGTTTATATGCCATTATTACTTTTTATTGAACACCCCTCGTTCTTATCAGTTTCTTGTTCTGTTTTTGTTATGACTAATTATTTATATACTTAAGACGAAGGGTAAGGCACACTACCGCCGCTAATGGATTTAATTTGATAACTGAAAAACTGGATTTTTTTTTCAAACATTGCGGACCTTCCGACACTAGGCAAACATCTATTATTTAATAATTGTGCACTACTTTTAGGTTTGTTTTTGTATTCATTCGCTAACACCAACAGTGGTCATTGTTTGTGAATAAATGCGATAGCCCGTTTTGTTAATAAACCACGCAACAAAAGTAGTGCACAATTATTAAATAAATACTATGGATGCTTTCCTGTTGACGGATGGTACGCAATGTTTAAAAAAGATCCGGTCCGTTAGTAATTGCCAAATTATCAATTGGTGGCGCTAGTGTGCCTTACCCTTCGCCTTAAGTCATAAATAACCTTTTTATTTAGGAAAGCAAGAAAGATAATTAGATATTAATTATTATAGTAATGTGATAATAAGTGTCTTCAGGTAGTTACGAAAGCTAGTCGTCTGCAATTAAACACATGTACTTAAATTTTTATAAAAATAAGACTTTTTAATTATGGTAAGTTCCTGTACTTAAGCTTTTTTAAATAAAAACTATAGCTTATTTATCAAAAAAAATTATGAAGTTGAAATAAAAAAATGCATAATATTTCACGTTTTATTTATGATTATTTTAAGTCTCATATTAAAACAAATTTTCATATAAGTGACTTTCATGAAAACAATTTAAAGATACATTAACTATTTTTAACTCAAAGAACTACAGTAAAACGTTACTTGTGATCTTTAGGGGGCAGAAGACATTTTTTTGTGTAGCTACATATGTAATAATGTTGAAATAAAATCTTAATTACAATAAATTTTCTGTGCTCACAAAATCTAAAATATTTAAAAAACATTAAAAAAACACGAAGGCATCACATAACTCCATCACGTATAAGTAAGTAACATTTAATATCACATTAATTTTATTCACCCCAAATTACAATATAATTTCCAGTAGTTTCCAAAAATTTCGCTGCTTGGCTGAGATTTTCACCAAATTTATACTATAAGTAACGTTATTTCTATAAAGTTAAACAGGTAGCCTTTAACAGGTAGCGGTAATGGAGGTAACGTTAGATATCTAGTACATACAGGTATTCGTTCCTTTTTACGTTACCTAATGCGGTTTAGCCAATCCGCGTAGAGCAATTATTTTATTGACCAGTAAAAATGTCACCCAAGAAACGATGCATAACGTTATATTCGCTATTAAACGTATCATCGTATGATAGAAGTAACGTTACCTAATTTTGACCGTTATTCAAAGCCCTGATATTAACGAAAACGAGAATTTGTGTGGCACTAAAGCAGCGAAGTAAATGAGGCAAAATAATATTTCGCCACAATTTTTTTAATGGAGTTTGCTGATGGCCTCCAGTGGTATTTTCAGCGCCACCGGACGTTTTTAGGGGCGGCGAGAAACTTAATGGGTTCCTCAAGCCGTGTGAAATGAAACACCGTCAGAGGTTTTTTTGAGAGAATGGCATCACGCACTTGTGCGTGTCCCCGTTCCATACTAGATTTCCCGAGGGCTTTGGATAGGATCGGTTTCGCCACACAGTCTAGTTTTCGTTAACGTGTTTGGTCCAATGCCAGTTGGCGCGTTAACGCCTACTATATAACGATAGCAACCGGGACTAATGGCTAATATGCCTTCCGACAAACGCACGTGCCATCAAGCTCACCAGCTTATTTAAAAGATTTAAAATGTAAGCCTTTATTGATTGATCATTTGTACTGAAATCTATAAGTAACGTTACGTAACGTTATGTATTTATACATATTATATTATATTTTTATATAAATTCGTTTAAGTCACGACGCAACGCCTTTATTAGTTTGACTAAGTACCAATTGACCATAAAACGTTATTTACCTTAGTAATTTTTTAATATAGGTAGTTTTTTATACAGTCGCAATGAGTCACAGTCAAATATTTTTAAAAAACTATCATTGTAACTACTTTATCACATTTATTTCAGAATAATAAAAAAAATCGAAGAAAATTTTATTTTTCGATTACCTTCCATAACATAAATGACTTTCATAAATTACAGTTTAAATACCCCAGAGACTTACAGTTTACCACTTACAGTATTATAATCCTATGCTTAAGGCCCCTTGATTTTATTTTCATGATTATGAAACTTACTATCTACAATAGAACCCATATTATACAAGATCTAAAAGACGATAAATATAATTACAAAACGGTTCTTAACAAATATCGGAAAAGCGCAATCTTAAAGAACATTCTGGTTGGTGTGACTCGTAGTAGAACTTTTTACAAAATATCTGTTAAATTGAAGTATATGTAGCGTTCGTGTAAACTTTAGAAAACAATGACAAGACTGTTATTGTCATTTCTATTAGTTTTTTTAGGCATTTTATAATTTTTCCCAAACGTCACGAAATATAAATTCCATACAAAGTTTAATTGTTTAAATAACTTACTCAATTTTGTACACGATTGGTCCTAGATGGCGCTGTTCCCTTATTTAGGTAACTCAGCACTTTGTAAACGAAACAAGAGAGAGTCGCTTCTAAGGATGATATGACCCGACAAGATTTTTCGGCAAGGTGCTAACACGCTTATATTTACATCTCAGGCGACTTATTATGAAAACTTTTGTGACGAAATTTGATGCCTATTTTTGTCACCGCAAAAAAAAATGATTTACAAAACCACCGTCAATATGCCGCGCGGTATTGAAGACATATATTATAATGTCGGTACATGGCAACATCAGGCTATGTTTATAAGGCACTGCGCTGCTTGCCCAATTCTTACTGGAAGATGTGGTTAGAAACGTGTGATGTCTCAGTATTGCGATAAGGATTGGGTAAATAGTAGAATGTAAACGCGAAAAGCATTGCTGTTAGTATTTATATGCCTCCAACAGAAGGTTTAAGTGCTTTGTCTGTCATGTGAACCCAAAATGGTAGGCCAACGCTAAGCTCACTATTACGAAGTACCTAGTTCAGGAGGTCCCTCCCCTTCTACCATAGTTTAGTTATATTTGAAGGCGCCCAAATTATCCCGGGCTATATATATTGATATGGGTATGTGTCTCCCTCCCTTAATTTTTAGATTTTCCTGTAGAACGGTGCCCGCCCACGACCGACTTTGTGTGGGGCTGATAATCGGACCGATTTTTTCGCCGAGGTTTTATCACCTATTTTGTAAACGACTTTTTGTAGGGACATAGAAATCCATACGTTTCATTTTTACCGACAAAACAATCTGTCACCGATTATCGGACGTGGACGCGGCGGGGGCACTAATAAGGTCACTGACAAAAACGGTCATCTAATTTCATTACTGTAACTTTCATAATATTTCGCCATGTAGCTAATCATAGTTTCGTAGATCAGACTTGTCGGTCGTGTCGTTCGGGCGGCACCAGCGTCATCGGGCGGGACTCTGGCTTGGCGACGGCGACGGCCGCTGCGGTTGCGGCTGCGGTCGGCGGCGCGGGCGCATCCACCGCGTGCGACATAGGCATCGCGTCCGGTACGATAACTCGGATCAAGTCTGACACCACTTGCCATGGCACTGCCCTGAAAGTTAAACATCGTTAGAATTTGTTTTGTTAATTAATCTTCAACAGTCTTATAAATTCACCATAGTTATTCCGTTGGTGAGATTGGAACTATTACTTAATCTGTGAGATCAGGCTAAGTATAGCCCTAATACGCTGGCCTAATGAAGATGGTAAGCATATTTTAACAAATGCCATTTTATGAGAAAAACGTAAGTTTTTCGTCCTCCGAAGCAAGGGGAGATTTCATAAAGGATAGGTAAATTTCAAAATACTATCAAACGCTTTGGGTTTTGTTGTGGTAGTGATACATCATGTGGTGATACTGTACCATTTTCCCAAGAGACTTATGGCATAATGTAACAAACTAATATCGACATGACACTCGCAATATCCAAGTACCTATTTTTTTTTTTACTTACACTGAGGTTTCGTGGGAAAGTATGTTTAATATCACGGCCTGAACAAAGCGGAAAATGGTTTTTTTATAGCAGTTAAATGTTCCACTTACGAACAAATTGGTCAAAAACGATCATCATTTCATATAATTGTGAACATTACATGTACCTATGTGTTTTTTTTCTAGACAGGCAGTCTGCACGCAACTTTTTTCTCACAAATTATTCACTGTGCTATGTAGAGTGACATTGTATTTTAATAGTATTTTAACTTCTTTGTAACTTTTTACTGTGAGCAACATTACATACAAATAAAAATATTAGTAAATAAATAATGTAGTGGGCCTCTACATAGAGAGGCCTTTGCCCAGCAGTGGGACAGTTAAAGACTGAAGAAAGACTATATTTGTACAAAGCCAATTTATGCATCAATTGTTGCAAGTACAGTGCTGCTAAAATGAATTCGTACTCGGCATGAGCTACGGATTTACCCGTAGCGCTGATTTCGAGAACAAACCTATGACAATACTATTATTATCGTCATCATTTTTAATGCCATCTTCATACGAAGTTTGAAGATTAGTATACAACATTTTCTGCGATCCCATATAGCTTGTTTTAACTGGCGATAATATATAATAATATAATACATTTATTTATTCAAGTAACAAAGACTCATAATGGTTAGTAACAAAGGAACTTAAGAGCTATTGTTAAGTAGTACATATTATCATTGTGTATAATTTAATTTATAATTAATAATTATAATTTAAATTTAAACGAACGGTCACAAAATAAATTAATTAATTTGATCACAATATAAAAATTAAAAACAACAATAATAATAATAATAATAATCGCTTTCATAAAATGTTAGTAAGAAACACCTTATTACTTATGTTAGTATTCTATATTTAACATAGATGTAGTCGCCTGACATAAGTGCCACATGATGGGACAAACATTTTGCCTGCTAGCAATAACCTTCAGGATGGTGTTGGTACTACCCCTTACTGTGCGCAACAGAGATACCATTTTTTTGCGCATTACAGATGAGAAACTGTCAGTACGCGCCTCTGCAAACATTGCAGACGCGCTGCAGAAACGAGGCCTCCCCAACAACACTCTGAAGGCATTGTTATATTGGACCCGCAGAGCGCTGAGCGACTTTTGGGTATGGTTGACCCACAGACTACCGGAGTAAAGCGACGTGCAGTAAGCTCTGAAAAGAGTTATTTTGACTGCGTCCGTACCCCTAGCAAATCTGCGTGCCAACATATTTGCTCTAACCGCCAACGCTCTGCGTTCCCTCTCTATGTCCACATTGTCCTTTAGGTCTTCGGTTACCCAGTGCCCAAGATATTTAAACTGTTGGACTCTTTTCAAAGCCACCCCGTTCAGCATAATGGGCACAAAAGAGGACGGGCTCCTGGTTCCCGACCTAAAGACAATGTACTCGCTCTTACTTACATTGTAAGTCAGCCCATGCGAGGCAGCATAGGATTCGCAGACCGCGAGCAGCTGCCTGACCGCACCAACCGACGGGGCCAGCAGCACCATGTCGTCAGCATAACTAATGTTGTTGACGCACACCCCGTCAACATAGCACCCGACAGGCATGCTGCTGAGCCGCTCAAGCAACTCATTTATATACAGGCTAAAGATTATAGGCGAGCTCAACCCCCCCTGTCTCACCCCACATTCGAGCCTAAACGGATCCGACAGCTCACCCGCCCACCTCACATAGTTGACCTGATTTAGGTACCAATACCTGATAAGATGGAGTAACTCCTTCGGGAGACCTGTTGCTGCTAACTTCTGCCATAAAACGTCATAAGAAACGTGGTCAAACGCCCGCGACAGATCGAGAAAACACGCATAAACTGGTGTTCGTCTATCCGTGTAATACCTAACAGTATGCTTTAAACTTAATATAGCAGTGTCCGTGGACAGTCCAGGTCGGAAACCAAACTGAGCGTCGTGTAACTTTATGTGTTGGTTTAAAAATGAGTTAAGCACACTGTCAAGCACTTTCGCTATAATAGTCGCTAGCGAGATTGGTCTATAATTCGATTTATCTGATACGTCCCCGGTCTTGCTCTTGACAATAGGAACAACTAGAGTCTCCATCAAATCAGGCGGTAGGTATGAGTGGCTAAGGCATAAATTAAATAATAATGTTAGCACACGAGGAAGGTGAAAGCCAGCGTATTGCAGATGTTCAATGCTGAGCCCATCGTGTCCCGGTGACTTTCCTCTCGTCATTTTCCTAATAGCGTTTCTTACATCTTTCGTTAATAAAACTATCGAAAAGGCAGCACCATGGGTCTCAGCATCCAACACCCTACCGGGAAGCCCCAGGGGCGATTGCACAGAAAAATGATTTTTAAAAGTGTTAGCAATTTCTTTGGGGCTAGAGCTTTCACCGACATTTACAGGGACGCCAGGCCCTACATTCATTCTGTTTGTGCACTTCCAAAATCTTTTAAAATCTTGATTTGCATTATGTTTGGCCAACAAGTCCATTTTTATCTGGTCCTGATGATTTTGGCACCATTTCAATTTACTCTTAAATATTTTACGAGCTAGTAACATATTATTAAAAAGCGTACCAGTGTTCGGTTTGCCATACCACATCCACAGTTGGAACTTAAGCCTGGCGTTCCCGTAGGCCTCGGCTACATGCTTGTTCCAACCAGCGAGAGTCTTTTTCCTACCCCTACTTTCACGTTCCTCGTAAGTGGCACTCGCAGCCTGACTCAGAATATTTACAATTTGCTTATACAGATTATTTATAATATTTTTGTGGCACTCATTAGCACAATTCAAATTACAACACTCTCGTAAGTCGTCTGGAAAATCAATTTCCTTTAGCTTACTATTACACATATTTTGATACAAATTAATTTGGTTCTCTACCCGTTCTCCCCATTTTACTTTGTTACTTTCGAAACATTTTATAACACGTTTTTGCCTTACAACATCTAGATTACAGCTTATAACTAGTGGTAAGTGGTCAGATCGAAACACATCATATTTAACATAGACATCAACAACACACTGCCAAGCCGCGTTAGTAGTGACACAATGGTCCAGCCATCTCTTAGATCCATGCGCCTCACTAACGAATGTGAAAGTTCCTGATGCTACTCCAAGCTTCTCAATATCAGCAAAGACCCATTGTTGTTCAAACGAAAAATCTACTAGCTCTTTGTAAAAACGCTCACTTGGATGTGCATTAAAATCCCCAAGGATAAAAACTGATTCAATGTTACTTTCCTCAATCATAGCACTAACTATACTCAAACAATCCGTGAACTCGGGAACGTTTTCAATAGAGTCAGTTGGCATGTAAATACTTACAACTAACACCGGTCTGTCATTCGTCCTAATCTGTATGGCGGAGATTCGCGGGTTCACACAGGGCACAACAGACACACACGGAAACACTGTTTTTCGCCATAAGAGCGCAACGCCTCCATACGGTCGTCCCTTAAGAATACCGGCAGACGTATCGACGGCTGATGTACCTGTACTCCCGAATTCATCGTGAATGCTGGATAAAAATGGTAACTCATGTGGAAGCAGCCATGTCTCCTGGAGTGCAATAATATCCGCAAAACCACATAACTGTTTAATACCTTCCACAGAGCGCTTCACGTTCTTGCAATTGAATGTAACAAAATTTGTATTACACATTATTGGAGTCCAATTTTTCTTCGCCTCTAAGCTCTGCACTTCTGTATGGCATAAATCGTCGACATGTTATGCCATCTGGCCAAAGCTCATTATTTAAAAACGTGTCCAGTTTATGCCTAGATACCATTATTTTATAGGCATTATAGGGCCTATCTTTTGTCATTTTTATCTTTTGTAATAAAATATTTTCCCTTGTTTTGTGTAAAATAAAATCCACTATATCAGTTTCCAAAGTGTCCTTATGAACATTCGACACAAACAAAGGAATTTTAATGTCAGCTGCCTTAAACTTATCTTCCGGCAATATTTTTGCTTTACCACGTACACCATCCAATTGGTTTCTATATCGCCTTTTTTGCACCTTAATCCATTTTTCAGAGTGGATGTCCATGTCCTTCCACTCACCGGGCTGTCTCGCTAGCTCGGCCATAGTTTTGTTTACATTCTTAGTACCGGCGGAATCGGCACCGCTATGCAACTCGCGCTCGCCTGTCGCAGCGCCCGCGTTGATTGGGATGCGGGCCTCACACGGCGGTTTCGACCTCAGCCGGTCGGTCGCAGCAACACTCGAAACCGCGGCAGTGGCCTCCACGCGCGGTGCATTCGTAAGCGCTGATTGGCCCGCGCCGTGGCCGTCGCCGAGCGCGATTGAAACGGCACGATCGGGTGATTTCTGTGGGGGAGAGGGAGACCGCGAACTATTTCTAAGTTGAGTTCGTTTTCTGTCGGGTGAGCTCTCGCAGTAGCCGTTTGATGAAATGTTTGTGTTGGTGGTAGCAGAAAAATTTAAAAACCCAACCGGGCCACTGTCTAATAAACAGTCCCTTCTTCCTCTCGTGTTAACATTGAAATCAGTGTTTGTGTTAACAATGCAATCTGTGTTGATTAAGGATGCGTGTTTAATGTTATCTATCTCGGACTTAACCCAATCGGTTTCTGCGTATGTACTTTTAATATTCTGCACCTCCGATTGAAGCAAAACGATATCTTTCAATAGCCGAGTCACATCTATATGGTCAAATGTGACCGGTGGTAGTTTGTGTAACTCTTTTGCTACAAAAATAGGTGTTCTATCTGGATCGATACTCTTGAGAGTAGAAATAATGTCCTCTACACCTTTTTGTTCTTTGTTTTTACGCCTTGACACTTGCTTTTGTGTTGTAGAAATGGTGCTAAACAACAGCTGTTTAGCACTTTCAATATCAGCGGTTGAAAAGGCGCCAACACATAGTCTCACAATACTTTCCTCGTCCATTACACTTATTTTGTTTTGTACAAAGCATAGTAGCTCATTTATTACTATATTGCACTGAGAACACTTTAACAACACCGAAGCCATTTCTTTCCACACACGTACGCTACCGCGCCCGAGCGAAGACTCGGATATATATGTAATACTTTTATAAATATGTACAATTAAAAAACCGGCTAAGTGCGAGTCGGATTCGCGCACGAAGGGTTTCATACCATTATCTATAAAAATAAGTATTTAAAGTTTCTACCTGTTATCGTTATTAAGACCGGGAGAAAGCCCCCGTTAAATATTAATTTTATTTTAATTTAATTATTTATTTTTAAAGTGAATAATATAACTCTATTCTGAGAATATTTCAAGCGTCTATCTGTTGCCGTTATTAATATCGAGCAAAAACCAGGAAAAAAACCACGTTTGTTGTATGGGAGCCCACCTTAAATATTTGTTTTATTTTAATTTAAGTAAGTAATTATTTATTTTAACGTGAATATATAACAAAATATTCTGTAAATATTTCAAGCGTCTACGTGTTGCCGTTATCAATATCGAGCAAAATCGAGCAAAGAAATAAAGTTTGTTAAATGGGAGCCCCCTTAAATATTTATTTTATTCCGTTTATTAGTATTTGTTGTTATAGCGGCAATAGAAATAAATCATCTGTGAAAATTTCAACTGTCTAACTATCACGGTTCATGAGATACAGCCTGGTGACAGACGGACGAACAGACAGACAGTCAGACGGACGGACGACGAAGTCTTAGTAATAAGGTTCTATTTTACCCTTTGGGTACGGAACCCTAAAAATTAAACGACAGTAAGTTATCTTGTGCTAATAAATTTTATTATATTTCATATTAGGCACACACTGTCCAACAATAAGCTTATATCAATAAATTATATCAACTTCTTATGAACCGGTTCATTTCCAATGTAAACTATTTCGCCCACGCAACCCTACCTTACTTAACCCCCTCGTCGTAAATATATTTTACTAAATTGTTTTTGATAAATAGCCAAGGGTTACGTACCATTTTAGGCAAAGTAGTACTCGGAGTATGCCAGGAATGACCGCGAAGGCCTCGTTAGTGCGGATCGCGAGCACCACGCGGTCAGCGACCTCGTTCGAACTCAGCTGGGGTAGGAATCTGAAATATAATAAAAGAAATTATGAAAGGAGGTTATAAGCTCCAAATTACTTTTTAAAAAGATTTACTTTTTTATATATTACGGGTAAACACAGTGCCTTCATCTCACCTGATGTTAGGTGATGATAAGGTCAATTATGGAAGCTCTGAGTGGTAGAGCCACGCTGCGTTGCAGCACGAAATGGGCCGACTTGCTCGGCATAATATCACCCTCGTACAGAATATCGGCGTGAAACAATGGCACTCGTTGCTGTTGTGTTTCGTCTGGTGAGTGAAAGTACCGGAGGCCCATCTCTCACCCCTCCCCTCTCCCAATTCCTTCCTCCTCAAGATCCAACTCCTTCCTCAAGGCCGGCAATGCATCTGCGATTACTTTGGTTTTGCGAGTGTCCATGGGCGGCGGCGATTACTTTCTATCAGGTGACCCACCTGCTCGTTTGCCTCCTTTTAATATAAATAGCGCCTTCACCCGGAATCCTCAACTTCTGTGGCACTGGTTATCTTATCTTATCTCTAGCCGTCGAAACACAACAATGCTTCAAAAATTTATGTTATGGTGACATATTGAGAAGATGGTAGTAGCTAGCTATGGTTTATTTTTTTGATGGGCGCGAGGTTTTTCTTAAACTAATCACTCTCAGCTGCTACTCAGGAGCAGAATAGCCAAGCTCGAACATAAACAAACGAACGTTGAATGCTATCAGAGGAGCTACAACTGAATAATCCCATAGGCTGACTGCCTTGCACTAGTTGTACTCCAGTCAGGGCATTCTACTCTTTCTTTTAGCAGTAATTCACTATTTTTTGTAAAAAGTTTGTAACGCATATAGTCGTCTACATAACAATACCGTGCAAGTTGAAAAATGGCCAAGTGCCTTTTTGTACATCATTGGGTGCGCGCCGAAAGTATGTAATATATGCAGCTTCCCCGATGCTGCAGATGCCCATGGGTGGTGTTGACCACATCCTAACAGGTGGTGGTATAAATGAAGATCCATACCTCGAATTAACATCGTCGAACATTCCCGTAGACCTGATGAAGAACGGGCAGATGAGTGACGTCTTGACTCCATTGACGCCTTTGACAATGAGCTCGAGTCGCAGGGACTCGTCGAAGGAGCAGGCAGCCGCTTTGGAGGAGCAGTAGTCAACCAGCTTGGCCACGCCCACGTAGCCGGCCATCGACGCTATAGTGACGATGTGGCCGTTGTTGTGCTCGATCATGGACGGCAAGAACGCTTTCACAGTCTGGAAGGTAGATGCAAGGTTAGCAGTTTTAACTCTACTTTACTTTCCGAAGAGGTCCTAATGCTTGGTTCTACCTAATGGAGCCCTCAATACTACTTCTCTGAAAGTGACTTTCCGTAACTTTTTTTAAGAGTATAGCAATGGAATGCGACGAACTATCCTGGATGTCCGTAGGAAGTCTGTTCCATAGCTGCGCTGTTTTGTCTGTAAATGCATTTATTTAGGAGGAAGTTGGGATTGACTTTAGGAATCCCAAGCGTCTTTGTTATACAAGCACGTCTTGAGCGGCAAGAAGGTAAGGTAAGATAAGCTTGGAATATATATTCCGTTTTATGTTCCCTCATGTGCAGTTTATTTCAAATTAGACTAAAAGAGACAAAACCTAACCTTACCTAAATATTCGGTTATAATAAATAATATAAACCTCTGTTTTTGATATCTTACAGATAAGCAAGTGCCTTCATCTCACCTGATGTTTAGTGATGGCAAGGCCAATTGTGGAAGCGCACTTCACCCGGGATCCTCAACTACTGAGGCACTGGCTATCTTATCTCTAGCTGCCGGAACACAACAATGCTACAAACATTCAAACATTAATGTGTCATATTTAGATAAGATGGTGGTAGCTAGCCAGCCTTACTACTAAGCAAACCGAGTACACAAACATGTACCCCCCTCTGGGAATCGAAAACGGGACCTCTGGGTCTCAGGCAGGTGCCAGTGGTCTTAACCACTGAACCTCAGAGACGGTTATAATTGTGTTCTTGGATGAGTTACCCAGAAGTGCGCCAAGATGTTGACGTCGAAGGTCCTCTGGATAAGGTGGTCGGGCGTGTCCAGCAGGTACCGACCGGACACCACGCCCGCGTTGTTCACCAGCAATGTCACCTGGAGGAACAAACACGGTAGTATTAAAACTCAACCGACGTTAAAGATTATCATTCCTATATTCTTCAGTACATACATAAAGAAAGAAAAGTTCATTTGAAATTTCGAAACAAATGCTCCTCATCATCTCAGCCAAAAGACGTCCACTGCTGGACAAAGGCCTCCCCCAAGGATCTCCACAACGACCGGTTTGGTGCTGCTCGCATCCAGCGGCAAATAAATAAAAATGCTATAAAAAAGAACAAAAACTAAAATTTTACTTTTTTTATTTTAAGTGCTAATTGCTGAGGCTGAATTAAATACTTAAATTTTAAGTATTTCATCTCTAAAGATGCATGGCCATCGGTTGGATAGATGGCACTCTGCTGCTATAAAAGCATTCAAAAAATTAAAAAGCAGTGACGAAAATCAGCGCATACGTCAGCCTTCCCGGTAGCATAGCGGTCAATGCAGCCGCCCGGATTGCGGAAGACCCAAGTTCGATTCCCGGCTGGGTCGGGTAGGCGTTTAATTTTTTCAATGTATTTTATAAGTATTTAAAAACTAAAATGCCAAAACGGCTTCTGCCACAGCCGGAGCTATGGCACTGGTTTTCATGTCCCACTACTAGGCACAGGCTTTCCTTATGAACAATATTGTATCGTTTAGTGTTTGTTGTTTGTAAAATAGGGGAGATCGGGTTGCCTATAGTGCAAGTTTGGTTTTCCATTTGATCACGTCAGCAAAAACGAAAATTTGTATGAGGAGGGTTAAAATTTACTATACAAATCCTCGTTGGTGTATGCACCTACCTACCCGGCTGGCACCCACGTCATAATGCGGGTTGTTGGATTCTAACGACTGCCATCTTACAACAAGAACCGAGACTAACGGCTTAACGTGCCTTCTTCAATCCTATACTACCACAAAGGTAATATAAACCTTATACTTATATATTGTATTATAATTTTGCCATTCGATTAAAATGAAGGCATTTATCAAATAAAGAGAATTAAAAAACTTCTACACATACAAACGGGTTCTTACATTCTGGACTTCCTGTTTCGTAATCCTAATAAAATACCTAAACAAAGTAGCGTTTCGTAAACTTTTATATTTTATACGTTAAGTCGCGTTTGGACCACCATTATTTTAATAAGAATGAGAAACTTTTATTATAGAATAATCGGCTACTCTACAAAATCAAGATATTCCGACGTTATTGTAATGAACGTAATTTTTCTTTGTTGGGTCGCTAACATTTCCAAAATTTGCAGCTACTCACTCTAAATAATGATCTGAAAGATGATCAATCACGTTAAACCATTCATCGGACGGACAAACAAGAATAAATTCGCCGGCACACCTATAAGACATCGGTAATAATGAAAACCTTAAAATGATTTTGTGTGTTTATTTTGACTTGTATTCTTCGCACAAAGAACAATGTATGGTACCTATTATTCATTGCATTTTTTTATGATTTGACATGTCATTCAAGTAAAAAAAACAAGTAAAAGATCTTAACAAAGCGTCAGAAAATGAACAAATTTTAGTGATGAGGTTTTGATTTTCTATGGGGATCCGTTTGTGGTCCGAAATTTTAGTTTTTTTAACGTTGTCATGTTAAAACGCAAGAATGGTTATAAAACAAAAGTGTTACGTTTACACGGACATTACACGTTGAAAAAAAACACTACACGGATCTATTTGCGTTTATCTTTACCTATTTACAGTGATGGACCTTACCTTACTAGATATGTAAGTAAAAAAGGAACAAAAAGTTCGAAACGAGATTAATATGATAACATAGACTTGTATAAATCCGTTCTAAATGTTTCATTTCATTTCAAGGTAAGGAAAAGACTTTGTTTGTAAAGTTTTGATTGCAAATATCTCTCTTATCGAAACAAATGAAGTATCAGTTGTGTCAACTTAGTACAAAGTCGAATAAGGAAAGTCGCTTTGAAGGATCTGCTCTCCGCGTTCACAATCCAATTATTCAGTGCAACAATAGTTAAATTTCGCTATTAGCCATAGTTTTTGCTGCAGCTGCAGATCGTGATGAAACGCATGGACGCCACTCTAGATTGGGCAACGTTTCCACCGCCCGTTGCTGACCTTCGGAGTAGGTAACTAAGTGTCACAATAGACCGATGTATTTCTAGAAGCGATTCAATAAAATTTGTAATACTACTACTTGTAACTACTTGTAATGCTAAGCTTTATAAAACATTCTACATAAATTTGAAAGTTTGGATGCCTTTATGTCTGGTTGTATGAACCCATATGACCAATCCGCATTGAGTTAGTGTGGTAACTTATGATGTGCTTCTTATGGGTCAATGTCCTCTATTTTACTCCTTGAGAGGTCTGAGTCTAAGTCCGATTATGGGACATTCACACAATGATGGTGAGGATGATGATGACTCGAAGACATGGAGTAGACTTTTTGAAAGTCCTTCTTCTTAAATTCATGTGTTGTATCTTATCCTTTTCCATGCATTGATTTTGAGAACAGATAGCAGATAGCTACCTGCTACGTTTGCTTACGTTTTTAATATTTACCAAGTTATACAAAAACTGGCAGTAAAAAAAGAAAGAGGTTTTCTACCTTTCGATAATGGCTCACTTATTGTCTTTATGTGCAAATTTCTTTTCAAACTAAAACCGTAAAATGTGATTATTTTAGGTACAACCGGCTAAATATAGAAGGTACATACTCTTTGATCACCAATCTCCATAAGCATAATTACATAGTCTAATGTTTAATGTACAACATTTAGAGTAAATAACGACGTTGCCAGCAAAGAATTGTGAACAAAGTATTTTTTGAACGTCACTCCTAATCTATAAAAATGTTTACAATGGAAACAGTAGTGGCAGGTGTGTCTATACTACTTGTAGAATGACTGTGATGTAAAGTCACTGTTTCAAAAGTTTCTCCTCTCACAAGTTGTATCTTTCTGTTCGTGAAACGGTCGCTAATATTCACATGAAGTTCATAATTCATTATGTTATAACTATTTGCAGAATATCGCAATTTTCTATGTCCGTTTATGTTGAAATTCTACACTTTACACGTACTGGGTACGGGTGGGTGGGATCGTCTCAGGACGCTGATCACGTCCTCTGCACGGCATTAAATTTCTTAGCGTTTATTTTAAAATGACGTCCGTGGTACGTGATTTGCGTGTAACCCCGGTGTAATGAATAAAAAAATATATATAGATGTATTACAAATAGTTTTTATTTTATAAATCTTACAATATCGGAAAAAACTGCCGGCGTACCAGGAAAGGCGCACTTTAAAATAGTCGGCTGTTAAAGTGTTAAGTTAAATCTTGTTTTAATGGTATTTAAGTTGTGTGTCGGAGATCAAACAATAGCTCTACTTTGAGGAGCACGATGGTGCGTTAGCAATCTTGAAAGTTAAGTAACATCGCGATATTAGAACCCCAGATGGGTGACTAAAGTAGTATCTCAAGCTCTGTCGTGCTTGGAAAGGTACGTTGAGGTAACTTTCGTTTTCGTAAACGTAATCGAATGAATACGGAGAGTAAACAAAACTCACACTTGGCAGCCTGGTTGGCACAATTGAATTAATCAGTAAGTGCCTTACACCCTTTTTTAATACATGAGAAAATTAGTCCGGCCCGATCCGTTACGAACCCCTCGGAAAAACTAATAGGGAATGGGGAGACTCACTTGTGCGTGATGCCATTCCCTCTAATAGAAAACCTCTGACAGTGTTTTGTTTCACATGGCTTGAGGAACCATTTAAGTTTCTCGCCGCGCTTCCAAAAAGTCCGGTGTCCAAACTCTCTCCAAAAAACAACAAAAAACTTCGCCCGGGGCAGAAGCAGTTGGTTATGGGGTACTCTTATCCCCGACAACTCAAGGGGGAAGGAGATAATCGTACTCACCCTGCCTACGTCTCGATGCACCTGCTGTGCCACCCGGTAGATGTCCTCCTTCTTGGCCAAGTCCACCACGTAGCCGCTGCACTGTCCACCGATGCCCTTTACCAGCTTCACTGTGTCTTCCAACCCTGGAAAAGAAATAATTTATTTTTATTGTATCAAAATATTGCAACGCTTCGGTGGCCGTTTCAATTCCCTGGTCGGGTGTGACTTTTGATGCATAGCTCATAGGTTTGTTATCTACCAATACCAGCTCATTTTACGTCCCCACTGCTGGGGCACGAGCCTTCCCAATGGATAGATAGAGAGGACGGGCCATAAACCACCACGCGGACCCAATGCGGATTGGCGTATAATGACTGCTAATGCAGCCAGGACCTATACGTGCCTTCCGAAGCACGCAGGAGCTCGACATGATACAGTTTTGGTCACCCATCTGATGACCGGCCTTTGCGAAAGCTGCTTAACCTTAGCAATCGCAGACTGGGCGCGGTACCCATTGCGCTATCAAGCTCCTCTGGTTGGATTGTGATCACCAACCGGCATTTGGCAACCGTGGTGATTAAGCCAATACTATCAATAATAGACACTATTTCAAATGAGAAGATTGGTTTGAAATCGAAATATTCACGGTTTGTCGTTTGTTTTTTTAGTAATAGAGTCTGTAATTTTAAGATTCAACGAAAATAGGTAAGTCTTTATTCATTTTTCAAGAGACTTTATGTCCATGGCATACGGTTAAAAATTTATTGAAGAAATTTGTCAGTTTTGGATAGTCTGTTGTGAAGGCGTCTGTACAATAAAAGGCAAAATATATAGATTAATAAATGTCTCTCACCTCATTCACTCCCTCTCCCACTTAAGAAAGTAAGTACTGTTAAACACAAAAGTTTTAACAAGGAAATTAAATAGAGATACGAAGCCAGGCTTAAGCCATTGTAAGTTTTTAAGAGTGATGACGGTTTAACATTTCTTAATGGCAGTAATTAATTTTCTTTACAACGACGTAGATCTTGTTGAAATTAATTTAATTATATGTAATCAGAGAAGTTTCAAAGATTTGTTTACGAAGTTTTAAACAAAGGTGTGAGATATTATTCTAAAGGCGCTGAACACTCTCAAATGCGCTTCTTTATGCATGTTTCTATTATGCAAAATACAACGCCAAGAAAAATATATGTTATAATAGACTATAAAAAAAAACATCCAAAATGTAGAGTTGTGAAATTTCCTAGGTCACCTCTAAACAGTATATTTTCACTTAATTATCCTTTTCATTTACTAAAGTACATCGATGAAATTAGGTATATTTAAATATTTAAAAAAAGACCATTTGGCAGACCCCAGATAAGATGGAAAGATGACATCAGAAAGATAGAGGGCCAAAATTTGAAAATTGGTTGAAGGAGGCCTACACCTAACCGTTGACCAGAAGGCTTGAGATGATGATGATGATGATGAAGGTCTACTTATACGTAACTCGTAATAGAAAAACGATATTGTTTTTTTTTTTCATAAAACATCTAGATTTAAAATAAGTAAATAGCGTTTTTCAAGTTTTTTACTAGAATCTAATAGAATAGAATAGAAATCATTTAATTCAGGCAACAAATTACAGATGGTAAGTTACATAGAGGCCCATATTATATATACCTTACAGACTAACATAAATACGATTTTTATGTAAAACTAAAACTATGTTAATGGATCACGCTCTATATGCATCCCTTATGCTTATATGCAGATCAACAAAGAGCTGTTTCATCGTTGTCAGCGCCTTAATAGTAACACTGACAAGGTAATCAATAAATTGTACAATTTGTTATAAGTATGTTTAAATAAAACCAATAATGTCACAGGAGATAAAAAAAACTCTTATCAGCACCTTGCGGCAACCTGGCCCTAGCCCTCTCATTAGGCTGTCGTAGCTGTATCTGACCCGTGCAAGCTAAGTCTACACTATCTACGACTATCTACCGGTAACGAAAATACATAATATATAAATATCATATCGGTAAATACCTGTTTTTTCCATTTCAGTTCCCGGATACCGATTCTTCAATGAGTACCGGTATTGTACCTCAAAAATACCGGTAACTACCTGCGACATTGCCAGTCTGTTTATCATGCGACTAGCTGTGCCCTGCGGTTTCACCCGCATTAATTAGCGACTGTTCCACTCCTATTAGTCATAGCGTGATGTAATATAGCCTATAGCCTTCCTCAATAAATGTACTATTCAACACAAAAAGAATTTTTCAATTCGAACCAGTAGTTCCTGAGATTAGCGCGTTCAAACAAACAAACAAACAAACAAACAAACTCTTCAGCTTTATAATATTAGTATAGAAGTATAGATAAACAGAGCACTGCGGCCGCGCGAAATGAACATATACAGGCAAACTAACGATACGAGAACGCAATGCGTGCAGTTAGACAATCCAAGCGCAACTCATTTATCTACTAATAATGCACGAATAAATTTGGTTACCTGATACCGGTATTAGTATCGGTATTAGTACCTGTATTATGGTGTATAATACCTGTATACCGGTACAATACTACTTACCGGTACTTATCGGTTAACCTGTATTATTAATACCGGTATTTAATCGTTACCGGTACTTTATTAAAGTCAAAGATACCGGTTATTGAAAATACCGGTATTCCAAGCCCTGCCCACGACATGTTGGTTGAACCCGAGCAGAAACCACCAGAAGACTAGCTTTTAGAACCCTTGTTTTAGCTCACATCAGCTGAAGCAGTAAGGGATGGGGATAAGCTTGCCTGATGCCATCCCCTATAAAGAACCTCTGAGGATTGTATGGACACTACAGCTTGAGGAACCTTAACTTTCTTACCACCCATAAAACCTGACTAGGTACTCAGTATGCTGAAAAGGTCAAAGGCGGCCAATAGCTAATACAAAAAAAAACTAAAACTGAAACTAAAAAAGTCAACTAATAAAAAGAAACAAGCCTTATTCAATCAATGTCAATACGTCGATACGCCAAGACATACGATCATGACATTTCTACAAATATCAAGGATCAATTTAATAATAGGCAAATTTTATTTTTATGCATATGCCAATTTAATTAATTGCAGAATAAATATTAATACAAAAATATAATATATAATGTGTAGAAATTTATTTTTGTTTTTTACTAATATTAGCCATTGTGTCTTAACGACAGTAAAATACTATAAACGATTTGTTTGCGACAGAAGGATATTAAATCTAATATTTAGAATGGAAATGAGTTATAAAAAATCTATACCTACAGTTTCTTAGTCTAATGAATCATCCGTCTATAATAGAGGATGGAACATGAGATCTAAAATTGTAAAGCATACATATATTTTGGTATTGGTATTTGGTATTTTGGTATTGTCAAAAAACAAACCTACCGAATTTTTCAAAATGAAGTAGGTAGGTAAGTCATGTTAAGAATCTTCTTAAGAGTTTTTTTTATTTTATTTAGTTGATGGCTTCGTGCGATTAGCACATTTAGCCAGTGTCAAAGTAATTTTTCTTACAAGTAATACATAAATAAACAATATTTCTTTCCTGTATGATGATGATGAAAGATAATAGAAATGAGAAGTGAGAAATGGTATACCCCCAACCCCTCGAGTATCTCAGTAAAAAGTTTTTTCTAGAAAGTCATCTTATCTTATTTTGTATTATTTTTTGTATTACGTAGCATAAAACTAGAGTATGTGTTTTAGTTGGTAAGCTTTGAAAATAAATAAATAAATAGTAACAACACATGACATAATATGCCTTTTTCTTTTAACATAAGTTTAACAAACGATATATAAAAGAGGTTGGTACTTCAATCTACTCGCATTTGTTAATGTGTCAATGTTACACACCTGTCCTCGAGACAATGAAGGTTGATGTCCGCGCGCTCTTGAACCGCGCCAAGGCTTTCGAGAGAGGCTTTCTATGTCTGATACTAGCGCTCATTAATGGGCTTGGACTCTGGCCGTTATGAGATTTTTTGTATGATTTCGACCGAATGTGTAGGCGAGGAGACAGGGTCTAAGCGAAACAAGCTAACGATGTTTTAATTTATGTATTAGGACTTCTTGGCGGGAAAGTGAAGAGTCATGTCTGCGGTTTTGTTTTATTTTCTAAAATTTGTGTTATGTCGAATATTAATGTGAAATAATGGTGGATTATTAACCGTTAAGTGTTCGTGAGTGTGCATGAGAGTTGGCAAATAAAAAAAAACAATGCAACGTCACTTTTCAAATTCTCTCAAGAAGTCCGCCCGAGGACTTAGTAAAGCCCCACATCTTTACTGAGATACTCGAGGGTTTGGGGGGTATATCATTTCTCACTTCTCATTTCTATTAATGATAATGATGAATGATCATCATCATCATACATGAAAGAAATATTGTTTATTTATGTATTACTTGTAAGAAAAATTACTTTGACACTGGCTAAATGTGCTAATCGCACAAAGCCATCAAACTAAATAATAAAAAAAAAATTATTATTTTAAAGAATTTTCATTCTGGGATATGCAGCGTTCATGTCCCTGTCTTTACTATTTTAAACTTTTATGTATATGGATTCTTCGAGGCATAGCCCGGGTTTGTGATCACCAACCCGTAATAGACAAGGTGATTAAGCCATATACAGACAGTTAATGTACTATGTGTACATAAATTCAAATTAATTTATAGGTTTAATCCCGACCAATTGATGGAGCTGCCATAGGATAGACATTATTGTGATTTTTAGCCACATTTTAGCGCTTACATCTTTAATTTTCCACTAAGTCAAAAATAAGTTTATAAGTTACTTTTCTGTATGAAAGTAGTGGTATTACGCTTAGTTGAATACAGTTCAGTACATTTAGCATGGCGTGTTTTATGTACGGAATAGCTTCCGTTGTATAATATAATGTAAAAAAAATTAAGTAGTAGTAGTGATTTGTTACTATCTATAATTTATTTCTGATAGAATTTCTATTAGAAATAAATTATAGATAGTAACAAATCAAATCAAATATTATTTTTTTACATTATATTATTATATTATACAACGGATCATCGTTAGAATGTATTATACGGCCCCTAAACTTTATTTCGTAGAAAGTAACGGGAACTAACATCCAAATGTAGGTGCGCATCAAATCTTCTTTGCATAATGAGACTTTCGGATACAAATTAGTGACATTCCTTCAATATTATTGATTTTAGGCAGTTACATAACTTATGAAACTTAATATATAATTAGAATTTCTTAACTAATACGTAGGTATAAAAAAGTGATATTTTTTTTACTTACTTTTATATAAATTTAAAATATTAATATAATTTGTACAATTTAAAAATAATATATTACAGTATCTCGTATATATTTTTTTCGTGTTTATTTAATGTCATTGCGATCACCGGTGACCGTCAAACAATAAAATTTCTTTGTTGTCTGGTTTTATGACAGTCAACATGGTAATTAATTTATTAACAGCTTGTACTATTAAGTATTATATTCTACCGTACCTAGTCAAAGAGTTTTGTTGTGCTAAGTTATTTTGCGGTCAGACAAAGCATTTAAGATTAGCAAAAAAAAACGTGGCGTACTTTTTCTAAGCAGCAGACATTAATCTTTTGAAATACAACATAGTTATATAGATTTTTATTTTCGTTCTTGCTAAAGCTAAATTAATTGAGGAGGAAATCATTATCATTATTTGTGTTTGTTAAGTGTGGTAGCTAGCTATGTTGTTGCGAAGATTTTCTATTCGATTTGTTGCAAGAATTATTCTCACTCCCTCAACCGAGCCAGATACTATTTTTTCGTGTCTTATTTCAGGTATATCTGCTAACTAATGTTGAAAGCTATTATTCTAAATTGATAATAATAACAAAACGAGGTCACCCGCTTAAGAAATCTTACCCATTAACTATCTCACTATAGAATGCGATCACCGGCTAGAAAAACATAATCAAATAGCAAGATATTAATTATATCCAACCTTTCTTATCGGCTTCTACCACCGATATCAAATGTCCGAATCAGCGGTGTATAACGCAATGTTCTAGTTTATTCGGTTTGTGTCAATGGCATGCGCAAACACTTCCGCAACATGGCTATTTCGTAACAGTATACTTAGCGGAAAAAGGTATGTTTAATTTCTACGCGAAGACGCAGCGTGGTCAGGCTCTGATCATTAGAGCTAAGCAACTTTTGTATTGGTTGACTGTTGGAAGGGTGACTAAAACACAAAAAATTTTTTTTTTTGCTCTTAACGTTTTCTAATAATCGTATAGTTGGCAAATGACTCCGCTTTACCTGATGTTAAGCAGAAGCAGAGTCCAGATGCGAGGATATCTGAGTGGGAAGGCTTGTGCCTCGCCATCCTCACCTTGCCGACCCGCAAGTTGCTTCTTCACACCGTTTATAGAAATGAAGTAGGAAGTGATGTAAGAAGGATGAAAAATGTGTGCTAGGAGTGATTTTTTATTTTTGGTGGTGTAACAATGAATCACCAAAAAACAATACGCAAAATGTCCTCACCCTTGTAGCACCTTAAAATCTATATTAATCGAAGGGGCATAGCCATCTTATCATTTTATTATATGACAGCAAATCTGAAATGTCCATCTGAAAAAAGTTATATCGACATGAGAAACCTTTTTTCTAATGGACATTTCAGATTTGCTGTTATACAATACAATAAAATGATAAGACGGCTATGGCCCTTCGATATACATAGCACTTTAAAACCTATGCTGTAGCTCTTTAAAAAGGCTGGAGAAAGAATAATACTCAAAAATGTATGGACACCGTTTTTTGAGTATTATTCTTTCTCCGTTCGAGACAGAACAGTTGCCATAGTAAGACGGTGACACCGAAGACCAGCACTGGTGGTCCTATGAAGAAAGAAGGAGGGATAAGGTAAAATAGTGCTGTGTGTCTGTGATTATAAAAAATGCATTAAAAATCTATCTAAATACTTTTTGTCGCTCTTCTTCATTCTCTAAAGACTTGACAGTATTATTAGTCTATGGAAGTGGTTATAATAACGACTACCAAACAAGCCGGTGTCCAAGTATAATGATCAGACGATGATTAATTTTATAGTCATGGCTGGTAAAACAATGCGTCGTTACATGCTTAAGTGGGTTACGTTAATGTCAATTTGGTGGATCTTCATAAATAATCTGTGTGACATTTAATTTTAATTAATGATTTATTCGACGTACTGTGTTGTAAAGGAAAATGAGAATGATGGATGAAAGCGTGCCGTTGTGATTGTTTGGTGAGTGTACGAAGGAGAGACAGAATTGATGACAGGTACTTAAACTTTAGTAGGTACCTAAGTACTTATAAATAACATTGTACAAAATTTTGTAATTTTGAAAAAAGAAGAAAGAAGCTAATTTTTAATATGATTAAGTATATTGTTTGAGATATTGCTTGAGGTATTTTTAATTATTAACAGAAATAAAACAGCAACTGTTTGAAGACAAACTACGTTTACCTATTTTGAAGAATAAATGATTTAACATTCCTCTGTAGGAATATAACACTCATAACTAATTAAATCATTATGGAAAATATTGAAATTATAAAAAAAGAATCACGAGCGTTATTTGAACCCACACCCTCGACATACCGGATGAGGCGCCCTTCCAACTATGCTATCTAAATACATATAATTTTATTATGTATACAATGAGGATTTTGATTTCTTTTGGTCTCCGTTTAGGGTAAAATTTCTCCTATGTCTTTTATAATTATCATTTACTTTAAACAATTTAATTAGCGATTCCCGCGACTAGGAAGTCCGCTTGACCACCGTACATCAACGCATGACCTCCAGAAAAACAAAATTATTAGCAAACATGCTACAAAAATTTACCTGCAAAATTGTAAGCTTTGTAGTCTCTATGGGTCCTGAACTCCTGAGTCAGAGTGTTATTAAGTTTTATATTATGTCGTGTTTATAGAGTTTAATTGTTTAATATCTAGAACATTACTTTACATAAGACGTGTTTGTTTGATATAAAAACCAAAGTTATGTACGATTAGTAATAGTAACCTAAGCATAATATGAAGTTCCATAACTTTTGTTTTCAAAATAACTTACGGTAGATTATGATTAATCAGGTACTTTCAAAAAGTATTTTTAATTCATTATCAAAACAACCACTTTACCTTAAACATCGTTTTAATTATGACTACGTAGTAACTTTATATACCAGCGTTGTTGTCTTTATATGTAATGCACATGTTATACAATAAAATAATTGAAGAATTCAAATTTATTTTTATTTATTGGCTGATCTGTTTCAGTGATGAAGGACTTTACCCACCAGTGGGATATCTATAGACTATTTACTTACTTACTTACAATAATAGATTACTACTACTAAGTACAATAGTGTGTAGATAATTTTTATTAAATTGTTCTTAATCTATATATTAATACGTGAAGCAAAAACTTTATACCCGTATTTACGAAAATTGCAAGGATGGAGGAGTATGAAATTTCGCACACTTATAGTTTATGTAGAGAAGGTTATCCAAATGTTAATATTTTTTTAAATTATGCATACAAAATACATTAAATCAACAAAAACTATATTACACACACTGCCATTTATTTGACACACACGCATATGTATTTGTCACACACGTATTGTTTGTCTTTAATTTAATGCGGCCGACATCTGTCAATGCCAATCCAAACTCACATTCTATCTTTTTTAATTTTTCATTGCTTAGGATACAATCCGTGCAGCCTTAATAAAATTACGGTCGAATTTCGACCACTGGGCGACCACTAGTTATAATAATTTAGTTAATAATTTATTATTATTAGTAAATAATTTTGATTAAATCGATTACTATCTAGAAATCGATTCCGATTCATGTGCGACTCACACTCAGGATCATTAAGATCGTCGAATAACATGACGCTCGAGATACCAACCCATTCCACAAAATTCTACGATAAATCTTTTACTGTACTGGCTGCTCGATTGTGGAATGCATTGCCTGTAACAATCAGAAATGCTCAACTTTTAAGAGGCTACTGAAGGATAATTACTTGTCCGAAAAACCATCGTCACTGTAATATGCTCTTATATTATACTATGCATCCGTATATGTACTTTTAATTATAACTATTATGTTTATATCAATAGTATATTAAGTATTTATTATTGTTTATTGCTGTGTTAGTTATACTATAATTATTTATGCTGCACCGAGACGCGACGACGAGCCCACTTCAAACACAAATATTTTTGTCCATCCAAAGGTTTTCTGGAAGAGATCACTCTTAGTGATAAGACCGCCCTTTGTACATGTATTTTTATGTAGTTTTTTTGTCAAATGTTTTATTTTTGATGTACAATAAAGTTTATTTATCTTTAAGACTTAATAACTTTAAAACGAATCATTATACTAACGATAGTTTTTATTGGTTTACGATTACACCCTTCCTACAATACCTGTAAAGTGCAAGGCCAATCAAATTCAATTTAAACACTTAATTGTTGATTTCAGTGGCTGCAGTTGTAACTCAATTCCGTCTCTAATGGGTAGAGAATAAAGTATATTTTTTTAAGTCTTGTAATTGCGTGCAGGTGTTGTTAGCACCTATGCATAAAAATGTAATATGTTACGCACTGTTAGACGAGGGGAGTATTATTAAACTCGAAGGATCGAAAATTTTGAAGTTATGTGTAAGACTACTATTTCTTTCTTAGAGTATTGTAGAGTATCCAATGGTAAATTAATACAAATACACTTGGTTCTAATCGAACTTTTCTGATAATATTTCTAAAACATAAAAACTTACAAACCTTTTAATTGCTAATTACTAACTTAAATCGTTCAGAAATACACAAAAGATGCACGTGTCATTCGATTTGTATTTCAGATAGATCAATTAAATGGATTTATGTATAGAAGATTGGTTTGTTTTCAGATAAACAATATCGTTTAATTCACTTTAATGTTTTCTTTAGCATTTTAACATAAACTTTGTAAAAATTATTAGCATCTCTTCTTTGATTTTTTCATCTATATGTACATGTAAACCTACGGTAAAAGTCTGGAGGTAGACACACTAGAGACGCCTCTAGCGCTAGGGACATTCACTATAGCAGCTACTTAAGATTTTAAAGCTAACATTGCCACTTCATTCAAAAGAAACCCTGTTCTATGGTAACATAACAAACCTTTGTCTTACTTTACCAGACGATATCATATCGTATGTTTACAAAACAACCTTCGAGTTTCGATAATAAAATTTTCGTAATAAGCTCCCCGGTGGTGCTCTTGACCGAGTAGACTTGAACAGCTGATCCAATTCATCGGACAGCGACGTTAGTTGCGCAAGCGACCCGTCCACCTTGACATCTTGATAGAATTTGGGTGTAATTTCTCATGGATCTGTTAAAACAAACTTGCGTCTCTTACACATAGTTGTGTGTGTAGTAAATACATAATCAATGGATGTTTAGTCAAATATTACCCATTGCTTTGTTCGTGTTAGAACGTTCTTTCAACTCTTTGGATGGTGATGGTGACAGCTATTATGGAATATGCACGTGTCATGGCTCTCTGTTAATTATATTTTAATAGGTTTATAATAATGTGTCGTCCGTCCGATAGTTTATTATAGTTGCAATTGAGACTTTATCGTTGATGACTTTGGCAATTTGTTACCTACTGTATAAGAAATACTAAATAACAAGTTATTGTAAAATATTAAGTTTTAACACATAATAAAATGGCAAATAAGTTATTATCGCTAGATGTAAAAGGATAATGACTAGGCTTTACATGCAATATAATGTAATGATATTGTTTGGCGCGCTTTTCTAAAAATAATAGTGTCTAAATTTACGTACATCTGAAGCAAGTGTTTAATATATTTTTTTTACGTTTTTGGCACAATCGAAATACATAAAGACATGTTTACTGAGACCACTGGCCTACGGAGGCATAGTCAATCTGTGAATTCGTGATTTGAAATATTAAGAAATGAAAATCCTGGAAATAACAATACCGGTAAAGTAAAGTAAATAGCCTGTTTACTGTCCCGCTGCTGGGCATAGGCATCCATCATAAAAATGAAGACATCGCTACAATTAATGGGTATTGGTTAACCACCACGCTTGCCAATTGCGGGTTGGTAATCACATACCCGGGTTATAAAAAAAAAGAAATCTGAAACATACTTTGCCCGTCTTAGGAATTGGACCTATTTCGTGTAGACTGAAGCCCTCGGGTTGTTGATGGGTATGGATTACCTCCGCCTCTCACCCAGCGTCGTATCGTCGGAAAAGGGGGATAGGTGGCCCAGTGGGAGTCCCATTCGTCCCATACGACACATGTCGAAAGCTAAAGTGTTTTCCTCAGGTTAAAATTTAAATAAGAAATTGAATCTACGACCTCCGGTTACCGAACCGAGCGCTTAGGCCACTCGCCCACTGGTTCGAATTCCGGTAAAATTTTAGTGTGCTACAGAGTGGCACTCGGTCAATGTGAACAAGTGCGCGATCTACTTGATGTCACCACACAGCTGCGCTTGATCGATGTTGTTTTTTTAATAATACGCCTGCGACCAATTACGGACATTTGCGAAAATACTGCAGGCTGAGTTTTATCCACCATGTGACCGCTGCATGCTACGTTTATTTCTATGTATGTTAGTCTAAGTAGTAAGGTATCTATTCTATGGGCCTCTTTGTATTTTACCATCTTGTACACTAAATCAATCTTGTACAGTAAATAAATCTATTCTATTCTATAGTGCAAATTCTCAGTCAAATTACTAAACATAGCCGGTGGGTGCTAGCTCGTGGTAGGTCTAGATAAACAAGAGTGGCATCCTAGCCACCCTTTTATCTATCTGAATCTGTCTTTTTTGAATGCCAAAGTTAAAGGATGGGTAACGGGCGAGTGATATATGTATTTATTTATTTTCAGGAAGGTATTAAGAGCGTTTACGCCGCACACTAGCACCGCCAATGAAAAAAAAAAACATATCTAGTAATTAGAGATAGAAAATCAAATGATGTGCTCAACAAACTATTTGAATGAAGTAATTTAACATTTTTACGTTACCTAATGAACATCTGACATGTTATGGTTTAGTTAAATACGGCGTTATAGTTAAGAATGGCCGTTTTTAGCTGTAACGTCTTATTTAACTAAACCATAACATGTCAGATGTTCATTAGGTGACATAAAAATGCTAAATTACTTCATTCAAATAGTTTGTTGAGCATAATTTGATTTTCTATCTCTAATTACTAGATTTTTTTTTTTTTTTTGGCGGCGCTAAGTGTGCGGCGTAAACGCTCTTAAGCCAAATAACAATAAAGCTAAGGTCAATTAAGTTAATTAGTGCACTTTTAAACTTTCGCGGGGATTAATGCTAACTACTATGTATATGAGTAGGTATACTCGGTCGAAACGTCGGGTATAAAAGTATGTCTATGATACCTATACATAGTACTATGGGTCAATCCCCGTTATAAAAACTTTGATTGTTAATTAGTGTTCTGTTAATTGCTGAGCGGATTACATTAATTTTTGTTTTTAAAATAAATGAATTCACAATTTTTTTTTATGGCTCTGCACAAGCATTTAGCCAATCAAAAGTAATTTTTCTTACAAGTAATATATAAATAAACAATATTTCTTTCCTGTATGGTGATGATGAACGATAATAGAAATGAGAAGTGAGAAATGATATACCCCCAACCCCTCGAGTGTCTCAGTAAAGATGTGGGGCTTTATTAAGTCCGCGGGCGGACTTCTGCATTTCTTCTTCTTCTGGAGAATTTGAAAAGTGATGTTGCACTGTTTTGTTTCATTTGCCAACACTTATGCACACTCACGAACACTTAACGGTTAATAATCCACCATTATTTCACATTAATATTCGACATAACACAAATTTTAGAAAATTAAACAAAACCGCAGACATAACTCTTCACTTTCCCGCCAAGAAGTCAGTTTACAGTAGGTTGTACAGTGATACGTGAACTTATATCTACAGGATGTTTGGTAAAACCTGTATACTCCCGAATATAGCAGATAGGGTACCCCGGAAAATTACAAGTATGCCTAAAAACCAATTGAGGTTTTTTGTTACTAAGTAAAATTGCAAAGTGACAACCCTAGATCCAGCTGATACATAGTGCTTGGTCGTCAACGTTATGGTCCAAACGAAACAGATGTCAAAACGTGTCAGGTTTAATAAAAAATAATGTAATAAAATAAATTTGTATTTTTATGGAAAGTAAATCTTCGTTATTATGATCTCTATACTTAGTAGTAATATTTTTTCAACCACCAATCCGTTGGGCCCGCGTGGTGGTTTACGGCCCGTTCTCCCTATCCATCCATAGGGAAAGCTCGTGCCCCAGCAGTGGGGACATACAATGAGCTGATGATGATAATGATGAGGTGCTGGGAGCAGAACTAAGTCAATATCATAAATGGATAGATGATTAAAAGTTTAGTTTAAAAGTATCATAAATGGTATTGTAAGCACCAACATGTTACGGTGACCGTTTATTACCCAGTTTTTTTAAAAATAAGTAGACAAGATCACACACATTTTTCTGATCTCAAGGTAAGTAGCTAAATCACACGTTTTATGGAAATCAGAAACAACGACGGTACCACAACCACCCCAGACCCGTCACAATATTGAAAAGTTCGTTTTAGACATTGACCCGACCGGGAATCGAACTCGGGACCTCAGGGTTAGCACCGCCCAGTCCGGCGTGCAAGCCACTCTGCTACGGAGGTCGTCAAAAAGTCAGTAAAAGTCAGTGAAATAATAAGAAATTTGTCGTCGTTAGAAACATGATCAAGAAAGTAATAGGTAGAAAACATTATCATCATACATACAGTACATTATCTTTTGTATCTCAGACGATAATGTTTCGACTCCCATACTGATGTACCTATAATTCTGATGAATTACAAGTGCGGTGGTGTGCGAAGCAATTTCTAGGCTTTATTTCTCTCTAATGACGAGCGTGGCTAATGACTGGTCGCGTTCGATCCACTCGTGCGCATTATGTGCGCCTCACTTCAGATGGAGACCAATCTAAAACTCACTTTGGATAGAGCGGAATGATATGAGTAATTTGAAGGATAATCGAAGAAGAGAGATAGATAGATACTGACTTTAAGTACTTTATTGCTTACACACAGATGAAAAAATAACAGCTACAGATAACCGTAATGCTAAGCCTAATCTTGAAAGAACTTACCGCTACAGCGACCTTTTCAAGAAAACCTTTGGTTTATTAATTCAAGAAGGAGATGGATGAAGGGCGCAAATACTATAAAATAGGAAAGGTATTAAATAGGGACTTCTTTCTTCATACACGAAATCAACTCAGCCTTCACTAAATCAGACATAATGTAGAAAGGGGAGAAAGTATTTCTTGAATGACTAATAAAACGTTATTAGCGGAGACATGAGAAAATAACAAAAGTCTAATGGTCTTCGATTCGATTTATGACGCTTTCTTCACCGATTTGGTGAATACTTTAGACAAACATATTTGGACGTTAACAACACCATAAGAAAGCCATACACTATCCATTAGCATGCCGTCATAACGGATATTTCTCGTGCCTAGTCAGCTAGCAAGAAAACTTCGGCATCACTGCTAGCGATGCACGTAAGTAACCTTCAAGCACGCAACAGGCATGCTTATTTTATAATTACTCGCTGTTGCTCGCGACATTGTTAGGGTGGACTGAGAAGGATTCTTCTCAGTCACTCTTGGCAGAGAGGTCAAGGTTATGGGTGGGTCCTGGTGAATGACGGATCCTGCAATGCGCCTCCATTCGGATCTATTGGAAGCATTGTGAGAGCAGCCGGTCATGGTCGATTGAGTGAGGTAGCTTATGACGTCTGCCCATCTGGTTAGTAAGCGACCACTGGATCTCTTGCCCTCCATTCTGCCCTGAACTGAGGAGGATTAAAAAGATCAGGAGCAAAAGATCATCTTTTTTTCAGTTTTCAACAGGGAAACGCTTGACCTTTATACATATCAAATACAGTATATAGTAGCTGCTCGCGTTTTTGATCAAACAAATCACTTGGTCAATTAAAGTGCTTTTTAGTGCAAATGACTATGATTTAGCGTAACTAACTCTTATATTGAACAAAACTTTTTAAATATAATATGAGCAAGGTATGTGCAGTTCGTTGTGCAAAATAAACGACGTCAATTTGTTGCTTTGAAGAGCTTGGAAGAGGTCTGACATACAAATACACTTTTATGGAGACGCTAATGAGGCCTACTATACACTTAATAATGACTTTATGCGGAAAATTTAAATTCAAATATCTATGGGGACAATAATAAATAACGTGCTTCATTCAATGTTGTGCAGGTCCAAATGAGAAGAATGTATTCTTTTGTCGTTATTAATTATAGCTCGCGATTTATCTTTGATCACGTCAGATTTAAAATTGCATTTAAAACCCGTCGACCAGACACAATAGAAAGGTTATTGTTTGTCGGTCACCGGCACAGATATTTGAATTTCTGTGCCTAGGGCAAGTTTCATTCGCCATACAATCACGTTAACGAAAACGAAAATTTGTATGGCATTGAAGCAGCACCTAATGGTTGAAAACAAGGACAATTTTGCAATTTCAACGGTCTTTGAATGGTATAATTTTTGTTGTTATTTTTTTTACAATTGCAAGCTGTTAGCTATCCTAAAATAAATAAATAAATAAAATAAATAAATATTATTATTTTGTATGAATATTAAAACACAAGAAATATGTAGTGGTTTTACTGCTATACTACTCTACCATTCTTCGATCATTTTAAAATTGGAACTTCAAACGTTTTACTGATTTAATAAGAGAAATAATAAATTGTTTCACAAAAAAATAGTAGGCTAGCACCTAAAATGGTAAGTTAGCATCTAAATAGTAGTTTAGGTGCTAACTTTGTATTTTTAGGTGCTAACTTAGTATTTTTGTGGGTTAGGTTAGGTTAGTTTGGTGATCGATTAAATACAACCCATTTAATAAACATTAGCACAGTGTATAGAGGCGTAATAGCGTACGCATTTACTAGTATTTAAAAGTAAGTAGGTACTTAGGCCCAGGTTATACCAGAAGTATATTGTCAGCGCAATCAAGGTTAAAAAAGCTGAGTATGGAAATAAAAAACCAGCCAGGAGCGAGTCGGAGTTACGCATTGAATGGTTCCATAGTCTACAGTGTAGACGGAGCAGAGGTTCTCGCGGTTTACCACAGACCGCAATTAATTGGAAAGAGCAGCCGGGTATGAAACACTCCAAGTCCTTCCTAGGCACCTTGGGTAGGAGTAAGTTCATATGCGGAGGCAGTAGAAGGTAAGCCAGTCTAACCATCGATGGCTTGACTATGCCAAAAAACAAAAGGAAATAATTTATTTGTATTACAAAATAAATAGTTGTAACGCAAAATTATTATTTGGTCAGCAGAATTATACAATCGGTCAGCATAAAAAATCCTTACTGTTGGTTAGGTTAAGTTAATTTTTTTTCCGAGCGAAGCGCAGCGTAGGGAGGGCCAGTCACGGAAGGGGGGAGCGGCATAAATAGAAATATTTGCTGACCATAAGTCGCTGCCCAATTAGCTGTTTTAGCTAACCGATTAATTTTTTTGCTAACAAAAATACGAATACTTTGCTAATATAACACCCAACAATAAATTATTCTATCAGCAACAAAATATGTGTAAGGTATGGAGAGCGGATACAGAGTCAATGCAGCACCTACAGTGCGATTGTGGCTAGAAGAATAATGAAACTCCTGAAAGAGAACCAGAAATCTTCAAGCTCTTTGCTCTCAAAGACGTTGCCTAACGTATGGCATCTACCTTTACAGAGGAAGAAGAGTGAAAGAATGGGATTGCACAAAGATCCCGATGGATCGAAGTGTTACTGGGAGAGGGAAACAATTGACCTTATTACTGTGTACACCACTCATGTCGGTGATCATCACTACGTTATTCTTGTGGCTGCCTTTGGAGACGGCCATTAATCGACTAACCGGGAACCCTTACCTCGTCATTCCAGAGTAAGTCCATGCAGGGGCCAGTATAGCTGTGAAAAGTTGCGCATTAGGATTATCCAAGATTAACTTCCGTTTCTCAATTGCAGGTTAAAGTATTTGTTATGGATCTCTAAAAAGTCTGTGACAGTAAGTGTGTGAAAATATTCCGAACAGCAAGCAGACTGATTAGCTGTATTAGCTGTAACGAGCCGCGCATTAGGCCTCATTGTTGTGTGGACCACACACGGTGGTCATCGCTCCGCCATTCTGTGGCTGCCTCTTTGGAGACATTGTCATTAGTCGACTGTTTGTTGCCTAATCCGCTCTGGTTTTAAAAGATTAGTTTTACTTTCACTTCTAATTTTGCAACTGATTTTAAAAATTTTATATATTTTTCAGGCAAACATTCATTGGTTGAGTTTTTTGATTTAGTTTTAAAGGTACGATACTAAGGTACTTTGAATTGCAATATTTTTGGATTTCTTGTAAGTAGTTATATTTTTTTTCGAAATAAATACTAAAAATAAAAATGGATTATTTGACAAAATATCATCTCGTTTTATCTACAGTTTTCTCAACGTTTCTACTTGAACGCTTCTCATTAACGGTTATTTCAACCGCACGCTCTAACGACTTCAAAATAGTCAACTCTTTTTTGGAATTTTGAAAATTTAATAAATAAACCGTTTGTTAAGAATACGTCAGAAACATCGCGCTAACATTTGGGAAAAAAAAAATGAATAAACGTACATATATCGTACGTATATCATTATTAAGAAACTTTTAAAATGAGACCACCTTGGAAATCGTTAAAAGAAACAGCCACTTCATACACCATTAAATAGGTACCTACTTCACGAAATTGCATCCGGCAACTTTAAAACGGTATTTACAAAGCCCAGTCTGCTGTGCCATAGAAATACAACTTGTACAGTACATACATACATTAAAAATCTGTAAAGTATCGTAAGTTTAAAGGCGCTAGATGGCGTTGCTGTTGTCGCGTTCGAGTTGCGATCTTTCGAGTTAAGCAGCTTTCGCATTGTCTGACCACCGGATGGGTGACCTAATTCAAAAATATCTAGTGCTCCGTGCGTTGGATAGCACGTTAAGCCGTTGGTCCCGGTTGTTGTCGTAAGATGGCAGTCGTTAATACCCACCAACCCGCATTGGGCCATCGAAGTGCATTATAGCAATTAATTTAATGTAGTGCCAATTTATGTCTTTTGTTATCTTAATATAATTGTGTGGTTGTAGCATATTATGAGTTCCTATTACCTGAAATAAATTTGGTTTGATTTATTTATTTATAGCGCGATCTCCACATGTTGTTCATAGAGGAAAGCCAGAGGTATTACCATATGAGCTCCTAAAGCAGTATTTTTGCAGTTGCAGTTGTAAAAACGAGACACGCGTTTCCTTGTATATGTATGTATATTTCATGTGTGCCAGTGTGCGGACAAACCAATATTGGTTTTTGTCACACTGCTCAAACTATTGATTATTGTTAAAAACATTAATTGTAATTTTTTATTAAAAAAAAATGTTATAAAGCTTTTCTTTCTCAATAAGAAAATATTTTCAACTTTAAAAGTATGTGAAAACCAATGTCATTCCTTCACCATACATCACCCGTTTCAAGAACATTAGCTAGCATACATCAGTTTAGTGGACTTCTCATTTACAGGCCTTTCTCTCGATTCGCAAACGGACGTTTATTACAGACGGCCGGGACAGACATGTGACGCGACGACGCGACGTGACCATGGTATACTTTCTAACTGAAGATGTTTGCCCAAAAAACTACCTAAAGTTAAAAATAAACATGACGAGCACAGTTGACGTACTGGCCCTTTGTGAAGTACATTAACTACGTCAATCAAAACAGTTAAAACATTAGCATTTTTTGAGCTAGGTACTGGTAGAGAATAAAAAAAATCTTTTTATTACTATTTTTGGACCACCAATAAAATATATACAAAATAAAATGGTGTTTGCTTTGTTGGTTATTATAAATAATGGTATTGGTTTTAAAAATCATCTGTTTGTACAATCATCGCTGCGATATACGTTTAATTAAGTATACATCTATTAAATTGTGTTCTTTAAATCGGTAACAATATACTCATCACCACTTATTTCTCTTTCAGTCTCCTCTATCAGACGTGAGCTGATCGGTCACTCCATTTTCATGCATTTAACAATTCATACATTTTGTACGCAATAAGTTGTAAGTCATATTTATTAATGTCATGCCTTTAAACATACCACTGTTGGGCTCCTTTCTCATTTGGATATATTTTACAGTTACCGCTGTTGGCTTCATCATCAGCTCATTTTATGTCCCCACTGCTGGGGCACAAGCCTTCCCTTATGGATGGATAGGAAGAACGGACCATAAACCACCACGCGGGCCCAGTGCGGATTGGTGGTTGTTAACGACTGCTAATGCAGCCTCCCGGCTTTACGTGCCTTCCGAAGCACGGAGGAGCTCGAGATGATATATTTTTGGTCACCCATCCGATGACCGGCCTTTGCGAAAGTTGCTTAAACTCAGCACTCGCAGACCGGGCGCGTTAACCACTGCGCCATCGAGCTCCAGGTTGGCTTGTAGGTACATAATTTTTGGTTATCAGTTAACCCTTCCAGAGGTACCAACATATACATAATCAAATAATGTAATATTCTTATGAACCTGTGATTCACAAATAAATAAATATGTATTGAGTGGCTAAAGATTATGCCTCTGACGGGTTTAACAACTGTCATTCTTAACAGGTTGTCAACAGTACCCCCCGTACTTGCTCACGATGATTGATAAGACAACACAATTTTAGGCATGGCAAGGTTGTTCTCACTTTATGCAATTTAAAACCAGTCGTACGAGGAAGATCAACATACAATTTTGCGTTATTGCCATACTCGTGAAATCAAAGTGTTTTATTGCCTGATTGCTTTAGGTACATACTTGAGATTTTTTTTTGTTTCGCTCTCACACGTCATATGCCTAGAAATCCATCGAAAAAATTATTTGGCAAGATGTATGTCAAACTAATTTAGATGGACAGTCTCCTATTTACAGTTTGGAAAAGTGCTAAAGAAATCGTTGTGGGACTCGACCCACACCCCTGACATACCAGATGCACTGTCAACATGCTATCGTGGTTCTATTCAAGCGGTGCAAATCGTGCAAATCGGTCCAGTCTCCTGGTGCCTGACCGAGTGTTGAAGTTATAGGCGACGCAAAGTATATTAATACCATTCTTTTATTTTATGTTTGTTGTATTGCTACAGTACATATTTGTTGGTAAGTGTGTTTATTCAGAGAAATTAAATTAGCCAGTAACAACGCTATTAAACTTTAGAAGTGCTCTAAAACAAATGACTATTGTACACGGAGAAGAGCTCCGTGAACAAGTTGTTGTTTTCGAACTTATTGAGAATTTGAATAGAGATGTTCTGTTGTTTTTTTTCCAAGAACCAACAAACCTTCAAAAGTCAGACACTATGCAGTTTTTACTCGACACTTCACTTTCCCACCAAAAAGGCCAAGTCGCGCAAAACCTTGACATTAAGTGCAACAAACACCAAAGACAATCAAACAAGCAAGGAAGCCATATTTGTAGAAACCACTGCGCTTGTTTGCTTTGACGCGCCAAAGCAACACATTTCCAAGTAGGTACGGAAAGAAAATGTTAAACATCCACCGTCGAACGTCGAACAGAACAAAGGAAAAATGTGCTGTAGACACAAACTGGAATGAACTCACAAACTTAAATATGAGTAAACTGATGGGTTGCAACGTTGGGTCGAGGTATTGGACAAGACTTTTTTTGCATACCTTTAAAATGAAACCATTTGGTACGTTAAGAAAATATTAAAAAGCAGTGGTATTGGTCTTTAAACATTCGCCATCGATAAAAGGTTGTCATCATTCAAAGACGGGTTTTCTCAAGAAATCCCCTTTTCTTCACCTTAGCCTTTGTAGAGTTACATAGATCGTTTAATCTCTACGTACTCTACAAAGACCATTTTCCCCGATCCAATCCGAACCGAACCCCTCGGAGAATCTAGTAGAACACGAGGACACGCACTAGTGCGTGATGCCGTTCCCTCTAGAAAACCTCCGAAGGAGCTTCGTTTCACACGATTTGAAGAACCCTTTAAGTTTCTTGCTGCCCCCAAAAAGCTGAAAATGCCGGTGAAGCTGGAAATGCCGTCTGAGGCATCAGCAAACTCTCTCCAAGAAAAAAACTACAAATAAGTACCAAATATATGATGCCAAAGGATATGATAATGCAGATAACATCTATCTATACTAATATTATAAAGAGGAAACCTTTGTATTTTTGTATGTATGTATGTATGTTTGCAACGAATAAACTCAAAAACTACTGGACCGATTTAAAATTTTTTTTCACCATTAGAATGCTACATTAGCGCTGAGTAACATAGGCAATATTAAATATAAAATACTAAAAACGACACTTTAATTTTCCAATACAAAATTTTTTTTTTTGTTTTGTTGTCATGAGAACCATTGATATATACTCGTATTTAAATCAATGATGGAAACTGTCAAAGCGGTACGAAGTCCGCTGGGTCAGCTATAACGTGTACCACCTTACCGCCCCCCGCCCCGCGTACCTACCGCAGGCGAGGACTCAGTTACGCGGTCTAGCTATAGTAATAAATAATCTTGTAAGACACAGTAAGATCATATACGCGACCAAAATTGGTTTACTATCGACAATGAAATATTTTTTGTTTTTTTAGTTATTTCTCTTTTTATTCTGTCGTTATGATGATAACTTGTATATCTTATATGATAGGTACTGTAACTTTGTCTAAGCTACAATGAAACTATTTTGTGTATAGCAACATTGAATCAGGGAAAATAACACAGTTGTTTAAGCATATTGCAAAACAACACAATGTGAATTGCGAAAATGACTCAAAATATAATTATCACAACTTGCAAAGGAAATAGCGTACTTATTAGCGCAACCGACCTTGCCCGTCGCAGCACGTACGCTATACATTCAAAACTACAATAAATTAGGTATATTCATAAAAATGTATAATTAGGGAGACCTTACTATTTATCTGAACAAAAAATACAAATTCAAAAAGGGTTGAAATATTTTTTCGACGCCACGATAACCTCATTGTTATTGCGCCTGAGCCGGTATGTCAGACGTGCAGGTAGACTACTCTTGACGCAAACTCAATCTCAATACAATTCCAATGCGATTAATATGTATTCATATTGGGATAAGTTTCGTAATTTCGGGACGCCCCATCTCGATGATAATTTGTTCACTCAATTTCCACGCAATTTAATTCCAATGTAGCGCTATTATCGCTTTTAAGAGTGCCATTTAATTTTTTTAGATTTGGGATTGGAAATTGATTATTGCAATTGTGTTTCAAGAGTAACCCACCAGGTTTGAGTCCCGCTCGTCGAAAATTTTATCAACACTCTTTCTAAATTATAATTTGTTCGCAACAATTTTTGCGCAATAGTTAGCCATGCCCGTTTACCATATAAATCACAATGGAATGCATAAGTACTAAGAAGAAAGAAGGCTTACAAATATTGTGCAAAGACATTGACCTTTACCGTTACCGTACCCAACTACTTTTATATTTGGTAGGTACGGAGATTGATTTAATTGATCGGTTCCGAATCTCATTATAATGTTTTGTAATATTACTATTGGGCACGGACTTGTTACTGCGAGTATGTACCTATAGACATGGCTCATACACAATACAGTTTATATTTATTCATATAGGTATGCAATATGAATACCAATATGTGATTTATTGTGACATATGTACGCATACGGGCTTCGGATTATACTTCAGATGATAAATTAATTATAATTATATTCATAAAATTTGGTGTTTGCGTAGAAATTTCAAGTTGACATATCAAATATAAACTGACAGTATTATATTAATAACTGATCTACATTATACTATACTATAATATTATAAAAAGGAAAGCTTTGTATTTTTGTATATGTATGTTTGCAACGAATAAACTCAAAAACTACTGGACTGATTTAAAAAATTCTTTCACCATTAGGATGTTACATTAGCGCTGAGTAACATAGGCTATATTAAAAAAAGAAAAAGAAAGAAATGCGGTACGAAGTCAGCTGGTCACATATAAATTACTAATTTAGCAAGTTTAATTAAATTCTATTGTTTTTATTTAATACTAAACGTACTCGAAACATAATTTTAATAACAAATCGATTTGGGAGAACCGGAAAAAATCTATCTTAGACTTTTAACACAAGGAAACAGGTTCAAATGTTTTCAAGTACAAAAAGGAAAATGCATTGAAAATTAAAAAGTAAGATACGATCGCGAATCTAAACGACGTCATTCGCCGTGCCCTTTCTACCGTCAATGTGCCAGCTGTATTGGAACCCAATGGGCTGGCTCATGACGATGATGGAAAGAGGCCCGATGGAATGACGCTCGTTGCCTGGTCGCAGGGTCGATCCCTGGTGTGGGATGCGACGTGCGTGGAAACCTTGGTTCCATCCCACATTTGGGTAACATCGGTTAGTGCTGGCGCGGCAGCTTCAGCGGCTGAGGACCGCAAACGGCGCAAATATAGTTCTCTAAGCCATGGGCACATATTTACGCCGTTTGGGGTTGAAACCTTGGGACCATGGGGACCGGCAGCTCGAAAACTTTTTCGAGAAATTTCCGGTCGCCTTATAGAGACCACTGGTGACCCTAGAGCTGGCGCGTGTTTTGACCAACGCATAAGTTTGGTCATCCAAAGAGGCAACGCCGCCAGCGTCCTGGGTACTCTCTCTCCCGCTTGGCAGCGATTTGGAGTCCCTTTTTTATTTGTAAAAATTATGTGTATATTTTTATTTCTATTTTTTTTTTAATTTATGTTGTAATTAGAAACGATTAAATTTAGTAATAAAAAATTAAATTACACACTTTTGTGCGCGCTTTGTGCATATACTTTACTTGTAGTATGTGACAGTTTTCACTTCCCCCGCACCCTCCTAACTACAAATCTTGCTTTTACCAAAACCTAACTGTCAAATTATTTGTTATACAAGAGTGCAAAGTTGTTTTTTAACCGCGTGCTCAATTTTGATGACCGAGCAAGCGAAGGATTCTAAAATTGAATCACGAGCGCAGCGAGTGATTCAAAAATTAGAATCCTGAGCGCGAGGAATCAAAAGAGCACTAGGTGAAAAATCTTTGCACTCGAGTGCAACACCTAACTTTTCATCCCACCTCAGCGAGGAAATGACTAAATGCAAAAAAACATTTACAATCACAAGATACTTTTATTTCAGTTTAGGTATTAACTACTACATTATGAAAGGTAAGTATTACAGAATAATCTTTAAATTATAACAAACAATACTTAGGTATAATTAAGAAAAATTGAAAGTAACGTTGCTACAGTTACTAAGTGTAATATTTTTGTTAGGTACTGTAATGTTGGTGTTAGTAACTTGTGTACTGTAACACCCCGCTGGGTCGTTACTTAAGGAACGGGGGGTTGTATCGAATAATAATGCTTTATAGCTTTAAATATTTATATTACTTTCAACATGAAATAATAACAATCAATTCGTCGTCGCGACCCGTCACCGAGTCCGCGATGTTCTTCTTTTTTCTCTTCTACTATATTTTAATGCAGACCACGGTGGCTGCCAATAAGTATGCCCGAGCAAGGAGTCTCGGTTGCTACAGTACTGATAAATTGGGCACCATGGAGGTAGAAGCAAATAGGTTTAATGATGTTTTGAATTCACAAACTTAGTGCACACGATGTTCTAAATTCAATTTACTTTATCCTCTAGGGGATAAAAACGGCTTTTGCACTCAGATATCGAAGAGCAAAAATACTCTTTCCGAGATGGTGGGATGAAAAAATTATTAATCGCCACCACAGTCACAAATTACCTCAGCTTTTATTTTTGAAAAATGTATAACCCAATGTTTGTTTAATTTAATATGTTTCTAAGACATATTATACATACATTTTACATTTTGTGACTCCTTCTCTATATAAACTTTAACTATATCAAATCACACACTCGTCTTTGCGCGCATTTGCTTAAAAAAGGATCACAAAGTTTTCGCTTCACGTATTAATAGATAAATAATTATGTACCTATAGATGTACAAACATTTTAGTTTTAAATAGATAAATAATTAAAAATAAAATACTTGAAAGCGAAATTAAAGATACCTGACTCAACATGACAAATTTAAATTTTCGAGTCGGTGACCGATTGCCAAAGCGCTCAGCCTGTTTTCCGGAGGTCGAGGGTTCAAATTCCAGTTTAGTTAAGTTGGGTTTTTGATTTTTTGATGTATACCACGATTTTCTGATTACCAACACGCATTTAGCAAGCAATTAAGCCAATTGCCATCAAAGCGATGACTTTATTTCAAAGATGAAGTCCCAGACAGTATATAGGCTATTATTTACCTACTTAATAGGTTAGCCCACTGAAAACACGTATTTATTGTCTTGGAATTGTCCAAAAAGCCAAAGTAAACAAAAATAATCGAATATTTACAAAATACAGTGAAAAAATTAAACGCCTACCCGACCCAGCCAGGAATTGAACTGACCATTATGCTACCGGGATGGCTGACGTAAGCACTGAATTTTGAGCAAAATAATCGAGTAAAACCAAGGTTGGACGTAGTAACTTTCGATTGAACACAATCATTATCACCCGAGCAGCCTGTCGTGCTCTTTTTTCTCCGCACCAAATGGGATTTCGACAAGGCACTCGACGCTATCATTTTTTCGTTGCCTTATTGAGACGATTTAATTTATCATAAAAACGAGCCACTCTTTTTGTTTCTTTTCTTCACAGTTATCATAAAAAATCTGTGTTTATTATTACACAAACATTGTGATGGGTAGTTTGAGAAATGACCTCAATTCATTTAGTATGTAAAATAGCTCCTTTATTAGTAAGGTACAGCATGTTTTAAAGGTATTCAATTATTTTTGGTAGTTGCTTTGTAATTGAGGAGTTCGGATGAAGGGCGTTTCATATTCAGCTCATTGCCACATAAATGCGAGGAAGGCGAAGTGCTTCCCCGTCTTGAAGTTAAAAAAAAGGATTATTGCACGTTTTTACCGGTGGTACCGTCAACCACAACGTCAAGTTTAGTAACAGTTGCCAGGTTAAAACAGGCAGTGCCTTACAAATAAACAAAGAATAAGGTCCGAATAGTTATTCCGTGTTTTGTCTCTTTTACTCTTATTTGAAATGACGTTTACATGACAGGAACAAAACACGGAATAACTATTCGGACCTTATTCTTTGTTTATTTGTAAGGCAGTTAGTGTAAAACTAAGGTGTTGCCAGTGACAACGGGCATAAGCGTCATGCATGATAAATCGTATTATACGTATTATATTTAGTAATAACATATAATTTTTGTCAATTATAAGAATACGAGTAGACCGTTCTTAGCTATAATAGAAGGTGACATGCACATCAAATTAGTTTCGCTCTACTTAACAACGGACGCAACCATTCTCAAGCCAACAGCGAATAGCAGCGATGAAGACATTGACATTGAATGGGTAAATTACATAAACTATTACGCAAACTGTCACACTTATAACGAACTTTTGTGCATATATTTTGACTAATTAGCCAGGAGGGGGTCTATGGCGAAAAGGTTCGCGCTGACCGGTTGGGATCTTAAAATTTAAGTGTATAAGCGCCCCGTGGTGGTAACCGATGACCGACAAACAATAAAATATGTATTATGTCTGGTTTTAAGGCAGTCATGCCCTGGGCTGCTTGCCGTAAAACGGCAATCGTTAAAACTCATCAATCAGCAATAGCATGGTTTGTTGTTTTCATATGGGCCACTCTGTCAAGTGGAAATGCCTGAGCCAAACAGTGTGACGTTTTTATGTTAAGTGGGTAATTCTATTAAGCTGATATTTTTCTCTTTTTTTGGCAACTAAAACACCAAGAATTAATAATCACGAATCAAGATTCAATAATGTCCGAATCCGAATGTGTTTGCTGTTCTTCAATCTCAGATAGAATATATATTTACTTAGTTGTAATGAAATATGAATAAAAAAGAATTACTAATTTATGGAAAAAAGTTTCAAGGCTCGACATTACAAGCTATAAAACTAGCGGAATAGTGGTAATTGAAAACGCAATGTTCACTTTTAAGCTGTCGCAAGCGGATTGGCCTTAGGCCGAAGTGCCCACAAACACATGTCCCACGTTTCGACAGTGCATGAAGGGCAAATATTTGGATTTGACGTTGGGTTCACGACACGACACTCTATTACGCTAAGAGTATTCTCGTAATATCTTGACGTTTTGTAATCAAAATTATTCTGTTCCGTTGTCATTTGTTATTTGAATGTCATTTGTCAAGTTCTTTTGTTAAATTTCTGTATCATAAAGTTAACTAGTAGGAAATTAGCGTTATTATGTTTTTTGTTGGTAAGTATCTAGTTTTTCTTTTATTAATTATAAAGATTTTATTTTATTTGGTATTTTATCAGTTTTCTTTGTTGTAGTGGTTGTGGTGTGATAGCAGTCGTAGAAAAGCACCAACTCGGATAAGGCCAGCATTGTGGGCTATGGCCCAAGGTCCCCATGTGTGAAGACCTGAGCCCTACAGCGGAACGTTTATAGACAAATTTATATATATATCTATGATTAATGATTTATATGTATAATATTATCATTTAACTAATATGACATCAAAATTATTGGAAATATTAATTTGTATCTAGGTAGGGACCCGTCCACAAAATAGAAAGTAACTTAAAATATGTATGTCCTAACTCAATATGCCTAAAGGACAACCAATCCCCCTAGATTTCGTGATGAATCTATCTATCAGTACATAAATACATTCGTACAAGTATAGTATAGTATGAGTGAAAATACTCCAATGTGTATGTGTATGTGTGTGTGTGGGGGAGTGTGTGTGTGTGTGCCCTTGTGTGTTACCACCTGAGAAAGTCTGAGCGTTGTCACTGAGTAAGTGGTGTATCGTCAAAGTTTACGACTTAAGAATACATTAGGCATTTGTTTATAAAACGGACTACCATTGGTACGTATTCTCTATACAATTGTCTGTCGCATAGCCGTACACACAGTACCAGTATTCTTTTTTTACCTGGCTCGGCAAATGACTCCACTCCACCTGATGACAACTGATGTAGCGTGAAATCAACGCAGCATCCTCCACCCTCACCCTGCCGGCCCTCAAGGTGCTTCTTCACGTCTCGTTTGAAGGACCCCATGTTATGACATGAAGGAGGGAAAACGTGTGCTGGTAGACTATTCCATCTTTGGAAGTGCGACAAAGAAACAAGTCACTAAGTTTTTTTGTGCGCGATGGAATATTCGAGACAGTACAGCGGTGACTCCGGAGAGCACAAAAGACACAACTGATCTGGCGTGATGAATCGCCGCACCCTGTTCAGGACGCCGAGCTTACGTGAAGCTGTTTTTATTACGGCTTCGATGTAGTTCCTCTGGATCAGATCGCAGTGAATCTCCATACCGTGCATGATAATACTGCTCTGCAGGCCGAGTGATGTGCCTTGAAAAGAGGGAAGGGGTAGGAATGGCGACTTTTTTGACGTGAACGCGCCAGGTATGTGTTTTCTTGGCATTGAACTCAACTAGATTATTGGAGCCCCATTTAGATATGAGGTCCAATACCCAATTGAGCTCAATGACAAGATTTACTCGTTTCTCTTAGTATCGACTTGCCCAGCCGCAGGGTAACCGTTATACCCACCGTGCACTGTACTGTCATCTGCATAGCAAGGCATATTTCTAAGTGGAAGCATATCATTCATATGCAGAAGGGTAGGGTTTTTATATGTCATTTGTATTTTACTGTTCTGGCAAACGAAAGTGTTCTCGTAACATAATTAGGCACGTAAAATGAGACTCCTGGCATTGGCTTTTCCGAAACCAGAAGATTTCAGACTCTTCACTCACAAAGACGTTGCCAAACTTATTGCATCCATCTTTACAGAAGAAGAAGGTTTAAAGGATGGGGTTGCACAATATATCTCGATGAGTTGAAGTACTACTGGGAGAGGGAAACTTCAGCAGGCCCCACTATGATAGGAACCCGCCTGATGGAAAGCGGTCACCTCAACCCATGGACACTTGCGACGCCATCTGTCACTGTCACGCGCCCATTTCCAAACCTGAAGCTTCAGTTCTTACGTTTTGTTGTTCCACCGTATCTTGTACCTTTTAAACCGGAACAGCAATATAAAACAATACTTCTTGGCGGCAGAAATAGGTAGTAATGTAGTCGCTATCCAGCCGAATCACTACTACAAATTGCGAATTGTTGTTTTATATTATTCATTATCAGCCTATGATAAGCCTATTTGTAATCAAACGACGATTTGCGACAAATGGGTAGCCTCTTGCTACCTGATGAAAGAAGTCGCAGGTCGGGACCAAGGGGTGGTCGACACGGGTCGTGTTAAGTAGCATGCACTTGGAGAGGCCTATGTCGAGCAGTGGATTAATATAGGCTGATGATGATGATGCAATGTTGTTTAGTTATGCGAAAATCTTAACAAAAAAATAATGTTGCAATTTTGCAACAATGCCCACGATAACCATTGCGATTTGCGTTGTGATAGCGAATGCATGAGGCAGCTGCGTTGGGAAATCATCTCCAGTGTCTTCATCGTGAGCAAATATAGCAGAACAAGTAGGTACTATATGTGTCACAACTTGTCTATGTACTGCACTATATTAAAGCTTTTCACGTCTCCAATATTTTTTTTTAAATGAACGAGCTTTACAGTATTTGCATATGATATGTAACATTTGACATGTGACCTTTTGAAATCAATATTGCAATAGCAAATAGAATACTGGATTAACAATGACGTATATTTTTTCCCTTTTTTTATTTATTTAGCAAGCAAACTCGCAAACGAACTACTGACGTGTTCATGCACTGGCTTACTTCAAAAATAAGGAGACTGCTGAAGGTAAGCTTCATACAAATGCATCATATCATATATATCCTATATGATGATATGATATCATATCGTAATGCCCGACTTCGCATTAGGCAGCATAACTTCAGTTTCTGCTGGATTACTAACGGGTACATTTACGTTCGCAAAGCAGAGGGGGCCCCTCCCATTCCCATTCGATCGCTCCAAGATCTTAATGAACGCGTGGGAGAAGACACCAACGAAGCAGCACCATTTCCTCAAAAACCTCGAACTTAGAAATAGTTGCCTACCATTCTTTCGTAATAATACTGCTTCTAAATTCGATATTTTATCTTTTTACGTCCACCTTTTATTATACTTTTTGTTTACATACATACATACACAGATACACAAACTCACTACTACCAACTCGAACATTTCTCTACTAACTCTCACTATTAGCCTATTAGCATGTCAAATTGCTGCGCTTGCACTCACAACAACACTTAACTACAGGTCACGCTTGTTTCCTAGCAGATCACATGAAAATAGCTTCTTCCAAGTTGTTTTTAACCTATTCTTTTATTTAGCGGTCTTGTCCGCAATATACTATTTTAACATGCCCCCTTGAGATGTCGATTATTAACATAGATATTGTCAACGAAATAGATGAAGCTTATGCTATCCCTTGTCACGAATTTAATCTGCTAGAAAAATGTAAAGACGTGCTAAACAACTCTTACGGGCTAAAACTTCTAACTCTAAACATTCGTAGTATTAGTCACAATTTTGATTCTTTTTGTATCGCCTTGAGCAGACTTGCAATTACTTTTGACGTTATTATCCTAACAGAATGTTGGCTGCAGTGTTCTCCTCTGGTTGGACAAATTTCTGGTTACGATGTCTTTCAAACCCAAAACAATTTGAACAGATGCGGTGGTGTCACTGTTTACGTTCAGAAATCTTGGCAAGCCTCTGTCCAAGAATTACAAATTTCTGAAGCTGAGGGTCTATCCGTTGAAATTGCGAACGTAGGTACTATTCTATGTGTTTATCGTTCCCCTGCAGCGTTAAACAAATCTGTCTTTTTTGAATGTCTAAACTCTGTGTTAAAACGCTTTGAAAACTCGCAGTCGCTTATATTAGCGGGTGACTTAAACATAAACATACTGGATCATAGTGATCGCGATTCGTCACAGTATCTGGATATTCTGGCTGGTTTTGGTATGCTTCCTGCTATCACGCAACCTACCAGAATAAATACATGCATAGACCATATATTTGTCAAAGCTCAGATGGCGGAATGTTTGGGTGCCATTGCTCACACTGATGTCACTGACCACAATATCTGCATGCTTGGTTTGAGCTGCATTAAACCGAAACCTCAAACCCGCCTCTATTCTAAAACTGATTTTATAGCCGTAGCTGAGGATCTTAAGCATGCAAACTGGTCATCTGTAATGGTAACTCAAAATGTAGACACCGCTGCCGAAAATTTCGAAACAATAATTTCAACAGCTGTAAACAAACATACTACAAAAAAACCTGTTAGTCGCTCAAAATGTATCTTGAAACCTTGGATGACACCCGGCCTCTTAAGATGTACTAGGCATAAGGACAGACTCCATCTTGATTGCCGAAAAAATCCAAATGATGACACAAAGGCACTAATCTATAAAAGATACAGAAACTACCTCAGAGATCTTTTGCGTCGTCTAAAATCTGAGTACGAATCTACTGAACTTGCCAATAACAAAAACAACCCCAAGGGACTCTGGAAAGCGATCAAAAGAATAAGTAATGCAAAAACCAAGTGTGACTCCGCCATCGAGCTTGCCAAGGCCAAGCCAGGAATTCTTGACTCCGCAAACTACTGTAATGAGTATTTTGCGGATGTCGGTGAGCGTTTAGCGAATCAACTTCTCTCACAACAACATTGTACACAGGAGGACCTACTAAGCCAAACAAATCTGGATTCACCTGTCTCTTTCTCATTTTTCTTGCAACCAACTGATGAATTTGAGGTCGATCGCATAATAATGCAATTAAAAAATGACAGTGCTGCTGGCATTGATGGCATTAGTCCTAGACTACTAAAGGCTGTTAAATCAGAAATTATTTACCCTCTGACACATGTCCTCAACCTCAGTATAAGCACTGGCACCTTTCCTGGTAACTGGAAGAGGTCCATGGTTGTGCCTATCCATAAGAGTGGTTCCAAGAAGATCCCAGAAAACTACAGACCCATTTCTCTCTTAGGCATTTTCTCTAAGATTCTAGAAAAAATCGTCAACAAACGTTTGCAAAGCTACCTAGAGGAAAATAAACTGTTAACACCTAAGCAATTTGGCTTTAGACACGGAATGTCTACAGAGAATGCTGTGAATACTCTGGTCGAATTTGTCTCAGATCAACTGGACAGGAGCCGCAAATGTATTGGCGTGTTCCTAGACTTAGCAAAAGCCTTTGATACGGTTCCAGTGCAACTACTGCTAAAAAAGCTAGAAAATATAGGTATTCGTGGTCTGCCGCTGGAATGGTTTCGAAGCTACCTTAATGGTAGGCGTCAATGCACTAAACTGGACGAGATTGTCAGTAATGAGCTTCCTGTACAATTTGGTGTCCCGCAGGGCAGTGTTCTGGGCCCAACCCTGTTTACCGTCTTTTTAAATGACATACATGATGTACTGGCTCAGAACACTGAAGCTGTATGTTATGCGGACGATACGGTTGTTCTGTTCCATGATGAAACCTGGGAAGGAGCACTGATAAAAGCTGAACAGGAGATGAACATTCTCAAGGGCTGGCTCGACAGGAATCTATTGACTCTGAACGCTTCCAAATCAAAATATATATGTTTCCATAAAACCAAATCATCAGCTCCTCATTTTCCATTCAAACTCCGTTTGCACTCCGAGTGTGATCGTTGCAAGTGCTCATGCCAGATTATTGACAGGGCAACGAACATTAGATATCTGGGGGTAGTCTTGGATGAAAACCTCTCTTTTAAAATGCACATTGAGGCTGCTACTGCTCGCATCAGGAAGTTAATCCATGTGATGAAGCTACTTAGGTGTTCAGCAGACTCAGAGACTCTCCGATTGGTGTACACAAGTCTGGGGGAATCTCTTCTTAGCTACTGTATTCCAGTCTGGGGAGGTTCTGGTGTCACTGCCCTGCTATCGCTAGAAAGAGCTCAGCGTGCAGTCCTAAAGACAATGTATAACAAACCATACCTCTATCCAACAAAAGCGCTGTTCGAGGAGGCAAAAGTTTTAAGTGTCCGCCAGCTTTACATACTCAGATCTTGCCTGAAAACACACCGGAAGGTCTTAAACTCCCCTGAATATCTGGATTTATGTAAAAAAAGAGTGTTTAAGATTCCAACTGTCGCTGTGAAATCCGCTTTTGCACAAAGACTCCCCACATACATGTTGCCACACGTTTACAACTGTGTAGCTAAACAATGCGACATTAAAGCTCTTACAGTTAAACAAGCCAAAAAATTAATTTCCTCCCTGTTGTTGTCTATGTCTTACCACCAGACTGAGAACCTTATAAAATACATAAAATAAAATGAGTTTAACACCCCCTCACACACGCACGCACACACCCCACACACACACACACACACCCCCCCCCCCACACACACACACACACCCCCACAAACGTACACACATACATACGTAACCACGCCTTCGTATTTATATTTGCTGACTATATTTCTGTCTGTCGCATAAACTTTTGTGGGTGCCCACGATACGGGGCTCTCCTGGTGTGGGACCCACGAGTTATGCTTCCTGTATTGTTACAATGTCACTGCATTAGTTTTTGTTTTATTGTTCGTAAGTTGTCGTACTTAATTTTGGTGCATACTATGTAACAAATTTTTGAAGAAAATAAATTATTTGTATTTGTATTGTATTGTATATATGTATACAGGGTTACAGGAAAAGTCGACCTAGATCCGTTAAGGGCGTGTAGTACACATCATTTCTGAATGATTTCACTATGAAACCCCCCATCCTAAACTTAACCGTTTTCGAGATATTCGAGTTTTAATTTTTTTTATGAAAATGCCCAATTTTTCGGTTATTCAATTGAATATTTTGAATTTTTTTGACTCTTATGATTATTTTTTTGGTTTTTTACATAAAGAATGAGATGCTTAATGACCTCAATGACTAAAATTGCACGTAAATTAACTAAATAGGTCATTGTAGACGATCGAAACTTAAGAAAATAAGTACAAATTATAAAAAAACATTTTTCTTTTCTGGATATCTCAAAAAATTATTATGGCACTTGCTCTGCAGATGTGCTTAAAAACATCTACATTTTATCAGCTATCCAACGAGGTATAACAACCTAGGGTTGTATTTAAACTCATAGAAAAAAACATAGTTTAAAAGGTTCAGGTAGTAGGTCTAACGGGTCCCTCGGGTATTGTCCTTCAAGTTAATCCGGTGCGTGTGAGCGAGACAACTTACGATTTATGCAGGTGAGAGTGAGAAAAATAATGTGCAAAAACGAGTTTGGGGATACAACATTCCCATTGTTTTGTATTTGGTCGTTTGTTTGCTTGCCATCCATTTTAGTCTGCTCATGCGATTCGTCCATGGTAGATGCGAATTATTGTGCTTTCGGATTCCCACACGACTTGGCTTTGTTTCTGGAATGATTTTTCTAACTGTGATTACTGTGCTTGTTTACTGGACTCTGATTTGTGCTTGTGATACTGGACTGTTGAAAATGGCAACATACTCGAACGAAGAATATGCGGATATGCTTATCTGCTACGGATACTGCAATTGCGTGTCCGCACAAGCTCGGACTGAGTACATACGACGCTATCCCGACCGTCGAGTACCTGATGTGAGCGTTTTCGACGGAGTTTACCGACGACTTCGTGAAACTGGCTCTGTTTCGCGACGACACGTACGGACTTAGGAAGACCACTGCCCTGCTCATTTCAGAAGAAGCGTTAGGGAATGGTTGGACACTAACTATCCTAACAAATGGATTGGATGAGGTGGGCCTTTACCCTGGCCAGCCAGATGTCCCGACCTGACCCCCATGGATTTTTATGTATGAGGGCACATGAAGAGCCTCGTTTACAGTGAGCCCAACCCCATATCGTCAGTGGAAGTTCTCAAAGAAAGGATAATTAATGCTGCTAATGACATAAGAAGAACATTAACCACTGGTGTAGTGAAAAGTGGACTACGTGAAAGAATGAGAAAATGTGTGCGGAATAGAGGTGGACACGTAGAACATGAACTATAAAATTTTAATTAAAAACATTAGGTGAATAAATGTTATTTTGAACTGATTTATTGTTTCATTTAGCTTACTACAATCACCGACGATCTGTACGCCAACTATGAGTTGAGCGTGAGTGACTTTGTATGCGAAATAGTGTTAACAACGCACCGATTACGTTATTTTCCAAACAAAAGCCAGTAACTAGTCACTTACGCTCAACTAATAGTTGGCGTACGGTCATTATTTGTACGATCGACGATCTGAACAATAAAAATGCTATAAAAACTGAATGATCTCCTAGGTCAGGATAGCGGGACATCGATGGATGCATGAAGGTTGTACCTAGCCGAGGAAGGCCTATGTTCAGTAGTGGAAGCCAGTAGGCTGAAATGATGATGTTGAACTTAAGTCAAATTAATTAGATTAAATAAGCGCTATTTATTCTGACTGCCATGTAGCCTTAGGAACTAAGTTTCACCCTTGAGGTTGATAAATACCCTAGGTTGTTATACCTCGTTGGATAGCTGATAAAATGTAGATATTTTTAAGCACATCTGCAGAGCAAGTGCCATGATATTTTTTTGAAATATCCAGAAAAGAAAAATATTTTTTTGTAATTTTTACTTATTTTATTAAGTTTCGATAGTCTACAACGACCTATTTAGTTAACTTACGTGCAATTTTAGTCATTGAGGTCATTAAGCATCTCATTCTTCATGTAAAAAACCAAAAAAATAATCATAAGAGTCAAAAAAATTCAAAATATTCAATTGAATAGCCGAAAAATTGGGCATTTTCATAAAAAAAATTAAAACTCGAATATCTCGAAAACGGTTAAGTTTAGGATGGGGGGTTCCATAGTGAAATCATTCAGAAATGATGTTTACTACACGCCCTTAACGGATCTAGGTCGACTTTTCCTGTAACCCTGTATATGAGCTGTTACGCTACTTCCGTTACATTTCTAGATGTTACAGTAGGTACTTCCGTTGAATCACTCCCACCATTTCGTGCTGCGACGCAGCGTGGCTCTACCACTCAGACAACTGTCTCTGTGCCTCTACTTTATTTATATATTTCTATGGAGGGCAGAAGATGATAAGAAGAAGAAGATAAAGTTACTTTTTAAATTTTCATCTACACGCATTGTGTAAATTATATAATTTAAATAAATATAGAAATAAGTAAGTAATTATAAAATACAGTGAAAAAATTAAATGCCTACCCGACCCAGCCAGGAATCGAACCTTCCACAATCCGGGCGGCTACAGTGACCATTATGCTACCGGGAAGGTCAGTACAGCTGCCCGGTTGCGGAAGACCCAGGTTCGAGTCCTGGCTGGGTCGGGAAGGCATTTAATTTTTCACTGTATTTTATAAATATTTAATTCAGCTTCAGTGCAGCAACCAGCACTTAAAAGTAAAATAGAAATAAGTTCTAAAATATGCTGTGTTCTTAAAAGTGTTATTCAACTATTATTAACGAAATCTTCCAAAATAAATTGTGGAGCGTTGCAATAACTGAATACGGCGGTTATTGCAACGTTCACAGAAATCAAAATATCCGCTAGTTGCATTTGCAAGTACGCTACGAAAATCTTTGTATTGGTTTCTTTAAAATGTCTTGTTTGCACATTTAACCGAGGTATACACCTAGAGATATTTTTTTCTTTAATATTAGATGAAAATGAGTGATAGTTAAAAATAATAATGAAACATGGTAATTTGAGTTATTAAACGTTAAGTGTTTGTGAATGTGCATGAGTGTTGGCAATTCAGACAAAACAGAGCAACGAAACTTTTAAATTCTCCCAAGATGTCCGCGTGTGGTCTCCGTAAAGCTCCACGTCTGTAGTCTTATTTGCCAACGCCCTACGAGCAATTAAACATTGATAAATTATAGAAAATAAAACAAAACTGCGAACATGACTTAACTTTTTCACCAAGAATTCCAAATACTCTGTTTAATGAAATAAACTCGAGTTGAGAGTTTAGTAATGGAATGCTCTAGACTGTATTTGACTTTTTTTAGCACTCGCTGCTGCTGCTGTTGGTCAGTGTGGTGCTATAAAGTATAATAATATCCAATCTCTCCGTTGCACTATTACCAACTTTAGGAATTAATCAAACTTAATTACTTAAATGAACGTTGTATTTTTCACATTCTCCGGTCACGGTGAAAGTCCTTGAGACATGACTGTTAATTAATTCTCTGATTTCCAAAGTAGATACAAACTTAATCTGATTGACTGATTGATTGATTTCCCAAACGCGCATGACCTTTGCGGTGGCTCCTTATTTATTATAGAAAGAAACTAGTGATTTAAAATAAATAATTGCTACTACAAATTTATACAGCGAAAAAACAATTTTTATTAAATTTGACCTTAAAATATTTTTTTTTATCGACCACCAAATAAATCATTGTTATTTAAAACTCGTATAACATAAAATAAATTTTAACAAAGTTCTTTTGAACATCAAATTTTTTGCCATTACTTTACGGAAAAGACCTTGTACCCAGAAGAAGTCATAATATACAAGTAATGCACTATACTTATAGTATAGTTTCAACCACGGAAGAACTATACTGTTTGCTTTAGCATACGTAGTTGCTGATGTACCTACAGAGAAAAGTATAAACTTAAAGCTTATGGTGAACTTTAGGATCCAGTAAGATATAAGTATTAAAGTTATGCAGTTTAAACATTATAAGACTTTTATTATTATGGCACCATCAACACTTTTATGGTGAAATAAAAATATGCTAATAAATTCGCCTTAGACACTCACATAAATATTCAATATGAGAATTCAAACCACTTTTGCTATAGCTCATTTCAATATTCATATCTGTCATAAACGACGGTACAATTGTTATACGTGCTCGGTTATAATGAAGGGTTAGACATAGACACTGACCTTGCTTGTTAATGTCCCATAGAACGACGGTGCAGCCGAGCCGGGCCAGCCGCATCGCTATGAGGCTGCCCAAGCCGCCGCCGCCGCCGGTCACCAAAGCAATATTACCCTTCAAGTCCTTCTTAGGATACCCTACTATCGTCCTGTATATTACTTGGATTATATGGCCGATAGCGGCAATCACAAACACTGTAAGGTCCATTATCGACTGTAACACTGTATACTTGTCCCTCATGCACTCCGGGATCTCCCGGGTCAGAGGCCCTGGCCTCAGGCCGTTCATATACTCCGCTGTTTCCACCGACATTGTGACCCGATTTGTTCACTACTTATATGTAACACTGAGCATCACTTGTGTTTGTTCAGCACAAAGACTAGCATTCGTCGAACGTTCTTCGGTATCTGTAAAAGGAGAGAAAAATTGGTTAAACACACTATGGTAATGACTTTCATGACTGTGAGGTCGCGTTGTAACAAAACCTTTTTATGGCTCTTTTGATTTATTGCTGTTTATTAGATATTAGTGTGCTACGAGTGAGCTTGCGTGTCGTATGTAATTATTGTAATTATTAAGACTTATTAAAGTGCAATAAAATTCGACCATTTATGCAACAAACTTTTTTATTAACCGGACACATTTCCTCGCTCAGTTACGGGTACATTGTGGCTGGCATAAGAAAAATAAACATTTTTTTAGTATACCTAAACAAGAATTTCTGTAACTTTAAAGGTGGTTAAATACGTGCATATTGTTTGTTTCATATCACCTTCGAGTATTGACAAAAAATATGCCTATGGGCGTGCATACATAAGAATTTTTGTTTATATAATTAACGTTTAACTTAAAACACAAGGGCAAAATGTCTTGACAATATGTCAAGACAAAAGATTACTAAGTATTATCTCGAATGGCGGAAGTGCGTCGGCCCCGTCTAAATACGCACGCGGACATCTTTTTCAGTAAACATTTGTGGACAACAGAAGCAATCTTCCTTAAAAAAGTTCTGTATGAACTGATGACTCTATGTAAGTATGCTTAAGTGGCATTTTATTATATTTCCACACCATAAACATTACTTGGAAGTGTAAAGTTGGAGGAGATACTCAATTCAACATCTTTATTGCATATCACCATGATGGTATATGTTGATAAAAGCTATTACAGTTAAAGTATACGTTCGAGTCAAATGCAATGGGCAGTTATTTGACAAAATGTATGCTAATTAATAAGTGGCGATAAAAAGTAAAAAAAACAACATAAAATTACGGAAACAACGGAAAATTTGTACAATGCAATGCAATGTGGGAAATAAAAAATAAATTAGATACGAAAAGGTTTTATAAGCAAAGAGAATGATCAGAAATTAAAATATACAACACATTTAAAAACTTACAAACTGAATCGGACTTCTTTTAAAACCAAGTTGTTGTCACATAATATAAGAATTTTGGTATCCTTAACTTTTATACAAGTATTGCTCCGTCTGACATTAAGTCCCTCAAGAAACCACATAGTTTGCTTTGTTTTTTTTATTAATATAAAGAGCAGAGACGTTAATTGACTTATAAGTAAATATTTAATTATTAAGACTAGCAGGCTTCCGCGTTTTCATGGATCTCGACATCTAGCTGTGCGTGTGTTAGTTAATATTTTTAGTTAGTTATTTTTATGTATGTGGAGTGTTGATTATGCTTTGTTAGCTAATTAAATGGGCCTATTATTGATAGAAAAAATATTTGATTATATTTATTCTTTGTAATATAAATAATTTAAAAAATTGTGGTAGCTTAGATATCAATCACCTGCATCGCAAAAAGTGTTAGTCTAAAACATTGAGTACACTGTATTGTTTTCAAAAGTTTACGCGAATACTTCACATTAAAAATAAACACTTTTTGCAGAGTTAAATCTCATTTACATATTTCACATTTATTCTGACGTTCTGACATCTTTGTGCTAAGTTAAGAATATCAATTATTATCAGTCAAAGCGTAGTTATGGTTCGTCCTTAAATAATGCATTATAATATTTTAGATCATAAAACTGTATCAGATGATGCGCAAGGATGATTTTCATGATAACAGACAAAAAAAGGTAAAACCTCAAATTACTGACATTTAACATACAAACGTATACCGTAGTTGTTTCCTAATTGAACGCGTTGATACAAAGAAACATTAAATACGTATGCGAAATGATATCAGCACTTTCACATAAAATCACGTAACTAATTTCGTTCACACAAAAAGCCGCGATATGCCCTATCTCCCCTGATCGAAATGTCAAAAAGTACATTCACCTGACTCATTATGGAACTGGTTCTTGAAAATCTCGAGCACACGTTTTTTAAGCCAGATTTCCAAGTACTCCGTCCAGTCACTTTCAAGAGCAACGCGATTATTTAAACTGGAGCAAGAAATGCGAGTATTTACGGAAACTTTTTGGTGGTTCCGTATACATTAATCAAGTGAAATTTGGTAACGCTACAATATTTAGTTAGGTTTAACTACCAGTAATAGCATATGATATGATACGAAAACAGCTCGAGGACTTTTCTTCGATATTTTGTTAATTAAAATTATTAAAAAAGTAAATAACTTATTTCATTATAAAGGTTGGAATGATACGAGTTGAATTCCCTCGTTGGAAGTAAGCTTTTATACTTATTAACTTTGTGAATTGTTTGTTTGAGAAGGGTAATCTCTCACAAAAATTCTTTCTCATCAGTGAAATGTGAAGTGACATAATTCTGTCAAGAATGATGCAGTCCTTGCGGTAACATAGGCTATATTTTATTATGATAAAAAATAAAGTATTAAATTTTGTACGAAAAAATACGAAATCAACGCAGGCGAAGTCCCACGACTTTCCCCCCACGCAAAGTGCTAGTTTATTTATAGTATCTACATATTAATACGTGAAGCAGAAACTTTGTACCCGTTTTTACGAAATTTGCGCGGACGGAGGAGTATGAAATTTCGCACACTTATAGTTTATATAAAGAAGGTAATCCGAATGTTTTTTTTTTTTAAATTATGCATAAATAATACATTAAATCAACAAAAACAACATTACACACACTACCATGTATTTGACACACACGTATGTTTGTCTTTAATGCGGCCGACATCTGTCAATGCCAATCCAAATTCACATTCTATCTTTTTTAATTTTTTAATTGCTTAGGATACAATCCGTGCTGCCTTAATAAAATTACGGTCGAATTTCGACCACTGGGCGACCACTAGTCTATATAAAACAGCGATGTATCGTGGCGACGATTAGTTATACCTAATTCGGCAGTTACAGAAAAGGTAATTTACAGGCAGAATCTCGTACTTTAAGGAAACGTATTACGTCCGCATCTTTGGCCTTATCGTCATTTACCAGCGGAAGAAATAGAGGCCAAACATTTCCTCGTTGTGAATACGCAATAAAGGGTTTATTGCCAGCCCTGAAACGATTGATGACTCCACTCTGAGAATGATGATGAGTTATTTGATAACCCTTTTCCCGCCTCAAGGATAGTGACAAGAGCCAATTTGATACGACCTCCATACCATACTATACAGTACATTTTTATCGACGAAATAACTTATATCACAATATGAAAGCACATTTAAAACAGAGATGTGAGTTTTGTTTACTATCCGTATTCATTCGATTACGTTTAATTCAATTCAATTAAATTTATTTACTTAGATATCAGAGATCCAATTATGGTTAGTAACAATGTGCACTTAATAACTATGTTAGTACATTTTAATTCAAAAATACAATACATCTAATAACAACGTTTACGAAAACGAAAATTTTGCTGTTAGGAGGCGCTGCTTCAATGCCATACTAATTTCAGTGATGGTTAACGTGATAGAACGTCAAATGAAACAAACACTAGGAACCCAGTAGCGTAAGGTATCTTTCCTCCGCACTTGCGGTACGGGACCCTAGAATTGATATCAAGTAAAATCCAAAAAGAACTTGTTATATATACGACATTTAAGATATTATTGTATGCGGATCTGACCTTAACATGAGGAAAACGGCTTTCACCATTCATAAAAAATATTTAAAAAATGTGCATGCAACATACAAAATTATTTGTAGCGTATTGTTTGTTTGTAACGAACTATTTGCCTTCATATTTTATTTAGTGATCATTAATTGAAAATTAATCAAAACAAAAGAATGTACAGAAGTTTTGAAGTCAAATTAAAGTTACAAAAAAGGGGTTTGCTTAGTTTTCTCTTAGGTAAAGGTTAGGTAGCCTATATCATAGGTTAAATACATTGTACATGTCTGATACAAATCCTACATATTATGTTTGATACTTCTTGATAGTTTTTGCCGATACATTATGGTAATTTTATAGGAGCAACTTAGACTATAAAAACTTAATTATGGTTATTTTCCTACAATCATCATCATCATCAATACCGTATACAAATCCAACATACAAAGTATTTAAAACAAGTTTGAAACTCAATTATGAATTTTATTGTAGGCAACAACAACTCCTACTACCTACCATAAATCTTGTGTGAAGTAATTATTACAAAAATTTCCATTTCCGTATCCCATACAAAGTTGAAAGCTCTAATTCTTTCAAATCAATAAACCAATTTGAATGAAACTTTCTATGCTTAAGAGAAATACTTACAAAAATTTTAAGTAAAAAGAAGAAAAAATCGTTTGTGTCACTGAATTTATGCAATTTTAAGTCCACCGTGGAAAGTTCAACTTGGTTGGAAAAAGATTTTATTATAAAAAAATATATAATTAAATATCAGAAAAATCGCCCTCCTGTCTTCTTCCGAGTGACCGACAGCACAAAATAAGAAGACCCTCAGAAGGTAAACTTAATACATACTACGCTCGAGCTACGCCCACATAGACCCTTACACGGACACGGAATCTCGGACTGTCTCGAATATAGTCGCAAAAAACCGTTTTAAACCAAAATCTGTGACTTAAAACTCGTTTTAAATTTGTTTAAAATTATTTGTAGTGTAATAATTACTAACTACTACATTATGACGTGGTCGTGATTTTGAATCGTTTTATCAAATTTAAAATGAGTTTTAACTCACAGATTTTGGTTTAAAACGGTTTTTATGCAACTATAGACTCGAACCAGTCCGAACGCAGCTGTTGCGAGTGTCCGCGTCTGTGAGAGGATGTATCTGTGTGCGTTGCTCGCGTGTTTATGAAGCTTACCTTCTGCAGTATCCTTATTTTGTGCCGACATGGTCTATAATGTACATTTAAACATTGCCAGCAAACCTTTTGCAATAAAACATTGAGAAAAGCAATTTGTGCAGCAACATACTGCGGTTTATCGGATGTCGATGGCGACTTTGAGAGAATCCATGACTGAGCCAGTAAGGCAGCCCGCTTCACACATCCAGCCGTGTCGCAATACCGGCCGGTGAATGCAGCACATTGCACAAACCACTGCATGCCATAGTACGAGCTAAGGACGTCTCAATGGCGTTAGAAATATCGAGTGTCGATAACCGGTAAGTGCCGCTTTGGATTGCGATGCAAGTGTAAGTGCAGGTGGCGAAATTTATGGTCTTATAGTTAATTAAATGAACGAGCGCAGCAGGTTCGAATAGTAACACGAAAAAAGTTTGACATTACGAGTTTTAAGCATTATTGAAGAATCCATGGATGAGCCAGCGAGAACCTTATCCAGCCGTTTGGCAACGCCTGAATGCAGCCCATTGCACAAAACAACATAGTACGAGTTAAGGTAAGGACGTCTCAATGGAGTTAAAAGTATCGAGTGTCGATAACCGGTAAGTGCCGCTTTGTATTACAAGTGCGGCTGGTGACATTTTGTGTGATAGTGTAGAAGTAAAAAAAGAAGTTAGAATAGTGGCAGGTGTAAATATTATGTATGCCATTAAAATTTTCAAGAATTACTTTAGGGATTATTTTATAAACATATGGGTATGAATATAAATGTATGCATAATACTATATGTAACAAAATCTGCTAGACAAATCTGCTTTGTTAGAAAAATAGAGCGAATGTATTTCTTACGTGAGCTCTTTTTGTTTTTTTTTTTACGATTTATTACGTTAATAGATAGCATTAAAAAACATTTATTTAAAATAAAATTAAAGTGCTTTTATTATTGGAGCTCGACAGTTTGTGATCTGTACTATAATCGAAGCAATACAACACTAATGGCTTACTACATACAGTTTAGTTTAAAACAGCCTATTAAGTGGCAATTCAAAGATGCAAAAACTAAATCAAAGAAAGTAAAACTTATGGTTAATTGTTTCATAATTGTTAGTAAAATTGATAGAATACCAGCCAGCACCGTTCAACTTTCATCTTCACAATAGATATGCATAACCATAAAAACCATTAAAATATTTAGGAAAAATGTGTGAAATTTTATGAAAGTTATTTCTCTTGCGAGCCAGCGTTTGCTCATTTTGTCGGATTGTCTTATGTTTTTGACCTTAGAGTACCTAATAAGGAGAAAGTTGTCTTTAAAACATGTAAACATGGTCTTCAGCTTTGTTTTTGAAATAATATATGATAGATTTGGAATATTCAAGATTTTAAGTTCCGATCTAAAAGGAGATCGTCGGCGCAGCAGCGGCTGGTGCGTCCTGCATCTTGCGCGAATTATATTTAGTACTATTCGTATTCATTCGATAGAGGTAACAAAAACGAGAATTGGTCGGTGGTTGACAGGAGGATTGTAGCGATAACTATATTTTAATGATGAACATTTTCCTAGCAGTAGGACAGTGAGGAGCTCGATGGTGCAGTGGTTAATGCGCTCGGTCTGCGATTGCTAAGGTTAAGCAACTTTCGCAAAGGTCGGTCATCGGTTGGGTGACCAAAAATTTATCATCTCAAGCTGCTCCGTGCTTCGGCATTTATAGCGGCTACATTAAAAGTCGTTATAAATCACCAATCCGCACGGGCCCGCGCGGTGGTTTATAATCCGTTCTCTCTATCCATCCATAGGGGAGGCTTGTGACCCAGCAGTCGGGACAATTCGGGATATGAGCTGGTGATGATTGTAATGGGACAGTAAAGTCTAACCCCCTTACAAATAAACGAAGAATAAGGTCCGAATAATTATTCTGTGTTTTGTTCCTGTCATGTAAACTTCATTTCAAATTAGAATAAAAGAGACAAAACACGGAATTACTATTCGAACCTTATTCTTAGTTTATTTGTTAAGTTAAGTTTTACTTAAAATACATCTCCACCAAAACAAAAGAAACGAGCATTTACCCATTGTACTAAGTTAGCATACATTACTCGCAAGAGACTGGAGTGACATAAGTATTTCTGCCCTAACAACACAAGCATCATATATAATTATCTGTAATCTTAAAACCAACACAAGAAGTCGACCTTTAACCACCAGACGAGTTAATGCACATCGGACACAATGCTTATCATAAACTAAGACAGGCTGCCGTAAGAAATTGTTATTACAGAAACATCATTAAGTCATTTAATGATCATTTACATTGTAGCTTATTGGTAAGTATAATTAGGATAAGAATAGAATATTAAATAACGTCGTCAGTTTATAGGAAAATAATGAATTGTCAATGTTTATTTTATAATTAGCATTCAAGGTTTCTTTTAGTTAAGACAACTAAGTCAAGTCAAAGTGGAGATTTCTTTATTCAAACTAACTAAATAATAAGCATTGATAAGCGAAATGGTAGATTACCGTTCATATAATATTTGGTGCTAATTATTATTAAATTACTTGGTACCAAATATTATTTATTATTATGAATGTTATTTATTCCAAAAAAACACTAATTAACTAATTATTAGAGACGTCATTGCAATGGGATAACAAGCAGCAAGACTTAAATTTCTACTTAAACTAACTGAAATACGAAAGGTCAAAAGTCATCATAAAAATTATTATTTATTTATTATTTATTTATTTTTAAAAATGAATCACTTTATAAAAAATCTACTTGCGTTTATTCCTATTTTCGAAATAAGATTGAAATTTGGCACCCTTTGGCAGGGTCCGTGGTCACCAAACGAAAGTCAGCACATTTTAATATTAAGAGTTCGTGTAAGCTGTATAAAACAATATTTTGTCAATATCATTAATTAAAAACAGAATGCAGAGCTTAGGTTATATGCTAACAAGGAATTTCAGCAATGTCTCCCAGAGACACATACAACAAGTTTTATTGAGTCGACACCTCGCACCTAGCTAAATACGCTTTAAAAGAACCATGAGACAATATTAACACTTATGCATTGTTTTAGCTTCAGCTAGACATGATGTTGAAATTTCGCCATGTCTAAATCTATTGTGCTGAATCATACGGAAATCATTAAAAACTATGAAGTCTGCAAACTAGAGATTTAGTAGGTAAATTTCGTATGGGTGAGTTTACAGTTTTTTTAGACAGGCTCGCACTAGACACGGCGAGTTTCATTGAGTGCCTAGTATAAAGTTTTGTTTAGTATCCGTATTCATTCGATTACGTTTACGAAAACGAAAATTAGTATGGCATTGAAGCAACGCCTCCTGGCGACATACAAGAAGACTTAAAATTTTCCCATACAAATTCTCGTTTTCGTTAACGTGATCGAATATATTGAAACTCACAGCCCTCAGATAATTACTAGTCACATAAGCTTACTCCAAATGCAATGAAGAAAAAATAGTTCATCATCGCAACAATATAAGTAAACACCATGTGGTGGCAAGCAGAGTGGAAATCCTGCTAGTAAATACATGATTATTTAACGGAACAGTGGCGTCGATGCCGATGATCATGTCGACGTTACATTGTTATATGGTCCGATTCTTAAACTAGTTGTTAAAAGTTCGCAACTTCGTCGATATGGAACTAACACTAACGTAAATATAGCTCTACTACAGATTGCATAGTTCTGTCATGAACTTACCAACGCAATACAGCGTGAATGTTTTTTGTGTCACATTTTCTTTTGAGTTTTCAAAAAGGCATGACGTAAAGTCAAGTAAAGATGGTAAGCTAGAATTAGCTTATCTGAATTAAATTTTTGTGCTTTACCTACTTATGAAATAAAGATAAACTGCCCAAGCAACGCGTGTTAAATTAGAACCGACGCAAAATGGTTGCTTGGCTTGTGATAACTTGAGGGGAAGGTGCTGGTAGAGTTATACGCCAGTACGATAATAGGCAGGAGCGCATTGCGTGCGCTTATTGCCTTGAAGAGGCGGGGTCAATTCAAGCTGACTTATGCCCGTTTTCACCGGCAACCCCTGATTTTTAGGCAATTTTAGGTGACAGTTGCCAGAGTAAGAACTGTCACCTTGTGGGTCACCTAAAACTATGAAGACGTATGGTAGGAAAATGAACAAATAGGCGAAAAAGTTAAAAATATATTTTTGAATACGACACCAAGATTACCGCTTGTTGACATAAAATAATTCCATGTTTTATGTTTATTACTAAACGCGGTGTGTAGTAATTGGTGGCAAATGACAATAATTAAAGTTTCGAGATATTGCTGGGAAGTAGTTAGCCGACAACGCATCTAATTTGAAGGAACGTTCACGTGGTATAATTTATGAGTACTTACGGCAGTTATGTTAGCGACTTCTGTTGAAAAATAAAAACGTGAAACTTCCTACAAACGTTAACCTTAAAATTGGAGTCCAACACAGACCACAAACACTAACACGCGCTATTATTACGTCACTCCCGGGATAGGAACTCGCGACTTTTCACAATCCTCAAGTCTCTTACGTATTTTCCCCTCCACGCAGGACTGATTGTCCTAGGTTCCAACCCAACTCCCAAATACCAAAGTTGGCAAGCTCCTTAATTCTTATAGCGATATTATTGATATCTTCGCCGACTGATTTGATTACCTAAGCTTAAAAAGAATTTGTTCCAGGTTTGACTGGATAATAATTAACTGTTACGCCAATAAATTTATTTTGTTTATTCTCTATGTTTTTTACTTACTTACTTATTTCTATTTTATAGAATGTGGTTTTTACCTTAAAAAATTGTTATACTTTTTATAGTTAAGGAAATTGTTGCTTATGTTTATGTTATGTAATAGTGTGTTTAAACAATGGTAAACCTTAAATAAATAAATAAATAAATTTAGGTAGGCATCATTCACGCCTATAACTCGTATCATCCGTCCGTTACCTAAATAATAAGATAATTATAATGTTCTGGTAATTGATGGTTGAAATGAAAATTATGCCATTGTTTCCTTCCATTCACGCGAACACTCCATCACGCACCATTTTTATAGCACCTAGCGATTCAGATGCGCCGGCGCAGTTCTAATGACAAATAAGGTACGAATCACAATTATTTATGTACCTAACATACTAAGCGGATATGTACGAATAATTCTTATAACAATCACCAATCTCTGCTAAGATCACTACATAAATCAACTTTTAGAAACTTTAATTGGTTTATTACAATCTATACTAATATTATAAAGCTGAATAGTTTGTTTGTTTGTTTGGTTGAACGCGCTAATCTCAGGAACTACTGGTTCAAATTGAAAAATTCGTTTTGTGTTGAATAGTCCTTTTATTGAGGAAGGCTATAGGCTATATTACATCACGCTATACTAATAGGAGTGGAGCAGTCGCTAATTGACGCGGGTGAAACCGTAGGCCACAGCTAGTTACTTTTATTTTTAATACATTTTAGTCTAGGCTATCGTGGTTATAGCGTGTTTTGTTGATTTATAAATAAAATATGCAAACATTAAAAAATAAATAAAGTCCGTGCTATTACATTGAAATAGAAAGCTACACTATGCCTTAGCCAATTTTTAACACGCTCGAACATCATCTTCCCCGATGCAACACTTGTGATATACCGAAATTCACTCGAACGAAACAATATGATAATTATTTACGTGTTGTGACGTGGTGTCTTATAAGTACTAGTTTGCAACAAGAATATTATAAATTCTTACGTATTTAAAGTACACATACAATTGTACATATTATAATCTGATATCACATTCAACCTTCGATCAATTTGTACCTACTAAAGTATCCGGAACAAAATTGCATCTCGTAATTAGTTTGCAATAATACATTTTAATTTCGAATAACAAAATCTAAAAAAAACATTGTATAGCATCAACAACTTCAGCTTACTATGAACCTTAAGTCTTAAAAATAAAGATTAAATTAAGGTTTCAAAATATTTGTACTTAATATTTACTGTCATTGGCACAAACGTCATTGTGGCTCCGTGGCCCCAAAGTCGCCTACCGTTTTTAAACGCTTATCGGGAATCTAGTAGGTACATAATGGAGCGAAGCATTCGATTGTTTAATTAAAGAATACCGGCAAAACAACATAAAAAATAATACAACACTCGTGTTCCGATATCATATCGTTAACATACCGAACCTCCGCATCTTTAATGCATGTCACGATGACTCATATTGCTGTATGCGTTCGTGATGCGCATACGAAAAATCGATCCCGCGAAAAACACATTGATCATACACAAACACAACACAACGAATATTGTTGGTAGGTTCATCAATCGAGTCAAGGGCGCCGCCGTGGGCTAGGATAACCGCACAACCGCAGCGCCTACCGCACCACGCGACCGTAATATGTTATTATTAACATTAAGTACTTTTTAACAAGCACCTTAAAAAGTACATTTATAACAAATTAGAGCCGAATAAGCCCTGTTTCAACACATAATTCGATTGATCTAAAATCGATCGTCGATTGTTTTCGATGTGAGTTAACTTAACAAATATAGAATAACCATTTATTTATTTTAAAAGAGATGTAACTATGAAAGAAAACAGTTTTTAAATGAAAGGTTTATATTTTTTCAACACCACTTTATTCGGTATTAAAATACCTATATTACTCGTAGAAATTCAATTACGATTAATATGCTTACATTATTATGTGAAACTAGCGTTCGTAACTAGCGTTCTTTTGTTAGTTAGTGCTGCTTTCTATTAGTAAAACAATTATAATTAATTTGAATTTTTTTTGTAGAAACCACCTGGGACCCCAGAGCTAGCAGCTAACTTGGGCCAGCGTATAATTATTGCTATTCAACGTTACAAAGCTGCTAGCTTACTGGGCACTCTGTTTAATGGGGATGATTTGGGGCATTTTTTTACTTATAGTAATAGTTATAGTTTATAGTTTAATTTTCTTATTATTGTCTTTGTTTGAAAATAATAAATTAAGCACACAATTAAATAAACCTATAAAATGTTTTCTATTTCATTTAAGTCGGTAAAATACTTAACGTCTCTATTACCCCTACTTTGTAAACTTCTGCAAATAATCATAAATAAATAAATAGATGTGACATTACGTTCAAATGATACATCATATAGGTTAGCAACCTTCAACCACGTAGCCACAATAATGTTACTAGCCGAAAATGAAATGCAGCCACTACTGACGTATTTTTATTTCTAGTTTTACACAACATCAAAAGTAACTGCTCGAGGCTGTGGTATTGAATGATGATTCTAAACATTTCGTAAAGTCCAAAACCTGTTTTGCAATGGCTAAGGCGAAGGTTAGATACACGATTGATAACTGTTTAACAATATTATGGGTGTTTTGAATATTTGCAGAGCACTAACATTATCTTGTCACTCAATTACATGCTTAATAATATTGATTTGCAAATAATTTAAATTCAAAGTAGGTAGGTACCTATTTCAAAAGTTTTTTACAGGTGGTACTTTATCCTTCAGCTTTAGTGAATGGTCAATATTATCAATTCAATTCAATATTCATTAATGTCACCGTTATATAGGGTGTTGCAATATAAATTTATTTTTTTCGTATTTTAAAAATAATATAGTCAGTTTAACAACAGACATAAAATAATATTTTAAATATAACCACCATGTTTAAATGTAGCACCGTTCGCCTCGTCTCGCTTATCTTAATTACTCTTTTAAACCTGGAACCGCTTACCTTTAAATGGCTTTTTTTGTGGATCGGACATCGTGTTTTTTTATATAACCCGCATACAAACAATCAACAAGGGTTGAACATAGGTTGTTTGTTGGCCAGTCGACGTCCACTCGCCCTATCACGACATTATTTATTGTTTTAGTTATTATTGACGAACCTTTTTAGTTACTGCAATAGAAAACAATTTGGGACATTATGCATTTTAGTGTATGCTCCCTATGGGTCCTTATTTATTTATTTACATAAACAAGACAAATTACAGTTGTTGCAAAGTTGTACCATAAAATAGTGGTTGTAATCTAGATCGTCATTCAAAAATATATGTACACATAAAAACTACTTATATACAAAACGAGCTGGACGTTAACATAATTTAAAGTTAATTATTACTAATTGTAGGTTTTACAAGCTAAATGTGCACATCTGCAAATAACCATAGGTTGTGCAAGTGCGCACATTCAACATGGTTGGTTGGCAGAAAGATTCGACCTGAAACTATCTGGTTATAGCTGATAGTCTGGAGACAACACAGAGGTTGAGTCCAGACTACTCCAGACTGACGGGTTTACTGCTTTCGTCATTGTCCTATACATTATTGTTTGAAACCTGAAGGATTTAAAACAAACTATTTTGCATCGGTCGTGGTCACGGGCTGACTCTATCAATCAGTCAGCCCGTGACCACGGCCGGCGCAATTCGGTTATAACTTCGGTTATAAATAGTATGCCTAAGATACCTTTACTAAGTATGAGTAACTAGTTTGAGTTGAACCACGTTAAAAACTTGGTTTTAAATGGAACTTGAGAGTTAAAAAAAATGTATCCTAATCTAAATCATACGACTGATTCAGCAGGATACATTTTATCCTTTGTCAAATAAGGGGCGTCTTGTCGTTAGCCAGCAGTCAACGTCCTCCAGTTAAGATGATGATTATTTTTTATTGCATCCTTCCCACGCTTATACATTTTCCTTTTTTGTATTTTTTTCAAAACGTGGGTTGTAACTGTATGATTTTAACCGCCTCCGTGGTTTAAACCGCCTTTGTGGTCTAGTGCATCTAGAAGTGTCTCAGACTTATAGGTTAATTTGCCAGTTTCCTTCAAGTTAGAAGTATTCCTAGCGCTGGCATTTTGTTGTGCTCGGTTTCTTAATAGTGGGGTTTTTCAATCACGAGCATTAACATGTAAAGAATGTCACTCTTACTACGACAGAATAAGGGTCAAAAGTATATGCATGCGACTGACGTATATTATCTATGTACATCTATGTCTGTCGAAATAACAACAATATTGTTCTATGCCGTAGTCATTGATAAGGTAAAGGATCCGGAAACAAGGTGAAGTGAGCTTCTATCATTATGCCTCATCGTCATCAGCTGACATTGAAAGTTAAGCATTTCCGTTAGCTAAAATAACTAACATATTAAGAATATGTATTAACCACAGAAAAATGTCAAATACGTAAACAAGCACGCATTGTTAAAACTATTGTTTTTAACGGCATAGACTTCAACATGCCAAATTGAATAATTTTTATCAAAAACCCAGTGGGTCATTAGTGAAAGTACCAAGGGAGAAAGCGCGGTATGAAGATGGCATTGTAGGTAGAAGCGAGATTACCAAAAACTGACCGACCGCTCCCCATAGCAACGATCGGCTCAGCAAATCTGAATGTTTAATGTGGTTTCTTTAAACGAAGCTGGGGTGAACGTTCCCAAAGATACAGATCTCTGCATGGACCCATAAAAGGGTATACGCGTCACGCGACGGGTATAAGTTTCTTTAGTCATTTCTGAAACGTCATGGCATCAAAACAAGAAACGATTTGCGATAATGGTGTTATAAATTTGGCGTAAGGAAAAAATTTTAATAAAAAAAATATACTTTTCATCTTTAATTGTTAAGAGAACGAACACGTTTGACGCAAAGTTATTTTCTTTTGTGACGAATTTATTAGGTCTATTAACATGCCCTAACTTGTCATGCCAATAATTTCTTAGATATACGATATGCATGACTGACGTCACGTCTGAGTAAAATACGTAAAAACAAAAGAATTTATTTGTAACGATCAGTCGTCGGCGCGGGTAGGTATCGGATGAATGACCTTCCTCTTTGTACATTAGACACAGGGTCAAACTTTTTTCTTGCACGACCAGTTACTTATACGACAGGCAAGTCAACGAAATCTTTAATCTGAAATTAATCATAGCAGCAATAACTTATGCACTTACGTCTTTGGTGCCGGTTTTGACAATGTTTTTTCGCACATATGCTTTGATAAAACCAATTTGGCAGTGGCTATAAAAAAGGTTATCAATAATCTTACTTCATTAGTACCTTGTCTCTTACACTAACGTCACTAACATTTTGAAAAATTTTAAATTAACAAAAAAATACCTACTCGTCGTATATGATGACACTTTATACAAATCTATTGGCTTTAACTTTACATATAATTGTATCCTGTCGTTTCGAACCCTTTGCAGTATTATACAGGGTTATTTGTAAAACACCAACAACCTCGCAAGACTAGGTAGCTAACATCATAAACAACAACATTTGTTCTACGACTTTTTATAATTTGACACATGTTACTTTCATAAAAAAATAAATATTAATTTAATTTTACATCCGAATGTTCTCTCTGTGCGCATCGCATCGCGAGGGCGAGCGTCGCGCGTATCTCCTTTTCGTATGTGAATGGAACATAGACTTACAAATGTCACGACAGTACAATAAAAGATTGGAAAATCGTTTATAATTAATGTATTGAGTTATGATAAAACTCGTAGAACAAATATTGTTGTCTATGATGTTAGCTATCTAGTCGTGCGAGGTTGTTGGTGTTTTTTCAAATAGCCCTGTATACAACGTATTATATAAATATTATGACTATTTTCTGTAGGTATTAGTATTGTATTTCAATGTGTAGTGTTAACTTTAAAAATTATACGTATAAAATAAATGTAATTATACCTACAAAGTATTATCCTTCGAGCCTCAGAATGTTCTCTATGCAAATGAAAAATCTATATTTATCTAACGTCCCACGCCATGCTGGTTTTTGTATTCTGTTTTGTTTTATATTTAGAAACCACAGATTACATATCTAAAGACTTTTGTGTACCGGCAATGGTGCCAATAATAAACTTGACTATCAATTACTAACAAAAACTATGATGTTTTTGTGGGTAATACAAGTCTATTTTTAGATTTTTAAAAGTGCGCACAAATAGATACGACAACAAAAACGTGCTTTAAGTTTTTTTTATTAAATGATTTTGATGAATACTACTTACATATTGGTTATTGTAAAAAGTAAAGTAAAAAAAATTAAAAGCGGTGAGCACGCAGGCATCTTTAAATAGTCGAGATTTTACCTTTCTTCTACCATTCGTACATAAAATGTCAATTTATAAAAGACTACAACTACCATTTTCGTATTTTTCCGTAAACTCTTATAAAGTCTTTAGATATAGCCCCCCCTGAATGTCTATTCTTAAAGTCCAATAGTAAAATATATTTTGTAATCGGATCAGAAGTTTGGGAGTTTTTTTATACATTTACACTCACAGACTTTACCTCTCTATACCTATTAGAAGGTTTAGATAGTAGGTATTAGAGTTTTTGATAGAACACATAAATTGAAAAAAAAAAGACAAAGTGTTGAAAAAATTCCACGAGCGGGATTCGAACCCGCCACGATAGCATAGTGGGTAGTGCACCTGACCCGGCATTTCATGGGATGCAGGTTTGAATCCCGCTCGTGCATTTTTTTCAACACTTCGTTTTTTTTTAATTTGTAATTTGTTCGCAACAAAATTTGCGTATTATAGCGTAGGCAAATAAGGGTGGGCCGACTATGGAGTCGGCCCACCCTTATTTGCCGACTAGCTGACTAGCCGACTAATCGGTTTTAAAATTGCCGACTAGTCGGCAATGCCGATCATTTTCATACTCGTCTTTCGGAGCTCTTCGGGCTCTTTCGTCACCCACCACTCGGCTTGCTCGGTAGCCGTCGCCGTACGGACACGCTGAGCAGGTTGTGACGAGTTTTGTTTACATTTTCAACTGTTCATTTCGTGTTGGCTGTGCGCCGGTATAATGAAACATTGACAATCCTGCATTACAACTTGCCCCTAATTAAAAAGAAAAACCTTTAAGAACTTTTTAGCCCTCGCTAAAACTTCTTTAAAACGTGTCCGTGTGCTCGTGTGACAACACGAGCTGATTTCAACTGCAACTCGACTGCAAATTGCACCCGGCATGTCATGGGGTGCAGATTCGAATCCCGCTCGTGCATTTTTTCAACACTTTTGTCTTTTTTCAATTTTTGTAATTTGTTCGCAACAAAATGTGCGTATAATTATATTCATATTCATATACAATTAATCACTTAAATTTGGTAACATAATAGGTACTTATGCAACAAGTTGTTAGTATTTTATACAGGTGGTGATAATTATAGTTACAAATTTACCTTTTAAAGGCATTGTGATTTAATATATATTACTTTACTTTTATTTTTAAATTTTTTTTTTTTTTAGCCTTCCTCAATAAATAAACGCAAAAATAATTTTTCAATTCGAACCAGTAAGTAGTTCCTGAGATTAGCGCGTTCAACCAAACAAACAAACTCTTCAGCTTTATAATATCAGTATGATAACCATAATCATAGAACACATAAAGCATAAAGTGTTGCGAGTCGAGATGATCGCGGTGAGCTAAGCCCAGACCGGACGGCCTCGGTGTTTCAAAACGGAGCTGCGCCCGTCGACGGCGACCACTTCGGAAGGACATTCCTATATACGCATACTAGTTGCTCGATTAGGGCCAACGCATACCGATAACCGATACTCAAAGAAACGAGTGTTTTTTTTAATATTTTTTTTACGGGTAAGCACTTGGCATTTTTTCACCTGATGTTAAGTGATGATAAGGCCGAAGGTGGAAGCGCAGTTCACCCGGGATCCTCAACTACTGAGGCACTGGCTATCTTATCTCTAGCTGCCGGAACACAACAATGTTACAAACATTGATGTTATGGCGATATATTTAGATAAGATGGTAGTAATTAGCCAGGCGGACAAATAAGACCTACTACCAACCAAAACGAGTACCTACACAAACATGCACGAAACATGTACGCTGGGAATCGAACCAGGGACTTCTGGGTCTAATCTAAACCGGTGGTATTAGCTACTAGACCACAGAGGTGGATAAGAGAACAAAACTGCCTTGTGTACATCGTAACCTCATGGCAATCCCGAGCCGACGTCCTAGCAATAAGAGGCGCCCTCGGAGAATCTAATATGAGACGGAGACACGCGACCGCGATGCCTTCCCCTCGAAACCCTATGAGGATTTTTCAGTCGCTACGGTTTGATTCCATAAAAAGCTCGGCAAGTAATCCTTTTTTTAACGAACTTGTTAGATTTCGTAGAGAATTACACCACGGTAATAATATTACCGTCATTACACTTTCACAAAATTGAAAAGTTGAAAGTTTTTATTTATTAGGAATGAACATAAGAAGTCTCACATTGAGTCCATAAAATCATAACTTGCCAAATTTTCATATGCCCTCTTCCAACTAAAGCAATGCACAAGTAAAGAAACAGTCCTGTCAGCTTATTATGCGTATGCGTACTCATGGCTAAAATATGGAGTAATGCTATGGGGGTACAGTGTAAATGCTAACGAATTATTCATATTACAAAAAAAAAATTATACGAATAATAGCCCTTATTGATAATTTGCAGAGTTGCAGACCATATTTTATTAAGTACAAATTATTAACACTCCCTTCCATATACCTACATTCAGGATGTTTCCGTATTTGTACATTGAAAAATTTACACAATTTACAAAAGTTGTAGAGACACATAATGTAAACACACGCATGAACATAAGTTGTACTTACCACCATCTAGAATAAATATGCTTAGTCCACACATGTCTATAAAAGTATTTAATAAATTGCCAGTTTGTATTAAAAATGAAGAAAATTCTACAGTGTTTAAAAGAAAATTTAATTTATTTCGAATTGGAAAATGTTTTTACTAATTGAATTATTTAAATTTTGTTATTATTATTCATTAATACTATTAATATTATTAATGAATAATAATAATATTATAAAATATATTATTATTATTCAATAATTACATTAATATTATTTTACTTCATCATTAAGATTGTTAATGTAATTAATCTAATAATTTTGCAACGATATCTACTAAACTAACTAAATAAAATTTACAATATCTGCAAAAGGTTACTAAGTCCTCAAGCTACAAAAATTTTATTCCATCCATGTGTAACACTTAGTTTGGCAAATAAATGATTTGATTTGATTTGAAAAACAAGTAAAAATAAAACTGCAGCAATTAAAAGTAACTTGTAAAAAAATATGTATAATGTAATAATATGTTTGGCAAATTAACTAAGTATGTAAAATAAAACAAAGTCATTAGTTTACTTATTTGTTATTTACACAGTTACGAAGAGATACAATTACAAAGTGATTGTTAGTGTCGTCAATGTTGTCTGTACTTTTTGTTAGTACTTATGGGATTCGTTGGTCTCTCTAATTATTGAGGAAACAGCAGCATTAGGTAATATATGTTTTTTACCTATTGTTATTACTAAAATTTGCAATGTCTATTTGTGTCTGGTATACTGATAAAAGTGTTTGTACGACTTGTACGACCACTTCCTGTTGAATAAACTACTGAAATATATAAATGTAAAAAACATGCAGTAATAAGATAAAATTTGAATAGTCCATAGTTAATTGTAAAAAAAATCGTCACTTAGTTCAATCTTTATCAATATTAATATTAACAAACAATTGTTTTTTCAGAACTTCTTGCAATTCATCTTCAGGCGTAACTATGACTATTAAAATCGGTTTTTGTCATTATTAATTACGGATTCCGAATGAAATGGAAAATAAAGGCTAGAGGCTTCTTCGTAAAAATAATAATAAAGGAATGGCTTATACTTTCAGAGTGCAAATTTCACTATTCGATCGATGGAAAGTTATAGAGACTAGATGGCGCTGTTTCGATCACAAGTTGTATAGACTTCAACCCGAATAGGAAGTCCCCACGACTGAAATTTAGAAGCGCCCGGAAAATTCGAGGTTTTTCGCTCTCGTCAAGCGACTCGAACGCCTCGGAGAATCTAGGGGGACACACTTTCGTTTGAACTTCGAAGGCATTTACAGCGTTTATCCAATTTATGGGCGAAATAGCAATTTATTTTTTAGTTCCTCAAGCTATGGTGACCGAAGCAATCATCGGAGGCTTTCTAGTGGGCTGACATCACATCACCCATATATTAAAAATAAATGCATTATTAAATTTCTAAAAGATGACTTTGGAAAAAAATCAGCTATGTGCGTAATTTAGAAAAAATGCAATTTATATAATTTAACAGCGAAAAAAAAACTTCCTTAGAATACGTTAGATGACTTTGTAATTATTTTGGTAATCATAAAATTGTATAATAATAACTAACTCACCCTTTCAGAAAATGTTGCTGTTTGTTCCAATCCAGACACGAAGAAATATTTTAAGTAAGTCTTATTACTATTGTTACTAGTTTCGTAAAAATGACTATATTAATGTTACAGTAATCACTGCTGTAACATATTTAACTATTGTTTAAAATTAAAGTTTTATTCATAACCGATCGAGTCGTTAGCTAAATCAAATATGACAACTCCAATAGTAAGCTGTACGTATTTATGCTAATGCAAAAAAAATATACCGGCCCGCCATTTTTATGTCGATCTGTCACCTTGTCTGTTAGATTTTTGACATTTTGTAAACATTGTTTTCAATAAAAACTTGAACAATGGCATCTCTAACTCTTATATTAAAAAATATTTAGGTAAATGACTCATTATATTATTTAAATGTAAATGAGTTTGCTCGTTTTTCTTTCTTTCACGTTAAAACGGAGCAGCGGATCAACGAGACTTTTGCACAGGTAATATCTAGTTCAAGGGATCGCGAGTGCTGCTTTTAATAACAATAAATATACTTTTGAGACAGACACTCTACTCGGGAGCGTAGCCACCGGTAGCTAGTAGAAAAAAAACTGATTTTTCGTACATTTCAATTATTTTATACATAACCATATTCTCGTAATAATATGGTAGTCTCCGTAGGTAATTAAATATAATTTCTTTAAAAATGGAGAGACACAGCATTTGTAGCCTTAATGAGACATTAGCAAACCACTATAGGTTATTATAACGGAAGCCTGGAGCAAAGCTAGAAGGAAAAAACATCTACTATTTTTAAAGAAACGTCTGTTAGCTATTAGATGCTATTGAGCATATTTCAAGATAAACACATAGAAATACAAATTATTTATTTTCTTAAAAATTGTTCTCTTATACACGAACACTACTTATTATTAGCTGATTTATTATCTTAAAATTACTACTTTTTAAGCTATTGCACAATATGATTATTTACATATAATTTTACGCAAAAATTGTTGCGAACAAATTACAATTTGAAAAAAGACAAAGTGTTGAAAGAAAACTTTCCACGAGCGGGATTCGAACCCGCACCCCATGATATGCCGGGTCAGGGCACTACCAACTATGCTATCGTGGCTCAATCCAACTCGCCGAAATTAATCAACACTATCTACTCTTACTCTGCTGTAAGCCAAAGTCACATATTAGTTTAAAAAGTAATCTATACTTAATATTATAAAAAGGAAAGTTTTGTATTTTTGTATGTATGTATGTTTGCAACGAATAAACTCAAAAACTACTGGACCGATTAAAAAAATTCTTTCACCAATAGAATGCTACATTAGCGCTGAGTAACATTAAAAATATATTAAATAAATACTAAAAACGACAGTTTCATTTTCCAATACAAAATGATTTGTTTGTTTTGTTGTCATGGAAACCACTGATATATATTTAACTCAATGATGGAAACTGTCAAAGCGATACGAAGTCCGCCGGGTCAGATAGTAATTCATAAAAACATTCTCTTATAATATCGATACTCACACACTACATAAAACTTGGTAAATATCCCGTTAATTTTTTTTTCTTAAAATGTTTTCTTATATATGTACTAGACACAACTCATTTACACGTAACACATATACGCATCGTCTTGCGTCTATTCTACTCGTACATATTTATTTTTTATTCGAACTCCTTGCATTATCCACGATCTCCCTGTGACCACGGATGAAAAAACGCGATGTTACATAAAAAGCGTGCATCTCCTATATTGAATTCTAAATGTTCTTTGGCTATATTTCTACATAATGCCCGGCCATAGAAAGCTTTAATAACGGTGATTTTTATAAGTGTAAGAATCGAAGCGTGGGTTTCTTAGAAACACATTTTTTATTATGTCAGTAGCTGTTAACTTTGGCCGTTGGTTGTGCTTACCGTGGAAGTGCTATTAACATAGCAAGGCTTTGCATACGATAAATGCAGTTATTTTATATTCAAAGGTTAAATCTAATTTTTAGAAACCTAGTTATAGTAAATAATAAATTAGCACTTTGAATGATATGAAAGTCGTTAAAGTTTATATTAGGACCAATGCGAAACGAGATTTTATAAAAAAAGAGAGATTGAGATGAGATTTTATACTTTAATTTTATTTGATGTAGTTCAAACTAGATACATAATTTAAGATATTCTTTTTTTCCTTTAGTTGATGGCTTCGTGCGATTAGCACATTTAGCCAGTGTCAAAGTAATTTGTCTTACAAGTAATACATAAATAAACAATATTTCTTTCCTGTATGATGATGATGATGAATGATAATAGAAATGAGAAGTGAGAAACGATATACTCCCCAACCCCTCGAGTATCTCAGTAAAGATGTGGGGCTTTACTAAGTCCTCACGCGGACTTCTTGAGAGAATTTGAAAAGTGACGTTGCACTGTTTTGTTTCATTTGCCAACACTCATGCACACTCACGAACACTTAACGGTTAATAATCCACCATTATTTCACATTAATATTCGACATAACACAAATTTTAGAAAATAAAACAAAACCGCAGACATGACTCTTCACTTTCCCGCCAAGGAGTCCAAAATGTTCTATTGTAGAGCTGGTAATTAATGTAGATTACCTGTTACCATAATTGTTCATTTAGTTAATTTATCTGTTGATGGATGATGAGATTTAAGATTTAAGGTCTGATAAGCTTAATTAACCGTAAAGCAATGCTCGTAAACGGTAATCGGTTTCAAGGTTTTGATGATGTTTTTTTTTCTAATAATACAAAGTTTTAAAGCTAACGTAACCAACGTTTGGTTTCAACTTTTAATTGCACAGGAACTGAATATGTATGCATTCATAAATTTTTCGTTAAGATGATTCGTACAAAAGTTTTAAGCGACAAAATAGTGTTGAATATGATCTTAAGTACTAAGTACTAGGTAATTTGTACTGAGATTTTAATAATTAATATTTTGGACTGTTTAACTACTAAGTTTTTAATACTTAGTGTAAGTTGTTCAAGGTTAATCGTTTAATGCTACTTTTTATATTCGCTTCACAATAATTAATAACTAAGTGATGACGAAATAAAAACAATTGTTCAATGCAACAAAGTTTAACAGCTCAAATGTGCAATGCATCGTAGATTTTACAAATAATTACGATAAAAATCTCAAGTTTTAATTCGACTCTACATAGAGCAATGAGAAGCAGGGTCTCCTTGAAATACTTTCGAACTAACGTGGTCTATGCGAAAACGTTTACCCAACGCGAATCAACATTTGATTATCGCCGACGACCAGAGGACCGTATTCGTACTCCGTACACAACTCACCTAATTGTCGACTGTCATTTGTTCACACAATTCGGGAGTCGTCAGCTGATGGGTCTCCCACTCGCATTTGTTTTTCGTGACACTCACGAAATATTCGCGTTTCGTATTCGTCTAGAGGTATTCTAGTGAAACGAGCGCGGAACGGTAAATTTTTGTTTTTTTAATTAGTTGTTTTTGGGAGCGTGTTCGCCGGCTCGGTCGTTTTGACGTTAGCGCGGCGGGTGAGACGAGAGGCGCAGATCGACTGAACGCGCGACAGCCTGCGCGCGCACGCCGCGACCCTTGCGGACGACCTTCACGGCCGGTGCGCTCGGGGTGACTCCCACAACAATGAAGTTGGAGACAAACAAGCAATTATTAAGCCGAAGGTGCTGGCTGGCACTTTGGTTGGCCGACATACGCGATAGTGTACTATCAGCTCCGACGGGTTGAATGAGATGATAATTCATTATTGTAAAAGTGCACTGCTCTTTAATCTCTTGATTTGCGGAGAGTGGTTTTATTTTTAATCAAAAAAATGTTAAAAAAAAATACTTACGAAGAAAGAAAACTTTTTACTTATTTATATTTATTATTAATGAATTAAATACGTTTTTATCGTCTAAGTGATTCAATGTTGGTACACTTAGGTATATAAAAATATTTTATACTTTTTGAAAGGTTTTTATCTGTCAGTAAAATATATCCCAGCCTAGGTAGGTACATACTTAATTATTGAATTTTGGATTAGGCATATTAGTATATACATATAGGTATTATAGCGTTATTAGCATTATTATTTTATTATAGCATGTGATTATAGTTTTAATATAATATATTATGTAGCATTGTACGTATGATTCTTAAGTATAATTATAATGTATGTAAATGATATATGAATGAAAACACCATTAGCTGCCCGTTTCTTACTTATTGTCCTGTTTAACAAATGGTTACCTGGAAGAAATTGCTTTTTAGCGATAAGGCCGCTATTTGAAACACTTCTTGTATACGTCTGTACGTTGTGTACGTCTTTTTGTGTACAGTAAAGTATATTCTCATTTCCTTTTTTTTCAATGATATCAACGATAGCATTCATCATCATCATCATCTCAGCCAAAAAGACGTCCACTGCTGGACAAAGGCCTCCCTCAAGGATTAATCATTTTGAGGGGAATTTGCCATAATCGCCACGCTTGGCAGGCGGGTTGGCGATCGCAGTAAGGTGAGAATAATCACAGAGAGACGCTGCTGCCCATCCTCTGGAATGGTCCCATAGTCGCCTTCTACGACACCCACGGGAAGAAATGGGGTTATACTTACAATGGGAACGATAGCATTAATAATTTATATTTAATTTAATATTGCATTACTGTGACGAACGTAGTTTCTAAGTTAGTAAATGGATGTAATGGTTTGAAATAAATGATTTTCCTATATTAATGTCTACTAACATAGTTATCATCCTGTCACGCAGATTGATTGCGAAACAGTTTTCTGGAATTATGTGTACATTGTAGAATCATTACAGTCAAAAAATACACTTTGATGGTACTTGACTAAAGACACAAAATAACCCAGAAGGATAATTTAATACATAGACAACCTCTCACAGACACGGTATCCCACAACAGCTGCGCTTGAAATGTTCCGGGATCCGTGTCCGCGCAAGGGGTAGGGATCCGCAAAAAGTATCGATACCTGAGTATACTCGATACTTTGGACAAGGTACCAAATAATTTGGTAGTCGATACTTTTTATTACGATACTGAGTAAGAAATCGATTCTATTTTACTTTTCACTTTTTACTTTTCACCACACTCGATACTTTTTTCGTCGAATCTAACACATCCTATTAAAGTTCTATCTTGACTATTATTTGACTCTACTAAAACAAAACTAAAGTTGGGCTCAAGGGTTAAAAAATTACTATTTTTGTCTGATTGCACGGGTAATGAGTGATGATTTTGGATTAAGGTAATAAAAAATATTTTAATAAACAGCTTTTAAGTACTATTTTACGTCTTTTTGTTTACACTGAATGCCAAACAAAAAGTACTCGATACTATTGGTGCGAGTACGATACCGGTATCGATTACTTTTGTGGCGATACTACTCATGAGTATAGTATCGATACTTTTGTTTCGATACCATATCTCTAGCAAGGGGTCGATGCGTGGGCGTGCGGTGCTCGAGCGCGTTTAAATGAAGCTTGCCTTCTACGGTCTCCTTACTTTGTGGTAAAGAGAACTACCTAACAGTTAATTCTTTAAAATGTATAATTTTTAATAGTAATAAGCTTAAGTTGACCTTAAGCGACAACCTCCTTGGTCGAGTGGTTTGTGCACCGGTTTTCATGGTGTCGCCATCTCTGAGGTCCCGGATTCTATCCCCGGTCGGATCAATTTAGAAATTATTGTTTTACTAAATTGTCTCGGGTCTGGGTGTTTTCTATGTACCTATAATAAGTATGTATTTAAGTATTTTATGTATGTTTATCCGTTGTCTAGTAACCATTTAACGAGTTTCATAATAACGAAGCTTCTCTTGGGCTAGATAATTGGTGTGAGTGTAGAAAAGTTTATATATTATTTATTTATTACCCATCAAATAGTGATGACTTGATTTTAATGATAGAGGCGTTTGCTACTTATAATGTTCGTTTATCAAACGTCTCGATGGCCGAATGGCTAAGTTCGGGTGGATAACGGAAGGTCCTCGTTTCGATTCCCAGGTCGAAAACCGTGTTTCGGATTGTCCGATGCATAGCCCAGGTTTGTGAACACCAATCTGCATTGGCAAGTAACATCAATAAATGTATTTGTTGAGAATAAATAAAGATTCATCATCATCATCATCATCATCATCAGCTCATTTTATGTCCCCACTGCTGGGGCACGAGCCTTCCCTATGGATGGATAGGGACAACAGGCCATAAACCACCACGCGGGCCTAGTACGGATTGGTGGTTGTTAACGATTGCTAATGCAGCCGGGACCAACGGCTTTACGTGCCTTCCGAAGCAAGGAGGAGCTTAAGATGATAAATTGTTGGTCACCCATCCGATGACCGGCCTTTGCAAAAGTTGCTTAACCTCAGCACTCGCAGACCGGGCGCGTTAACCACTGCGCCATCAAGCTCCTCAATAAAGATATATTAATTGCAAATTAAGATATATTTTTTTCTACTTTTCGTGTAGTGATTAAGTCGATACCCATCAATTGTATAAGATAACCAGTTTCTCAGTAGTTGAAGGATTGCGGGTGAAGATGCGCTTCCATCGACGATCTCATCATCACTTAGGTAAAATAAAGGGCATAAAGTGCTTACCCCTTAATTAAAAATAAAACTCTTTCATAATTGAGTACCTTAAAGTTAGATCGTCTTATTTAAAATTAAGAAACTAACTATTTACAAGCCCGACATCTTACATAATTGACGTACATAATTTATGACATAAACAATAATTATCGCAGATTAAATGCGAATGTGCATTAAATTTTGCTTACTATGGTCAGTTTTCATACATACTGCGTCGGTTGTGTTAAATAACTGTGTTTTTAGGTGACATTATATGTAAAGGTGTGATAAAAACGTAATGTCAGCTCTAACTGGTATTTATAATTCCTCTAATTATATTATCAATTCTGAAGTAACGATACGAGAATGTAGAGAGGCGCAGAGGCTAACCGCGATCGTGATAATGAAGAGAAATGTAGAGAATGCAACATTTTTTTGTATCTAAATATTTTTTACTAGCAATTTTAAATAGGTATAAAATTTAAAACAATAACTGTAGTACAAATTTTCTTACAAGCACGGATTGTATCTTAAGCAATGAAAAATTAAAAAAGATAGAATGTGAGTTTGGATTGGCATTGACAGATGTCGGCCGCATTAAAGACAAACAATACGTGTGTGTCAAATACATATGCGTGTGTGTCCAATACATGGTAGTGTGTGTAATGTCGTTTTTGTTGATTTAATGTATTTTTTAGGCATAATTTTTTTAAAATATTAACATTCGGATGACCTTTTCTATATAAACTATAAGTGTGCGAAATTTCATAGGTACTCCTCCGTCCGCGCAATTTTCGTAAAAACGGGTACAAAGTTTTTGCTTCACGTATTAATATATAGATTATTACTTGTCTTGTAACTTTAATATAGTTAACTAGTGTTTCTTGCAAAAGTTTATTTCGCTCCTCAGTTTTTCTAATCGGTGAAACTGTAAATGCAGTTCGCGGTCAACAGTTACACACTTAAGCACTTCTAAAATGTTTAACGCAACGCTTTATTTTTTTATTACAAATGCTGCTGCATGACGATTTTCATTGCCACGAGCGAATGTAGGTCACATAATCCGAAATGAGGTACCTACTTCTACTTTGTGATGTTAATAAGATTGTCGAACGGTCACTTGAATAATCGTGATTATTTTATATTCTTATTCGTTTATATGAAACCACTTTTACGGCTCTACTCGCGTTTATTTTACACAGTTTTTACTGATGTTTCGATAACTTTGAAAGATCCGTGTTGGGCAGTTGATTAATTTTGGCAAAGGCTTAGAATAATAACGCAGGCAAAGGTATGTTTTGGAACAGGTAAACTGGAGTTTTTTGTTGAAATACACAATCTTTTGTTGTTCATAGTGTTCGAAAGTTATCACAGATTAGGAGGTAAAAGTATAAACTTCTGTGCGTTTTTTCTTTTCATTACAATCAAAGACGAAATGAATGTGAGGAATAAAAGTTTATTTGGCACTACTTTGAAAACACTGTATTTTAAATAAATAATATTAATTAACATATTGCTATTGACACTTTTTCGTATTTAATATAATTATAACAGATGAATAGGTATTTTTGCTTTATCTATACTAATATTATAAAGAAGAAAGCTTTGTATTTTGTATGTATGTTTGCAACGAATAAACTCAAAAACTACTGGACTGATTTAAAAAATTCTTTCACCATTGAAATGCTACATTAGCGCCGAGTAACATAGGCTATATTAAAAAAATGTTTAAAAATAAAAATACACCCGTGCGAAGCCTAGCACTATTATAGATATTTTTATTATATTTACGTAACAAAAATAAACTTCGTTTGAGGGTTTCGTACTTTAAAAGGATTGATTTTATTAAGATAACTTGTCTAAGAAAAGTTTTTTATCCGTCTGTCAAGAAGACCCTTTTTCTCAAGAGAGGGAAAAGGTTTTAGGTTGAAATTATTACCACTTGGTAAGGCCAACCCGCACTGGGCCTGCGTGGTGGTTTATGGCCTGTTCTTTTATGCAGTTATATCGCATGAAAAATAATTAATTGCGATTACAAACTTACATTTGCACTTGAAGCATCGACCGTGACGTACACAGAACACATATACGGAGAAGAATGTCAACTTCATACATAATATAAGGCGACAAATTCTGACACTAGCGCCATCTCTGGTAATCCCCAACGAAGTAGTATGGCGGGAAAAATTTAAATTTGTGGCGGGAATCAGAAACTTTTCAAAAGTAGGTGTACCTACCCAAACCATTACTTCAAAGTTTCAAACGTTTCTTCCTTACTATTCTTCCATTTGAAGTTTTATGAGAGAAGTTTCTCATGAAACTACTTCATCGGAAGAATAGTACATGGAAGAAACGTTTGAAACTAGTAAAAAACATTACATTAATAAATAAAACAATGGCAAATAGATTTTATTTATGTTTTATTATGTCCATTTTTTTTCTTAACAATACTGTCGATGTCTCTTCCTTGTACTGGCGATTTTTCAAAGTACAAAATCTTCTAATACATATATAAAAAATATTGTTAACAATAAATTCTATATTCTCATTGTAATGACAACTTAGAATAATAACGCCTAGAAGCCGAGTACGCGCACGGCGATTGAGGCAAGTTTAACCAAGCCATATGTGGCTTGGTTGGCCGAACGGCTCGCTAGTATCCAAGGTCACGTCGTGTCGTAAGCAGCTCCGCAATTTTTGTTTATAATGACGATTTGTGCACTCAAAGGATGCTTTCACAAGTCAGAATCTAGCAAAAAGGATGCTAAGATTATATTTCACCTGTAAGAACAGCTAATTAATGTCAATTTTTTCGTAAAACACGATATTAATGTTCGTAAATTTGTAATATGTCATTCCAGGTATGTTTTGCTAGATGTAGGAAAACTTTTACCCCATTTTGTGTTCCGAGTTTATTTTATTTAGAGTTGTTTTTATCCAATTCTAGAGTCCAAGAAAGACAATTTATCACGATTGCTGTTATCAAAGCGCCAGTCATTTAGAAGATAGTTACAGCTACAAGGATTTTAAACTGACATGCTGAAAAAATGTTATAACAGTAATTTTTTCTGATAAGAATGATTTTTGTGCAATAAAGTAAATGAATAAATATTGGCATTCTTATTTATCACCAAACATTGTTACATTTACATAACATTACATGTACATGTTTTCGTGTTATATGTAAGTATCTTTAAATAAGTAGCTAATGATATGAAAATTGTGGTAGTCGTAGCTTCACCGCCATCTAACTAAAGGCTCGAAATAATATTCAATGCATAATGAGATAAAATTATGCTTCCAAATAGTTAAAGAGAGAAGTGGCAGTCCATTGTCTTTGCCTACCCCTCCTGAGGGATTGAGGCGTGACTATTTATGTATGTATGTATCTTACAATTTTTACTTTTTTAAATAATAATCACAAACTTAAATGAAAACATCTTAATGTATATAACAGTTAATATTATTAATGTATGCCGTTAATATAATAAAATAATATGTAATAATTATAGAAGACAATTTTCTTTTTGTGACTATTGACTTTGTGGCTATTTTCACATAAAAAAATTTAAGTAATTAAAAAAATCATATGTAACAACAATACAATTTTTAAACTATGAAACAAGATAAGAGTTTAGTAACTTACCCATATACCCCGATTTGGGGAAATTACCATTTTACTTGCAACATTTATTCGTACGGTTGTGTGTGTAATGACAAGCTGCTGACGCACACGACGGAGTATTTTGTGCCTCAATATTTTGACGAACTTTGTTTGACACTATCGTTCTAGGCGTTATTATTCTAAGAATGACAATTTATGAATGCAAAATTAACGTTTTTATAAAGTATCTCGATAATTGTTTTTTTTATTTCGACCGTGTGGCTTCTTGTGCGCAATAAATCGTTTATAATTGTCGCACAAGATTCCACACAGTTTACAAATTCGTTTGATGCATATATAAGCGATTTTTTAAAATCATTGTATTCTTTGAATTGCATGAAATTAAATAATTCACAATCAATATCCTGCTTTTTTAAAAATGTATCACATTTTTGACAATTATCTTTTTTTCTCTTTAATAAATACCCACACACATACGCACAAGCCTGCAATTCTGCAGATTCAGTAGATGAAGGTTCCGCGAAACTTACATCTACTGAATCTGTTATCAAGCAAAGGGATGCTTCTAAATCTTTTTGTTCTGTTTGTTTGGCATCATCGGCAGTGCGAATGAGTGTGGGTGTAAATATTTTCTTAAAATTTTTAATCATGTTGTCATTTTCGTCATGCTCACAATTACCACTGGACAAATGGGCAAGGTTGGACATGATTGCTGTTTTTAGAGCAGCTATAAATTGTCCAACAGTTGGATTGTTGTTTGCTCCGCAATTTCCTCTTATTGTTCCAAACAAATTTTCAATGGGATCTTGCTGCAGGCGACGTGTCGACAAAGTTTTTATGTTACTATGTTTACGACATAAATTTCTCCACAACCGCTCTACTGCATTCAATGACCATATCCAACCTTGCTGTGATGGTGGGGTTTGGGAACAGCCCACAAATTCCATATCAGAAAAGAACATTCTCATGGAAATAAAAAACTTTAAATGGGGTGATTTTTTTGACAAATTTGTAGCATAAGGTTTTCCTCTTCGTAAGTCTGGACTCTCGCTGTTCATGCAATCGAACAACTTATCCATGTTGGATACAAGGTTTGCTGTGGTTGTAGCGTCTGATGGCAATTCCCCTGAAATTAACCAGTAATGAGAGTCGGAAATGTAAAAAAATGCAGTCGGTAAATTAAGGTTGTGGAAAGTTGCCTTAACATGGCATAGTAAGTGCAGAAATCCTCAGTAGGTGAGGATTCCGGGGGAAGCGCTTCAACCGTCCGTCTGTCGGCCTTATTATCAATTAACATCAGTGAGATGAAGGCCAAGTGCTTACCGTAAGATATGTAAATAAAAAATATATTTTGGTATTATTTACCTGCCGCTATTTTGGCGAACATCCCCGATGCAACAGAGTGGCTTAAAACTTGTGCAGCCAACTTTACTTTCATCTTTTCTTTGGTGTTAGGGTTTAAATGTTCTTTGCGAAGAGCAGGTGCAAAAACGAAATTTTTGTTTTGATTATCTAAATCATAAAAGTCTTTTATGTGACTCCATTTTGCCAAACCTGTAAAAGAGGAATTTTGAAATGATTATTGCTTTCTAAATCAATTCAATATGTATGTTTGCATAAGTATTGATAAATTACCTTGTCCTGTTTGGGTGTTTGACATTATATCAGTACTGCACTTAACATTGTATTTTATAAAAAGATTTCTAAAACTCTTGAGTAAGTGTGGTGGGTCAAACATAGTAACTACTTCATTATTTACTATTAAAAAATATGGCTTCTCTTTACTTGCACCCAGAATTGCTAATGCCCTTCTGTTGACTGCAGCCATATCACATACTGTAGCTGATATACATAGGCCAATTTTGAAACAAGCATGTAGAACCTGCAAATAAAAATTTTTAGATTTTGTTAACACACACTTTTAATTAATGAAACAGAAACAGAAAATCAAATCTTTCTAAAGCTGTAAGTGTGTATCTGATCTTGTATGTAATGTATGTAAGTATGTAATGCACACTGCATGTGCCTCTGAGCTTGTAGAGAATCTTCGTGCTCCACCAATAAGCAGCTTACAGCCCGGTATCTACCATAGTATTTTCAATCGCAGAGGCGATGTGTTTATAACGCACCGCTTGGCTCAGTTTTGGTAGATACCTGGCTTGCGCCAATGTACTCTTGATGCAGTATGATATATTACATGCTAAATATTTGAGGTGTTTTGGTGAATGGAAAAGGCATAATCACTTGCAGAATCAGATGTTTAACAGACTGTGTGGTTCGGTCCTGCTTATTAACATACTAACATAATTATATATGTTTAAATTTGAGCAAGTAATAGTATATAGTTACCTCTTTTATAAGGACTGCCAATCTGTCTGCAGTAACATAGGAACTAGACAAATAAAAAGCAATAGGCTGTTTTTCTTTTTTTCGTATACCAGCCACCATGAATACTAGTGCATGAGTTGCTTCTTGTTGAGTCCGTCCATGCTGAGGCCCATGGTCCTGGTATCCTTCTATTAGGTCTAATTTTGGTTTGTATTCCAAGTGTTTTTTTAACGACATCTCATCAAACATCATTATAAATTCATTATCAGAAGACTGTAAACTTTTAACATGTTCTTCTAATGCACTGAGAAGTTTTTGGTTTATACCAACAGACAAGTCAAACTGACTTAGCAACGATTTTAGAGTTGCTGGGGTTGGTAAACACCACATTCTCCTTAAAAGTCTATAACACATAGGAGACCTTTTGTAAAGCCGTAATGCAATTAACTTTTCATCTAAAGTCCATCTTCGCCCTTTCCTTTGCTTTTTAACGTTTTTCAACTGCGATTGCAAAAGTATTGCAAATGACGGAGTTAACCTTTTCACCAGTTTTTGGAAAGAATCGTTTTCATAAAGGATGTTAAAACTATCAAGTTTATTTCTTTTTTTGATAGTGTGCCGCAACTTCCAAATTCTTTTCATATACAGTCTACACCTTTTCAATAACTCTGCTTCTCTCTTTGATTTTGCTGGATTACTGGCACTGATAGGCTGAAACAAAAATAGATAGATATACTTTTTAATGCTCACATCACATGCACACAAGAGAAAGTTTAGAGAGGGGATCTTAAAGTATGGCGGGTAAAGGCGATCACATATTACGGCTTTACTACTACTGGCCTCAGGGGGGTGTCACACCGCAGTTTAGGTACGTTCGGCCGGCGCGCCTCCCGGTCAGGCGCATGACAATAGGTTGTAACCTATTATAATATGTAAAGGTACCTTGGCAACTGGTTGAGCTTCTATCACTTCATGCTTTGATGTTGATGGAACAGGTTCTATGGGGTTCTGTGATGGATTGGGTACTTCCTGAAAAACAATATTTTTTATCAAACATTAACTGCAGTTCATTGTTAGGGGTTAAAGACGAGGTAGTCTAGTTAGGGCACCCATCCGAATAGCACCAGCGCGAATAGCACCTGGCCTAGTCCACTTAGAGCACCCATCAATATTTTTGGCAGGTGCTCTTCGTGTATACAAATTTAGTTTTACATTTTTGTCCACTTAGAGCACCCACAACTTATATGGATATATTTGTTTGACAGGACGTTATTAAATGAAAGATATATTGCTACCGATTTGGCTAGTTCACAGACAAAAGGTCAGCATAAAAGAATTCCATTGTTATAAATTATAATGTGTAAATAGATACCTTGGCAACTGGTACAACATTTGTGATGTCCATGAGTATGCGTGACGGCCCTGGTTGAGCATCTATGACGTCATGCTTTAATGATGATGGACCTGACATAGGTTCTATGGGATGCTGTATTGGACCTAGTACTTCCTGAAAAACAATATTATTTTATCAAACATTAAATTTAAAAAGACATTAAATTTCCCGTGTGGTGCCTGGGATAAAGAATAGCACCACTCCATCTCTTCCCGTGGGTGTTGACTAAATGCTGTTTTTGCCTAGCACATCAGGGCAATTTTTTTTATTTTTGTCTCGAACTTGATTTGTTTCATAGATGCATAGATAAATATTTTCTTTTTTCAAGTTTACTTTTTTTCCATAATATCTCAGTATTGTATAATAGATTGCTCATGTGAAGTGATACAAACTTACTCAATAAAAATGATTAATACTTAATTACCTCTACACATTCAACATCAGGAACAGCATGTCGATTTAGCTTCTTCTTGGCATAATCAGTAAAGGAAGATTCCTTAAAATGTTCACAGCATAACATTCTGTGTTCAGCATATAATTTTTTGTGAAAATCCACTGAATGGCACTCATTGTCAGGAAAACAAAACTTGGCCCATGATACACAACTAAAACAATAAAAATTATAAGATGTTAATAATAGTAATAGTAAAATCATTTATTTTTCTATTTAATATAAATACAAAATACATAAGGTAACAAGTTAGGTACAGAGGTTTACGGTTTATGACTCATGTTTGTTTTGTTATTTTATTATTAACAAATTTTTTAAAGGAATTTTTTCCATCCTCAGTCAACACCATATTATAGAAATAACAAAGTTGTCTATAGTACTGATAACTAGCTTCCGACCTAATCATATTGGCCTATGGGCAGGCCTTATCGCAAAGAATTTTTATCTGTCTCTGGGGAAAATGAACTACTAGCCCTCTTGAATCTGGTTGGGGCAAACATATCAATCAGATCCAAAAAGGAAATTAAATATTGACCTTGTCCTTAAAACTACCGCTCAAAATAAAAAGATTTTCTATTTGCTTCAGTGTTATCTAAAATTAGGGTTTAGTCTTAGTGTAAAATGTTGCAGTAACAAGGGCATCATCGCTTCAAGTCGTTGTTGTAGAAGTTGGCGATTAGTTTACATGACATTACTAAAAACAACATCATTTTCATATAAGAAGTATGGCATGTAGGGGTTATAGTTGGTGTCCGACTGGTGTTTAGTTTAGTTTAGTTAGGTGTTTTAATTTATTTATTATTGAAATTATGTAAAAGAAATCTAAGTAACTTCTATGTATAGTTGTGCGTATAGTTGTGCGTTCACCTTACCGTAACATGTTATTTAGTCCAGGGTTTGGGAATCTATACAATTTAATGCTAGAGTCTTCTTTCGGTGATCGTCCACATTTCAAACATTTTCGTCTAATGTTGTCTGCCATAATTACAATATTGACGAAAATAACAAAACCAAGAGTCAATGTCTCACAATATTTTACCACTAGCATGCACGACTTCAACGACCGCTAGCAACCACAGCTCGACACTATGGCGGAGGAGCAAAGGCTCAACTCAACGCAAATAATGTAAAAACTAATGGATAAATCGGAAACTGCAGCAGCAAAAAGTGTGTTGATTGTTTTAAACGAACGAGAATACCGCGCGCGACCGCACCGAACGCAAAACAAACTATAAAGAAATCAAAGTGTTGCTACTATACTATAAAAAGATCCTACTACACTGGAGCAAATATGTATTTATTATTGAAAATATAAATATTACAACCAACAACTAAGAATTTCCATCTGCCACGTACCTTTTCTAAGCTGAATTTGAATTATTTGATTGATTTTAGTGTAAAAAAATAAATATAAAACTGCTATTCAAAAAATCCATTGTATATAGCAACACAGAACAATCCCCAATAGGTATGTCGCCAAACGCCCATACAAAGTTGACTCCCCCTGGTGACGTAGACCGTAGTATGAGAGAACATTTCTTTTTTCACTGCAAAGTTAAACTTGTTTGCCAGTATCAGTATCAAAAACCTGCTAAAATCGTCGAAATTGGATTCCCGGAATGACAAGAGCCCATTAGAGCACGAATAAACTTCGTCGTCATCGTCTCAGTGAGTTTTATATTTACTAAAAGATCCCTTTTTAGCGCTTCAAATTAATAGATAGATAAAATCTTTATTCGGGCACTATAGACACACATACACACACACACACATATACACACACACAATATACAATCGTAAAATAACAACAATTACACTAAAAACATACATAATTTCATAACACAGTAAACTATAAAAAAATACAAAAATGTGTGTGTGCCGCAGCATCTCAAAAGGGTCGTTGCTTAGCGTGGTATTCACTCGCATAGCAATTGAATCGCTAATTTTCAGCAACAACCAGGAATGACCACGAGGACGGTGCCCATAACAATTATCAATAATGTGCCCATGAGCGTAGACTTGACCGTGCAGTAACAAAATCTAGAAAATTAATATAAAGAAATTTACAAAAACACAAATGTTGAAAAAAAAAAATTATTTGTAATTTAAAAAAAAACATTTATAAAGAAATTTAATAAAAGCTGTGTAGTGTGTAGTGTATATTATTAGGTCGCCATGACCGAAATCGGTCGAATCAATCATCATCATCATCATTATGTTTAAAATTGACATTAAATTAGATAAGGATATAATAATATATAAGTAAAATGCAAAGTAATATAAAATAAAAAGCATAATAAGTGTGCTACCTAGTTCGCTTTTGTTGCCGCCACCTACAGAAATCGCTTAGGAATAAATACCTATGCCTTATTGGGGGAGGGATGTTGTTCCAACATTTACTTGGTGATGATGAGGCATGATATCGAAAACCTCCAGTGAAGGCAACAGTCCGATGTTGTTGAACCCTAAGTGGCGGACGTGTAGACCTAGGTGCATGATCAAAATATTTTGCAGAGCTGTTAAAATTCAATTTTGGAAATAAATATCCTAGACTTTTAAAGCGAGTAATATCAAACAACAGAGATACTAAATGTAGGTTCCTGCGCTCTTCCGTGTTCAGTATTGACTCGTTATTAAGAAAGGGAGAAATAATTAATAATTAATTTTTATAATTAGGAGTATTTATTGAAATAAGAATATAATAAAATTTTCGAGAGAATCGAACCCGGGACCTCTGTGTCTGTGCCGTAGTCTGTAGCGCAGTCTTTCCTAAAGTGGGCGATAACGCCCCCTTGTGGGCGCTGGAGGCCTAGAGGGGGGCGGTAAGGGGCCCGGAGAAAATTGGGGGGCGCTGATGTGATTTAAGGGGGCGATAGGTGATTTATAACTTCAGCTACTTCATATTTTAAAATTCACTGAAATTAAAATCCTCCTACTACACAACATCCATTTATTAGTTCATATTTATATCCTATTTTATTCTATAAATATAAACTAAAAATACATTAAATATTTATTATTTTTAATGCATGCACAATGCTATTTGTATTTTAAGATATTTGGTATGTAATAGGTATCAAACACTGAGAAATATTCGTGTTTAGAATATAGGTTTAATTAAACTCTAGGCGAGACTAATATGTTATGAGGTTTTTAAGGTGAAAAAAAATGGGGGGCGCTACAAAATAACTGATTTTCAAAGTGGGCGTTAGACGAAATAAGTTTGGGAACCTCTGCTGTAGCGTCATCTTAACTTACGGTACTAAACCTCTGACTAAAACATAGTTTGCTCTTTGCAAAAGCGTGCTTGCCAGAGCAGTACTCCGTAGCATAGTTATTTCCCAAATTTTCCGCTAGAGGGCCATTGGCTACTAAATAAAATTTATCTCTTAGCATTTAATAAAACTCTTAATAACTTTCTATCAATTACCAATGCATTTTAGTTTTCTTTCTTCTAAAATAATGTGGTCCAGAATAGATATAATCTGAATTTACACATAATTAGGCAATTCAAGTTATTCCGGATGAAGAGCGCAGCGTACTTCATTAACTAATAAGGACTATCTCATCTCTAACTTATGAAACACAACAACTAACATTGTTGTATTGGAAACAGATTTAAATAAGATACCCAGGTCCCAGTGGTATCTAGCCAGGCGACGAAATATAAGTAGGAAATAAATAAGTTAGTTTTACCTACACTAAAAGTAGAGTTTTTTACGTAAGTTAGTTGCTTCCTTCTTCATCAACTCATTTTTTATGTCCCCATTACCACTGCTGCGGCACGAGCCTTCCCTTTTTATGGAATCACCACATACATAAGGCCATAAACCACCACGCGAGTCCAGTGCGGATTGGTGATGGATTTGTGTTTGATGTTAGTAGGATACCATTCCGCAATCTTGACGATCATTCGTTTAACCATAATGATCATTAACTTTGACCAATAAACACCTCTATGCATAGATAAGAGCCGCTACGAATGCCGGCGGCGGTTGGCGCGTGCGGCCCCTACTTACGAGAAGTTTACGCACGTTGAATACAAAGCGCATTTAAACGCGCTCTCCTCAGGCTCGTGCGCATAAGGTTCTTCGCTGCAGGGTTGCTACATTGATTTAAATCTCTTTTTTTAAATCACAAATGTAAATTGGGGCAGCTCGCTCCATCGTAGACCTCAACTACGCTCACCATCAGGCGAGATCGAGGTCAAGAGCTGTCGTATAAGATATTTAAAAAAAATAAAAAAAAGTAACTTTTATAGTTTCGCCGTGTCCGTCTGTCTGTCTGTCTGTCCCCAGCCTAGCTCATAGACTCGTAGTACTAGAAAGCTGTAATTTGGCATGGATACATATTAATCACGCCGACATAGTGGTGAAGTAAAATTTAAAAAAAAATTTTTTTTAGGTTAACTCCCCTACACGTGAAGTGGGGATGTATTTTTTTCTACCCCATAGTGTAAGCTGTCGTTGGATAGCAATTTCAAAAATATTGCGGGTTTGTAGAAACAGTTTTTTGATTGGGGCATTCGTTTGTGAACTATTAAAAAACTAAGCTTTGAAGTGCAAAATTGTACAATAATCTACCAAACGACAATCACAGCTAAGTAGGCTTTACAAGTTTACGAGTAACAGTCGACCAACTTATAAAATGTACTTGGCGCAGTACAAATTTCTCATTCAAACGAACTTTTCGATATTGTGTCGGGTCTGGGTGGTTGTGGTACCATCGTTGTTTCTGATTTCAATGAAACGAGTACTTTAGCTACTTACCTTGGGATCAAAACAATGTATGTGATGTTGTCTCATAATAATTGTCGAAACACCTATGCAAAAATGCTGCACAAGTTTCATGTCAGGCGACATGATTTAGATAAGTAAGATGGTGGTAGCCAGGAGATATAAAAAGGGATATTAATATTTTTTAAATCTTTATTTTGATGGGACTTTTCCCATTAAAGCTAAACTTTCAACTTAAATTAATTAATATTATCAGCGAAAAAGAATCATTGTCTGCAAAACTTTATTGAACTACACAAAATTATAATAACATCGGAATTTGGGTTATGTAAAATGCTTTCAATAATGACAACATCTAGACGGTTAATGTTAAATTTGTTAATAACTAATTCCCTGTTCCTTCGATTCCTTCATATCATCAATAGATGTTGTTCGTCTTCAATTTTCCCACACGTATCATAATTGAGCGAGCTTCTAAAGATTACCCTATTTTCAAAAACGTGTATTTAAAGTTCCAACACCTGAGGTAAAACTAGTTTTGCAAAAGATTTTCGAAATTGCATTTCCAGCATAATCATATCCTGAAATTCTGTGACATAAAACTGTCTACATTGCAGCAGGCGAAGACTACATTAATTGCATGGTTACACACACTCGACTATGAAGCAATAGAATCAATTTTACCATTTTAAAAAATCATATAAAACATGATGATGTATGGTTTTCAGCTCACATCACAGACTCATACCTTTATCTTCCGCACTGTTTACACATCATTCTTACTAATTTAAGTTTCTTTAATAAATTGTTTTTTTTACTGAATTTAAATAATATTTATTACTTACTAAATTTTAACCTTAATTACTTTAAACTTAATTACTTTATAAAATTTTCTGGTTGCCAAGAATCAGGCAATGTCTATAGTTTGGGATCTTTAGCTCCTTCCTAGATAAGAAAGAAAGAAGAGTCTTAAACGTAAAAATAAATGTATTATTTAGATTAACTTATATTGTATAATCTAAGTTATTCTAGATAGTAAGTTATTCTAGGTTATTCTAGGTATCTGTGCCGAATAGCCAGAAGAGAGCCGACAACGGAGTGCCACCAGTGCGGGGCCGTAAATGACACGGCCCAGCATACGCTGGAGGAATGCCCCAAATTGGCGGTGCAGCGCGCGGAGTTGGGCGCATTAGTAGGACCCGACGTCTCATTGCCGGCACTGGTGAAAGCCATGCTGGACGCGCCGGGTCGTGGGACACAGTTCTCTCCTTCAGTGAGCAGGTGATGTCGCTGAAGGAGACCGCGGAGCGCGAAAGGGAGGATGACCCTCAATCAGAGGCAATTCGCAAGAGGCGAACAAGTCGGAGAAGGCGTGGTTTTGCCCAGCTTCTCCCCCCATATGCAAAAGTCTGCAAGAGATCTGCTCCGAATGACGAGCAAGGAGAGCCCTCAGCAGGGCATCCGTCCCCACTTAGTTGCGGTAGAGTCGCCAGACGATTGCCCGGAACGTGTGTTGCGGAAGGCGGGCAACCCCGGTGGTTTTAGTGGGTCGGGTGGATATCGCCCATCCTCACATACCCCGTAAACGGGTCGAGCCAATACCCACTACTCCCCGTGGGATGATCTGAACGCAAATTTCCACCGGGTCAAAAAAAAAAAAGGTAGATAGTAATAAAGCATTTTCATTTTTTTTCTTCAACTTTTCTTCATTTGCGAACTTCTTCGATGGATAGTGACCAAATCTAAAAAGTAACGTAATGTCACTTCTATTTAATTCTATATTTGCAAATCGACTCGAATAGGGATATAGCCGTCAGCGAATGATGTTATTGTGAACATAGGGAAAATAGGGATATAGCCGTCAGCGAATGATGTTATTGTGTCAGCCCTATTTGTAGCGGCTACTATTGTGTTTGGTTATTGCGACATAAAGAACGCGGTACTAACTCCCAACTACAAGGGACTTACAATTTATTGTTTTGTGTGTTTACAAAACAAAACTTTATAGTTATATCTTGGACATACATAGCGTAACCCGAACATTTTGGCAATACTGTGATCAAATTGTTACATGCGGTTAAAAAGTTATACATCAAGGCAAGTATTTAAAAAAGCTCTGGTAAAACGCCTCTATATGAAACCTTACAGAAAATCACCGCGTGATATACAGGTCGACTTTTTTATCACCATCCAAACCTTCTGAGATGACTTCCGTGATACAAACGAACAACTCATTCTATTGGACTAATTCCCTAACTCGAAAATAAAATCAGCTGTTCCATACATTTTGGTCGAACGAATATTGATGTTTTGTATGGAACAGCTGATTATTTTTTTCGAGTTAGGAAGTTGGTCCAATAGTAAAAGTTGTTCGTTTGTATCACGGGAGTCATCTCTGAAGGTTTGGATGGTGATAAAAAAGTCAACCTGTATAGCTTAAATTATTATTTATTACCTAGTAGCTTTTCTACCCAGTACTGAGCGTTATTTCAATAAGATTAGTAAGAACTGGAATTAATAACGTCTAATCAAAAATGAAACAAGTGCATTATATTCCCAATGTCTCGCCATAGACTATGTGGAAAGCCGACTCATACCGTTATTGGAGAAAGCTGTGATTATAGAGCGCCAGCGCGGAGCACCAGTCAGACCGGCGCGCGCGCATACACCGCGCGCTAAGTACGCGGATAACAAAATATTCAATTGGTTTTTTTATTAGTCGAACCCAGCTTTCGAGGATTTATATGTTCGTATAATTCAGGTATGTTTAATATTAATATTCTTTGTCACAATTTTTTATGTATACCCTTTAAAAATGTTTAAGTTCGAGCTTTTAAGCTTTTTTAACCTAAGGTACACATTTTTTCCAATATCCTAAATTATTAATCATTCAATTACTATGCTTTCTACTTTGCAACTTACCACTTAACTTTAATAAGTATAATGTAACTGGTGATCCTTCAACTAAATAGCAAGCAACTGACCCATCTTTTTGTTTGACAACATTCTAATAATTTATTAATTATGTTCTGATTATGAATTCTATATCATGAATATGGCAAATATTATTCTGAAAAGTAAATAAATCTATCCTTTCTCTTGACAAGTGTACGTTTCTAAAAACATAGTTTCTACAGTGGTTCTACTATTAAGTTGGTTCAACATAGTTCAACAGTTACTACGAAAACATGCCAGTTATTGTAGAATCCATCATCATCATCAGCTCATTTTATGTCCCCGCTGCTGGGGCACAAGCCTTCCCTATGGATGGATAGGGAGTACGGGCCATAAACCACCACGCGGGTCCAGTGCGGATTGGTGGTTGTTAACGACTGCTAATGCAACCGGGACCAACGGTTAACGTGCCTTCCGAAGCACGGAGGAGTTCGAGATGATAAATTTTTTGTCACCCATCCGATGACCGGCCTTTTCAAAAGTTGCTTAACTTCAGCAATCGCAGACTGAGTGCGTTAACCACTGCGCCATCAAGCACTGTAGACTCACTTTAGATTAAATTCTTCTGGGGTGATCTAGGTATCGCATAAATATACCTACATATCACACTGTAGAGTCAAGGGCACATTTAAACAATATAACTCTTAATTCAATGGGATATGAGTTAAAACTAGGTAAAAGTGTATAAGCATTAACATGTAAATGCTCGTGACTGTACGTTTAGTCCTTCGTTCGTATCTACTCCCCCTATCACAGATTAGGGCTAACTCAGGTCTATCCTTGAGTCTGAGTTCCAACAATGAGTGTGGTGGAATGTTTTGGTGGTTTTAATAGGTAAACTCTCTCGTTTCCTCTCCTGGAAATCCGAAAGAGCGTCAACCATTTTCCACTCCAAAAAAAAAGGGTCTCACACTTTTGCTAGTTCTAACTTTTATTATTAACTAAAAAGTAACGCTTGCAGTGATTAATTATTTAGAATGTAATATATTTATGCTAATCCGTAAACTTGACATGACCTTATATGTCACCGGTGGACGGCCAGCGAGCGGCCAACCTATTTTCCGTACTGTAAAAAAACATGTTCAATCGTTTCGACACAAACATTTGCTATTTCTAACGTTTATTTATATATTTATTGGACAGTCAACTAAAACATTTACCACCAAACAAACAGTAGGAACGTTTACTGTAAAATGTTGCGTGTGATTTAGAATACAATATTATTGACTCGAAACTTGTAAACAAAAATGACCTTATGTCGCTAGTGACCAGTTGAATACACAACTTTCGACCACCTACTTTCTATCGAGCAGATGTGTCTTGTAAATAAAACTTACAAACACATCATGGAGATGTGGAATCGGTGTTAAAGACACGTTCTATTCAAGAGTTGTTAGTCTTTTTCATTTTCGTCACATGGCCTTTACAGCATTACAGCATAACAGAATTTTAAAGGCAGCACGAATCTTAAGGTCCCTCAATATATATTTTTTTGAAAGTTTGTTAGTTGCTTCAGGCCGCATTTTCAGCGTCATCGGACTTTTTTTGGACCCGGCGAAAAACTTATAGGGTTCCTAAAGTCGTGTGGAGGTTCCTCAAGCTTTAGTAACTGACTTATCCTTGCAGGTTTTCTGAAAGGAGAACTCGACTCGACGAATCGACTTTTTTAGTCTCTATGTACAAAACTAAGTAAAAAAATACTAACATGCCATACAAATTATTGGTATAATGTCAATATTTAATTATGCTAAGAGTATGGAATAAAATATTCATATTCATAAATAAACGAGAAAGGGGAACAATAATTGTAAAGAGTTTTTTTAATTCTGATAACGGGTTACAAAATATTCCACTAGCTGGTTTTGAAACCGCAATTTCTATCCCGGTTCCGGAAATATAATTTGTTCACGATAAAAATATATATATTTATAAAATGTTATGTAATATTTGCAAAATACTCTATTGTTTTATCTCTACCTTTAAATCTACCTAACAACTGCAATCTATACTAATAATAAAGAGGTAAAGTTTGTGACGTTGTTTGTTTGTTTGTGGAAAGTAATCTCTGGAACTACTGGTCCAAATTCAAAAATTCTTTCACTCATAGAATGCTACATTCCTTGCGTGTAACATAGGCCAACATATATATTATTTAAAAAAAGTGTTATTTTAAAATTCCAAATCAACACTGACGAAGTCGCGAGTAAAGTGCTAGTTTCTAAAATGATGCCTTTAACCAGTTAATTATTTCGCCATAGATGATAACATCTAAGTGCCTATAGTACTCACAGCTGTCAAGGGGACTGTATGTAAGCTACACGGCGCTGCCGACCATGATACCGTTGTTAAATATTGCTTAATATTGCGGCTACAGTTGCAATGTGCAATCTAATATTGTTGTCCTTAGTAGCAAAAGCTGAGTTGTTTTGAAGTAAGTTCTTAAAAGTATAATTAAAGCATACTTAATTCCAATAATTAAGACTTTTGATTTTTCCACTGATAGTACATCCAACCGCACATGAACCGTAACAGTTGGACTTCTAGACCGGCCCTTACTGGTAGTGTTTCTAATGCTACTGTCATTGAATATGCATGAGGTCTAATGTATATACTCGATAGGTAATAGACATTATCTATTACAATTCTAAACTAATTTAAAAATATTTGTAATATTCATTTATTTACATAATAATCCTCTCAACTATTGATAAGTAATTCATTAATATAGTACAGGATGTTTTAATACCTGTAAAATCCCGAATATGGCAAATAGGGCATAGAGCATAGAACCCCATAAAATTATAAACTTACCTGAAAAGCAATGTATGACAGAGTTATTAAGGTTGTTTCTTACTTAGTCAAATTGCAAAGTGACAACCCTAGGTTTAGTTAATACATTGTTCTTGGTCGACAACCTCCTGGTCCAAACGAAACAGAAGTCAAAACATGTAAGGGTTGAAAAAACAATGAAATAAAATAAATTTGAGTTTTGGTATGGAAAGGTAAATCTTCATAAATATGATGTTGTATGTTATCATGGTGTTATTTATATTTGGTTGTATGACTATGTTTCGGAATTATACACATATTACAAAACACCCTGTATATGTAGAAATGTTTTGCTTCCGTTTATGTTTCAATGCCATTGAGTATTCTATAAATAGAGAATTATTTTCGTGCTGCATAATTATCCGTCGTTTTAATGTTTTTATTATAATTAGTTACGGCACCAACGAGTAGATAATAGTCGACATTGAAATGATAATAATATAGCATTGCTTAATTATTTTGTTGTTTCCTTTTGTTCTTAACCGATTTTCATTACAGAATATACAAAACAAACAATAGACGGACAAAATCGCACAAAATGTTTACTATTTAGATATACAAATTTGACTTTGTTATTAATTTCTCTCTTCATTTGTTTCAGATCGGGTATTGAGATAAGGCTGAATCATGTTGGAGGGAACAAAAATAAAAACTAACTCTCAAATGACAAGCGTGTTCAACATAGCAAAGGACACGGTACTATTTCTAGTGTTATCGTGTTACTATATTCTCGAATCACTATTTTGGACTCTAATACCTAATAGCATAAGGCCTATGAAAAGCCTTAAGGACGACATAGTTCTGGTGACCGGCGGAGGGGGCGGAGTGGGGAGACACCTGGCTATCAAGCTGGCTAGGCTCGGTGCCAAGGTCGTCATCTGGGACATAAGCGTTGAAGGTAAGTTCAACAAACTAGATCCTAGATTTCACTATCCCGTCAAAGGACAATATTTTTCGAACCAACAAGCCGATTCTTATGAAAACTGCAAAAACGCAGAGATTAGGGCAGCCGGTCCCTAAACTTTTGAGGCTGCACATGGGCCAGAGAAACACCTGCTAGATGGGCCAGAGATATAAAAGTCACTGGAAAAACGTGGATGCGATCAGCTCAAAACAGAAAGGAATGGCGTAACATGGAGGAGGTCTATGCGCAGCAGATACACCCGTATACGAGTTGATGATGATGATGATGATGATGATGATGATGATGATGATGATGATGATGATGATGATGATGATGATTATGATGATGATGATGGAACTCATCATAAAATGATCACAAATAGATAATAGATATGTAGATAGATATAATAATAACACTGCAATTTAAAATAAGAGGAAAATCTTTATAAGAGACATTTCATTTTGACGACTTCCTTGGTCGAGTGGTTTGCACACCGGTTTTCATGGTGTCGCCATCTCTGAGGTCCCGGGTTCGATCCCCGGTCGGGTCAATTTAGAAATTATTGTTTCTCTAAATTGTCTCGGGTCTGGGTGTTTTCTATGTATAACAAGTATGTATTTAAGTATTTTAAGTATGTTTTTCCGTTGTCTAGTAACCATTTAACGAGTTTCATAACGAAGCTTCTATTGGGCTAGATAATTGGTGTGAGAGTAAGAAAATTTATACATTTATTTATACATTAATACATTTATTTCAAAATAATTGAACGACTCAATCAAAAATATAACCTATTCGCAAAATTGTTTTAGGAATCGCTGATCTGTAGAGTTAATAGGCAACATTTCAAAAAACATTTTTACAAGTCCACTTTTAATTGCTTTTGATCGCAAAAAAATGGTTGAATAAACGTTATTTAATGCCAAGATCTCTTAAGGAGGTTTCATAAAAATTGACTTATTGCTTTGAAAACTATTCAACTTTAGAGTTCGTATGAGATACCAACTATTCAACTATGAAGTTTGTATGATAGTTACCACAGAATAATATTTATACTGTGGAGATATCGATAAGCACAAAACCATAAGGCAGCCGGTAGGTACTTAGTATTCAGATAGAGTACCAATTTTGTTGACATAGTTTCGATAAACGCTGCTGTGGTGTCGAATTGCGGTTTGAACGTAACTTTAGTTTTGTTTTCGACTATCGAACTACAAGGTTGGTACCTAACTAGTTACATCATAAAAACTCAATTGTGTTGACTCGTAAAATATATTATGTATTTATTTATTTGACATCATCATCATCAGCTCATTTTATGTCCCCACTGCTGGGGCACGAGCCTTCCCTATAGATGGATAGGGAGAACGGGCCATAAACCACCACGCGGGCCCAGTGCGGATTGGTGGTTGTTAACGACTGCTAATGCAGCCGGGACCAACGGCTTTACGTGCCTTCCGAAGCACGGAGGAGCTCGAGATGATAAATTTTTGGTCACCCATCCGATGACCGGCCTTTGCGAAAGTTGCTTAACCTCAGCTCTCGCAGACCGGGCGCGTTAACCACTGCGCCATCGAGCTCCTCTTTATTTGACAACAAACACAATATTCCCAATTCGTTTAAGTGTACTACTTACAACATAATTGTACAATGATATTTTTGCAAATTCACACAAAAAAATATCAGACAGCGTGTTGGCAATTTGTGCAAGGCGTGTGCGACGACAGGGGTATAAAAACGAACGTCGTATCGTATTTATTTACCCGCCCGATCCTCTAAATATCACTACACAAATACAGAATACACTAAACATGCACACTAGCTTAGGTCCAAGACACTGTACTCGTAGAACAAGGGTACGAAGAACCAAAAAGTATTTATTTATCGCTACTGAGATAAAAGTATAATATTTGATCATTATTCTATTTAATTTGATTTAAGCTCTAATTCTCTAATTTGATTAAGAACGCCTTTTTACCAATATTTATTGTAAATCGAACTTATATAGGACTGACAAAATACTTTGCCTATTACTTTCTTTTTTCTTTCTTTAACATCAATTGTAGCGATCACTTGATTTCAATGATGGAGGCCATTGCCCAGCAGTGGGACAGTATATAGGCTATTTACTTACTTTCTTTTATAATTTTATTTGTTAGTGTGTTAGTGTTAAGTCTCCTTAGTAGAATGTATATTTTTTTTATTCAACCTTAAAACCACATCAGACTCTAGATCTGCCTATCTTAGATATCTGATCTAAATGTTTCAGGCTTGCAGAAGACCTGCCAAGCTGTCACAGACGAGGGTTACGAAATAACGAGCTACGTCGTCGATCTGGCAGACCGACCCGCGGTCTACGCCACTGCGGAGAGAGTCAAGAAAGAGGTAATTCTAGACACATAAGTATCTTTTGTGTCACAGTTTAGTACAGTAAATGGAGGGCAAGGTTGACTCTTTTAATCGATATTAAACTCTAACCCCCTTATCCATAAAACTATTTAAGCATATTTAGTTAAATATTGTTTTGTCAACGTCACACAAACGTAATTTTGAATTTGAGAAAAAGAGACAAAACAATGATTAACTAAATTATGCTTAAATCGTTTTTATGAATATGGGGGTTTATGTATGGGCATCAAATAAGAAGAGTGCGCTTTAGCGTGATTTGATCAGACTGTACTGAGTGCCTATGTGTGAGTTTTGTGTACTGTCCGTATTCATTGGATTAGGTTTACGAAAGCGAAAATTTGTATGGCAAAATTCTAACTCTTCTTGTATGTCGCCAGGAGGCCGTACTAATTTTCGTTGTCAAAGGAAACTCGCACTTCTGACGCAAGTCGCAATCAATGTATGAAATGAGTTCCATTTAATTAAGACACTTAAATTGCGTCGGTCGTCAATGTGGTATTTTGTCTAGATTGTAGTTGTAACTAGGTAACTTTTTGTGCAATATAAATGCTAAGAAATATGATAATATAGGTATGAACATCATTGATTTACCATAAGAAATTTCCACGAGCAGGATTTGGACCTGCACCCTTCTGACATACCGGGTCAGGTGCTCTCCTAATTGAGCTATCGTGGTTCTGCAGCCCGCCGAAATTATTCAACACTATTTTTTTTTATGCTATGGTTCTTCCATTCGGATCTTGGGATTTTAGGGCAGGTGGTTATAATATAACCACCTGCCATAAAATGAGAGAGCATCTGACCCGGTATGTCAGAAGGATGCAGGTCCAAATCCTGCTCGTGGAAATTTTTTCAACTTTTACGTTTTTATAACCATAACATTTTGGTGGTTTTCACCCACAGACCATGGTCTGTGTTTTCACCACTCTTTGTCATAAATACATTGTCACCAACTTTAGGTAAATTATAGCTCTTCCTATCATGGAAACTGGGAAACTATTACATCTTAAGTTGTTTCATCAGGTGGGGAAAGTGGATGTGCTGATCAATAACGCCGGCACCGTCTTCGGAGACACTCTGCTGGATCTCACCGACAATGCCATAGAGACTACATACAAAGTCAACATCCTCTCGCACTACTGGGTAAATATGAGAAAACAAAATAAAAACATTAAATTTCTTTAATAATAAGAAAAAATACAAACATTAGATAATCTTTGTGCTGCAGTTAAAAAAGGGTAGTTTGTACCAGGGGCAGGGGCTTGAAATACGGAAAACCGGTTTTAATGTCGTTTAAATAATATTAGGTCAGATTTGGCACCTGTATAAGTTAAACCGGTATTGATTCAAGTATAATATAATAGTACTGTATTAAAATATTAAAGAACAGCTATTATAACTTTAGCCAGCGTAGCCGTTCCTAAAGAACTACACAACTCTCTTGAAGTGTGTGTGTACACTTTTAAACATTCGCGTTCCATTTTAATCAAAAGTTTATAACGGGGATTAACGCAAACTACCTACTATTTAATCATAATAATCATAATCATAATAATCATAATATATATCATAATATATGTAGGTATAGGTATTATACTCAGATCATAAATTGTTTTTATGATCTGAGGTATTATAGATGGTATCTATACACCGTCACTTTTTGATCGTTTTAATCCCGCAGACAGGTTGATCAGACCATGAAACTGAACAACTTTTCCCAAGAAACATAAGTCAAAAAAACCAGCCAAGTGCGAGTCGGACCCGCGCACGAAGGGTTCCGTACTTTATGACGTATTAAAAAAAAAACTACCAAACCAATTTTCAGTGGAAGTTTGCATGGTAATGTACACCATATATTTTTTTTAGTTTTATCATTCTCTTATTTTAGAAGTTACAGGGGGGGACACACATTTTACCACTTTGGAAGTGTCTCTCGCGTAAACTATTCAGTTTAGAAAAAAATGATATTAAAAACCTCAATATCATTTTTGGAGACCTATCCATAAATACCCCCCCACATGTATGGGTTTAATAAAAAAAAAATTTTGAGTTTCATTTCTAAGTATGGGGAACCCCCAAAATTTATTGTTTTTTTTTCTATTTTTGTGTGAAAATCTTAATGCGGTTCACATAATACATCTACTTACCAAGTTTCAACATAGTTTCGGAAAAAAGTGGCTGTGACATACGGACGGACAGACAGACAGACATGACGAATCCATAAACAAACGAGATTTTTTTTAACTTTCCCATACAAAGCCTCTATTGACCGAGCATGGTTTGTATGGGAAAGTTAAAAAAAACTCGTTTTTTGACTTATGTTTCTTGGGAAAAGTTGTTCAGTTTCATGGTCTGATCAACCCACCTGCGGGATTAAAACGATCAAAAAGTGACGGTGTATATAGATGGTATCATACATAAGTACATTGTAGTTTGCGTTAATCCCCGTTATAGTCTTTTGAAGTAGATATTATACCTACTCTGAACCTCATTTGTAGGCCTGAAGAAGACTGGGCATAGGAGGGATGCGGAATGCATTACCTGGGTTTAAAAAAAGGGTCTGGAGAAGACAAGAGTCATGATTGAAATGAAACTAGTTTACGGATCTACTTGTAACCGTAAACTTTAGAAAACAATAATAGGAGTCATGATCTCCCATATACCGACGGTGCGTAATAGAAAAGATCTAGTCTAGACATTCAGTGACGGATACGAAACAGAGAATATGTATGACAAAAAAAAGCAAATCTTCTCGTTTCTCACCAGGAGGTGCAATAATGCTAACTGCTTCAATGGCATATAAATTTTCGTTTTCGTTAATGTAGCTATAGTCAAATGGCAAATAAAACTTGCACAAAATTGGCAGTTCTGTCGAAGTAGCACAGTTGAGCTTACGTTCTAAACTTAATCTAATACTTGATACTAAAATAATGATATCTAAAATACTACGACGAGTAGGAGCCCACTATATGTTGCAGCTTCAAGATACCGCAGCGTTGTAATGTCAGTGTATTTCTGTTTGTGATAAAATGATGTCGATTTTAGACGGTGAAATCGTTCTTACCCGACATGATAGAGTCGGGTAAGGGGCACATAGTGACCGTCGGTTCGGTGGCCGGGCTGCTCGGCACGTACCGCTGCACGGACTACAGCGGCACCAAGTTCGCTACCGTCGGATTCCATGAGAGCCTCTTCACGGAGCTCAGGGTAAGTGCCACTTAGAAAGTACGTGCGTACATACAAAAAAATCTAGTGTTAGTCGATATACAGACTGTGTTGTTAGTTAGATGTAAAACCTACTAAAACTTTTTTTTTAATGTAGTAATTTTAAAGGATGTTGTTTAAAGAGTTTTTTTATTAAAACATCTCGGTAGATACATATAGTTACTTATTCACTTGATTTCACGTAAAGAGAATTTCGTCATTTGCAATGTGATGTTCAATATACAGGTCGACTTTTTTATCACCATCCAAACCTTCTGAGATGACTCCCGTGATACAAACGAACAACTTTTACTATTGAACCAAATTCCTAACTTGAAAAAAAAATCTGCTCCAATAGAAAGTTGTTCGTTTGTATCACGGGAAACATCTCAGAAGGTTTGGATGGTGATAAAAAAGTCGACCTGTACTGTTTGAATATTAAAAAAAATTGCATCCTTTCCAACTATTCTAAGCTTATTGTATAACTGTTTTTTTTCCATAATTAGCCCGATATTATTGTCTTAACTTATGTACACTAATATGTAGCGTCAACGTGCTTAATTTTAGTGCAGCAAAATGAGCAAACTAGATTCTTTATTCTGTTAATAACAATTACACTTCCTGAATAGTTCTTCACAATTCCCCTGACAATTCTTAAACCCTATAAAATACTAAATGGGCATTATGACCTCTATGACATACACATGATCAGAGGTCACAGTTTCAAACTACGTAGGCACCCGTTTTGCTAGCAGCAATCTATAAACATTTTATGCAACAGAGTGATAAAAGAATTGAATAAGCTCCCAGATGATGTTATGATGTAAAATGATAAAAACATAAAATGATACTAAAGTATATTACGATAATCAATCAAATACCGAAGAGCCTCGACCAACACCTTAAGATCGCTTGATGGTTGGATCAATGGTCAGATTCAGAAAGCAGTACTGCTTGACACGGCACGTATTGTCAGGTTCCTGACTCTTCAGCCCTGACCACCGGTAGCTTGGGCCCTGCCCTGCTACTGGTGGTACTCTAGGATTAGGTTTTTAAAATGTTTTTATATTAAAATATTGTAAAAATCTAGTTTTAAGAAAGAAAATAAATAAAGGAGATAATAATAATAATTTCAGGCGCACGGCCACCTCACGATCCACGCGACGCTGGTCTGCCCCTCCTACATCAACACGGGCATGTTCGACGGCGTCACGCCCCGCCTGATGCCAATGCTGGAGCCGGACTACGTGGCCGAGACCATGATCGACTCCATCCGCAAGAACGAGGTCAACTGTATCATGCCCGGCTCCGTCAGATATCTGCTGCCGCTCAAGTGGTGAGTGTCAGTTGTTTTTGGTAACGTTAAGGCAGGCTTATTATCGAAAACAATCAACCAGTTGCTAATTGCACAATGGCAACGCGACTGCTACTAGTTGCGGTCGCTACAATCGGTCGGTTTATTTCAGATCGCCATCATAGTTCGTCAATCGCTCGCTTGTGGCGCTATCGCAGCGTTCTACGTTCCATAATACGGGATATGTTCCGATATACTGCGAGCACTCTCCAGTGCTTTTACTGGGCGAGAAATTTGTTCCGTTATGGACTGACAGTATACTGCCGCAGTATCCTAGGGAAATATATGACGTCATAAATCGTCGCCGTTTTTGTACTGTAAGCACTGGCATTTTCGAGGTAAGGTGCTCTCAGTGCTTTGATCACGTGATCAACAGCGTCCAGAAATGACATGGATGACAGTATACTGGACTACGTTCCGTGTTAAACAGTAACCAGTATAGCTAAATATAAAGGAACGGCTTCGCAGTATACTAAGACGTCACATATTACAGTGCTCGCAGTGCATATCGGAACATACCCACGAAAATGTGTTTTGTTAGCGATATATTGTAAATTGTAGCGATTGCGACTGTCACTTAAAGATCGATAATAATCCTGCCAGTCAACCCGAGCCGAGGTCCTAGCCTTTAGAGACGCCCTCGTTCTGTATCGCTCTCGTTCCGATCCGTAGGTACGTCAAGGAGAATAAATAAAAGACGGGAAATGCTTGCGTGATGCCATGTTTTTTAGAAACTCTTTGACGGAGGATCTTTTGATCACTTGACTTCAGAAATCTTTCAGTTTCTTACCGCCTACAAAAAGTCTGGTTACGTTGTAAAGGCCACATGCAGCCAACAGCAGTATCTTTAAACATTTAAGCGAGGGCCGACGATGGACTCTTGTCCGCTTGCTTTGTTACTTTCAGTAGTCCTTCGTGTGCGTTAGTCGATGAAGTTGAAAGCGATCTATTATTTGACGGAAAAGTTCGTGTACATTTATGTCCGTTGTCTATGCAATCTCTTAAGGCGAAGGGTAAGGCACACTAGCGCCGCTAATTAATTTGATAACTGCAAAACTGGGTTTTTTTTTCAAACATTGCGGACCTTCCGTCACTTCCGTCATCTATTATTTAATAATTGTGCACTACTTTTAGGTTTCTTTTTGTATTCATTCGCTAACACCTAAAGTGGCCATAAATAAATAAATAAATAATAAATAAATGTTTCCCACACTCACACCAATTATCTAGCCCCAAGAAAAGCTTCCTTAAGAAACTCGTTATATGGTTAACTAGACAACGGATAAACATACATAATATACTTAAATACATACTTATTATACATAGGAAACAACCAGACCCGAAACAATTTAGAAAAACAGGTATTTCTAAATTGATCCGACCGGGGATCGAACCCGGGACCTCAGAGATAGCGACACCATGAAAACCGGTGTGCAAGCCACTCGACCAAGGAGGTCGTCGTTGTTAGTAAATAAATCCCATAGCCCGTTTTGTAAATAAACCACGCACCAAAAAGTAGTTCATAATTATTAAATAAATACTATGGATGCTTTCCTGTTATCGGACGGTACGCAATGTTTAAAAAAAGATCCGGTCCGTTAGTAATTGTCAAATTATCAATTGGTGGCGCTAGTGTGCCTTAAGGCGCAGGCTAGGGCCCTCAGTATACTTTTTTTGGTTGGTCACAATAGATCGTGTGCGTTAAATGATCTTTTTTGCTTGAAGGACAAATAAATACGCTGAAGAGTGTGGCTCGTCTGCGATTGCCTTAATTTATTTTAACTCTACGTAGTAGATGACTAGCAATCTTCGTAAACCAGAGTAAAAAGCAAAATTAAAACATACCACTAACCAAACAAGCTACAATTTTGTAACCCAAGGACGTACTCAGGAGAAGTCCAAGGGGTCAACAACATATACACACACTCACACACATATACACACACTATTAAAACTGTTAGCGTCGCTCCCTGTATCTACCGCAAGTGTTGAGAGACCCTTTTCAACATTAAAACGAGTAAAAACATATTTACGCAATACAATGGGGAATGATCCGGGTTGGCTTTGATGTCGGCACTCGAATCAAGCCATTTCAGTGGATGATTTTTTGAACGAAATGTCTTCCCGACCAAGACGGTTAAATTTTATGCTGTAACATTCTCATTTTTAAAAATATCTATTGAATAATTATTATGTGAAAATTAATTTGCTATTTAATTATAAGAGGAGGCCTATGTTCGAAGACGAACCCAAAGGCTGTATATATAGATAGATAGATAGATTTATTTCCGAGAAGCTTTTACGTGTCATTTAGGTACTTTAATCATTTACCCAAACGGGGTCCGTTTAGGTAAATCCTGGGTACCCGATCCCCCGACAAAAAATCCTGGGTACGTGCTTGTTGTAACCCCATCTAGGAATGAAACCCAGAAACCCTGGTTATCACTTTACAAAGGTAGTCCAAAGTCTGTCTCATTCTTTGTCGGTTATTTTTTTTCTTTTTAGCCTTCTTCCCGCCAAGATGTGCTGGGATCTGATGCACCGAGTCATGAAGGGCCCGCAGTCAATGATGACCTTTATGGGAAAGCCAAAGGTTTCATAACTATCTACATCTAAGTCTTGTAAGTAGGTAATACCGTTTTGACGAGTTTAGTAAAACATTTGTTACGACAACGAAATACAATAAAGCGACTTCAAAGTACCAGTAGAATGAGGATCCTAATTCCAGCCTCCACTTTGAGAATCTATGTAGGTATTGGTTATAGATTTCAGTGTTTGCAATTGCGTCACGAGATTTACGCTAATGTAACATGAATATCTAAGTGATGTCAATGAGATTGGTTAGTGCCTATTCATAAAGTGACAGATTCATAAATTTAGGCTTTACTCTTGACGCAAACTCAATCTCAATACAATTCCAATGCGATTAATATGTATCGATATTGGGATAAGTTTCGCAATTTCAGAACGCCCCATCTCGATAATAATTTGTTCACTCAATTTCCACGCAATTTAATTCCAATGTAGCGCTATTATCGCTTTTAAGAGTACCATTTGAATTTTTTAGATTTGGGATTGGAAATTGATTATTGCAATTGTGTTTCAAGAGTAACCCACCTGGAATGCCAGAAGATTTGGATTCGAATGCCGCTTAAGCAAAAAGATATTGTTTCCATAAAATATATTTTAATGAAAATTACTAATATTTATAAACACAAGTACTTTGTAAAGAATGGTTGATGGATTGGCGGCAAAATTATTGATTTGTTAAGAATTGAAACCTATTGTAGTAGTATCTTTTAACGTGACCATAAGAGATTATAAAAATTGTTTAACGTAAGACTGAATGAGTTCTATAAAAAGAGAAACTGTAAATGGGGAAAAATAAAATAAAAAAATTACCATGAATAAAAATGTGTTTTATTTAATTAATAAATAAGTGTGACTAGCTTTCACCATACCATCACAATTTATTGCCTTAAAATATAATATCACAAGTAAATCAAAATAAGTCGTAGAAATAGTCTAGACCCTGCCCCAGCTCCCATATCGCGATCCCTGTGCCGAACTCTCGCGCTAGGTCCAGTCGCCTTTGTATAGAATACAGTGTGGGAAAGAAAATCTTCTTTGCGCCCTGCGATGTGCTGTAACAGTGAAAACAATCATCATCATAATCATCATCATCAGTTCATATTTATGTTTCCACTACTGGGGCACGAGCCTTCCTTATGGATGGATAGGGAGAACGGGCCTTAAACCACCACGCGGGCCCAGTGCGGATTGGTGGTTATTAACGACTGCTAATGCAGCCGGGACCAACGGCTTTACGTGCCTTCTGAAGCACGGAGGAGCTCGAAATTTAAAAATTTTTGGTCACCCATGCGATGACCGGCCTTTGCGAAAGTTGCTTAACTTCAGCACTCGCAGATCGGGCGCGTCAACCACTGCGCCATCGAGCTCCTCGTGAAAACAATACGTAATTTAAAAAAGAATGACGATCAAAACACGTTTTTACTAATTTCATAATATCAGTCTGTATACATCTCACTGGCTGGGCTCAAGCTCTCCCATATGAAGGCTAAAACAGGGCTCAAGCTCTCTCACATAAAGGCTAAAACAGTGCTCAACCGAACGCTGACCGTTACGCGCTACCGACGACGGTCAGCGTCGTACTGTTGTATTTCAGAAGCGACGACCGACGTACGCACCGACGGCGACGACAGTCAGTCGAGCTGTTTTAGCTCTAAAGCTGTGGCTTGCAATATGCAAGTTAGTGGGTTTTAACGACTGCTATCTAGCAAATAGGGGCCAATGGCTTAACGAGTGACTTAGAAATAGCGACACCGCCTGATAACAGTTCAACTTTGGAGGTCGTCCCATTGATTAATATCTTTAAATAGCTACTAAATCGGAGTGATCAAATTAATGCCATGGTCTACGACATAAAAAGTTAATTAATAAATATAATAATATATTTATTATAATACAGTCGATCGCACTTCGAGAGTAACAGTAGCATCGCAAAAACTGCCTCTATTACGACGGGATAAGTACGAATTCCATAAAACTGTTACGTTTGAACATAGAACAATAAGAAACCGTAAACTGTTTCAATAATATTATCTACTGTTGAGAAAAAACAAACACAGTAGTTAAAGAATCCCAATTCAATCACGCTAATATTAATTTCAATAAATGGAGCTTGACAGTATAGCGGTGCATTGAGAGAACGACTGTCAAAGCTAAGTATCGTCAGTCTTAGATGGGTCTCTAAATATTAATAACTACCTCTAGCTTCTCTTTAGAGAGCTTAATTCATCTTTTTAATTTTGATATTAAAGCAGTACAAAAGATTATGTAATATTTAATTGCTTTCACTCCAATTACACAAACTTTGCCTATGTCCAGCCAGCAGTCACAGTTGTATGCAGTAATATGTATAGGCTGAAGATAATATGATAAACTTTGATTCCATAAATTAATTTTAAGAGTTACTTACCGAATTTCAATATAATTCTCAGCTGTGTTATTGTTGTAGGACAAAGCTTGGTTGCTCTTTGCATTCTTCAGCAGCTCTATATACTCAGTGCCAACGATTGGTCCTCCGCCGTTAGCAGTGTACGAGTTGCCGTAGAAGTTGAGACCAAGCAGAATTTTAGATCTTTTAGAGGGACTCTCTTCATTATCTACGAGTTTCTCGACACATAGCCTCATCCAATATAATGGGGCATTTGGTCCTATAACAACATTGTCTAAGTTAGTACTACTATTGTGTATGGATAAAGGTAAGTATAAATTCAGGTTTTATCTAAGAAATGGTAAGTTATAATGGTAGTATATTTGCATAATTATGTATCTGCTTATATTTTATGTATTTTTGGATACTCCAGAAACATATTTAATTGAGCCAATCCAAAGGCCAAACTATGAAGCCCAGCTTTGCATATATTGTAAATTTTTATACACATCATTAAAGTGTCATTAAACACAAGTGTTACCTTATGTGAAGGCTTAAAAAGTTTGTTTCTATACAAAAATCAAATATTTCATTTCGCAATTTGTAAATTTTCTCGAAATAATCCTCTATGCTCACAATTAATTAGGTACTTGCCTGGTTTCTGTGGACTTGAAAAGTCATATGTCATAACAGAGACAGCTTCCACATAAGGATAAATATCATTGAAAGCTTGAATGAAGAATTCATCTGTAGGAAAGCCACGGAATGGTGGGTAGACTAGAATCAGCTTCAAATCGTCTTCACTCATCTCCAAACCTGCACAAGACATTTACTCTTATTGTTATACTGGTAAAGTTCTTTCTACAGTGTGGTGCAATGTAAGTACATTATTTATACAATACAAATGCATGGTATTTGTTACAATAAACATTATTGTTTTATCAACAATAGTTTGCTTTGGTGGGCGAACAGGATGTATTGATGCTCAGTCATGTTTGGTAGATACTTAATACTAGGTTTGCAGTTCAGGTTAATTCTGGTTAATACCAGGAACAATAGAGGGCCCAAAACAGACACTTGCCAAACTCCAAACTAGCAAAAGTAGACTTAAAACCTTTGCATATTGAAATGTAAAGATTTACTTGACTATTTAAAATGATTTGTACAATTTATGTTGACTGTAGGTAGCAGCAAAGTATTTGTAGCTTGGCATGCTACAAATACTTTTTTTTATAAAATTAAGGTCTAAAAATTGCTTGATAATAATAAATTAGTAGCAAAACACATACCAAACTGTTGTATGAACTTTACAGATTTGTCAACATATTTCCCAATTTGTGACAGTATCTCGAGTACAACTCCATCAAACTTCCACTGTTTGCATGTCTTCTTGATTTCTTCTATCAAAGCCTTTTGTTCAGTGTGAGCAGTGGGTTCCATAAAGAATGATTTTAGATCATTCAACTGCCAGTTTTCAAAAATTATTCTTGGTAGGACTGAAAAGTAATGTAACAAATTCATTTGTAAATCTTATTGAAGAATCAAAATGATTACTTATTTTCCAAAGTGTTATTGATACTTTAGAAAACACTACACAAATAAAACACTTTGTATATATCTACTTGCATCTATTATTCATATGCCCTATTGTTATGTCCCTGACGTTTCAATCCTATTGGAGGGTCAAAGGTTAATGAGAAATTGACCGTAAAGGTAATATAATTGTAAATAAATCAATATAACATGTTTCTTTTCAAAATTAATGTTTTATTTTTTTAAATTTAATACTTAAGACTTAATTAAATATTGAACAGATTACCTTTATATTTTTTTGGTTAAATAGTGGTTTAAAAATATTATTTGTAAAGTATTTGTAAGCCCCTGAGTTTCTGAAGGTTTAATTAAATTAGTTAAAGCGCATGGTTTTTGTTAAATCAAAAAATAAATCATACTTCTCAAACTACCAGATGAACCCTTCTGCCTGACTGACTTCATCCAAGCATGGTCTACATCATGGAGGCCTGAAATGATGTATATGTTGGGAGATTGTCTCTTCACCTGCAGCCACACTGGAGAAACATAGTTGAACTTTGGAGCCCATGTCTTAGCTACATCATAACCTTTATTATTCCACTGGAAAAGGAAGATAAATTTATTAATTTTAATGGGTATTAGTACACAAGCTAAATTCAGTTAGACTGTTAAGTAGGTAGTGAAGTAGGTATATGTATGATTGGGATATATTTTGTAAATTAATTCTAATTGATTTACTAAAGTATGGCTGGTTACCATTACTTAAAAATTAAATAAGTTAATGATCACATAGATATGGATGGAGTTTATAAAAGGGGGCACTATGTGGCGTCACTTAGAAAATAATTGTTTTATGTATGTACATACATAAAACAATAGCATTTACACTCTGATCAAAAGCTTAAGTATGAAATATACAAGTTGAAATCTTTTTTTATTATGTCCTTATCAAAAAAACATTTAAAAAATTGTTGATACCAATCGAACCCATGAATTACATTAATAACACTTACAGGTGTGACATAGCCTAGAACAGTGCCCTTAAAGTTTCTCGTAGCTACGTCTTGATGATACGTGGCATGGTATTTGATGATATCCTTCACAAGCGGTGCCTCGTTCACCAATTTTCGATCTAAAACATTATTCTTTCGAGGCCCGTCTTGGGCCTTTACGCCTTTCTGTCCTTTTTTATCGGACGGAGGAGAAAGTGTTGCTAAACAAACGTTGAGTAGGAAAATTATTTGTAACGTTGTTTTGATGCATCTCATTTTTCGTAATAAACAATTATTACTACACTTCGATGATAAGGGAAATTTAAACGACACCAAACACAACAAGACAATCAACAGGATAGCCGGCAGGGCAACGAATTAAAAACTATCAATGTCAAATAGGGATGTTTGACAGCTTTATGTATTGAATATCGATTCAAAGTGTATCGACACTATAATTGATATTTTATTGTTATATCGATGCAAGAACTTGTATTATATCGCCTCCGTATAGTATCACAAATATTGTATTTAAAAAGATTTAAAGATACGATACTATTTGTGTACCCATTATGAGAACAATAAGATAATAATGACAAGAAAAATCGAACGATATGTAAGTAGTTGATAAATATGAAATAGCCATAAAATGTTAATTTTATTTGTTTTGTTTATGAACAAGTATGAATGCAATGGAACATGAATTTTTATCTATATCACGTAAGACTTGTTGTAAAAAAATAGACTTGAGATTGTTTTTATTGTCTCAAAGTAAAGTTAATGGAATTTAATTTAAAAAAAGTATTAATTTTTACAAAAACACAAATGTTAAAAAAAATTCCACGAGCAGGATTTGAACCTGCACCCTTCTGACATACCGGGTCAGGTGCTCTCCCAATTGAGCTATCGTGATTCTAATCAGCCCGCCGCCGATATTATTCAACACTATTACTTACTTACTTTATTTTTGTAATTTGTTCGCAACAAAATTTGCATTAAAATATAAACAAAACAAAATAAAAACATTTTATAAATAGCTTGCCTACTTCTTATCTGATCTTTAGTTATACAAATATTATGATCGGATGTTAATGACGGTAGTTGTTGACATTGAATGGGCACCTTTGGCTTTCAAAGTAAAAAAGTAGACATTGTTGAATAATTTTGGCGGGCTGATTAGAACCACTATAGCTCAATTGAGAGAGCACCTGACCCGGTATGTCAGAAGGGTGCAGGTTCAAATCCTGCTCGTGGAAATTTTTTCAACATTTGTGTTTTTGTAATTTGTTCGCAACAAAATTAGCGTTAAAATATAAACAAAACAAAAACATTTCATATTAATTTTTAATGTGAACTATACAACTCGTAAGTTATTATGATTAACTATTGGTAAAGATGATACGTGAAACCCAATTGAATCTTGTGAATGAGAACAATGTCGGGCATCACTAACGGTAAGATATTTTTCTTTTTGTGTATGGCAATTCACTCCTAGCTTATTAGTTGGCGGGAAAGTAAAAAATCGTGTTTGCTATAATTCTCTAATATATATTTCTTACATATTTTCCAGAAATTTGTGTTAAGCCGAACAGTAATGTAAAATATTGGTAAATTATTGAATTACAAAGTGTTTGTGACCGTGCTCGAGCGTTGGCAAGAGCAACGAAAAATGAAACGTCGCTTTTTAAAACCACGAAACAATTCCGAGTAAGTTCTCTCTAAAGTTCCATATGTTACATTGAAGTATTATTACTACATGTCTTAAACTAACTCAAGGGAATCAGGAGAATATCATAATTATAACGAGTTAACTATTAAAAGTATATTTTGTATGGAATTGATGCAGCGATACAAAATTTGTTTCTCAAGTTCGTTCGTTTGTTAGGTGCTGGTTTGATCCCTTACAACTTCTAGTTGGCCTTTAACTGGTTCTAAAAGCAAATAAAAGTATATATCCAATTATAATGTAGGTAGGTTAGTACTGTGATTTAACTATCTATCATTTATAATGTCTCCTACTAATAATAGGTAACTAGGTATTAACCTACTTAAAAATAATGGTAGAAGCAGGTAAGCTGTAGCAGTATGTATGAGATTTAGTACCTAATCAATCAAATGTGCCCGTTAGTTTGTCCCTCCCTGCCTACAAGAAACAGGCACTTATAACCATAAACATGGAGAGTAGGTACGTAAGCCCCCCCGTATGCTATGCGTTTAAGAAAGAAAGTAATGACCGCCGGATGAATGGGCGTTAATGATAACTCAGTGCCACTGCAGAAACCGGACTCGCACGATGGCTCCGCGACTTTCGTACTTTTACGCGATTACGATACTCTTTTTAGGTAAACTTTGTGAAACAGCAGAAAGCTTGCATTACACATTTTTAAATATGTCTATTTTTTAATAACTTTTCTATTTATTGCTAAAAAGTTTTTGCATAAAACAAAACTCATAAGTTCATTCTCCGTATTGAAACTAACATCATAACATAACTTTTAAATTATTTGAAATGTATTTAACTACGAGATTTGCAATGGCTAAATCAATTAGTTTACTTTTATTTTTACGGTGTTCAATGAAAGTGCTTTATCATGGTCCATGTAATCATTTCAGGAGTGCAATGTAAGCACATGAGCAAGAGAAGTTTAAGCAATAATGTGAAGTGTCTCGTCAGTGGCAGATTTTTCAGGTGCATTTATTTTGTATTAATAGTTATTCCTTAAATGTATTTACTAAAACACTAAAACTAATTATTGATTTAGTATGAAAAGGATGTGTTTATATTATTGGATCTAACATATTATATTGGTATTTCTGCTCACATGGAACCTTATAAAATATAATAGTAAACAACATTAAGCAAACATAATAAAATAAACAAGCGCAAATTTTCTCGGTGGTTATGTAGTGAAAACATCATATTTTTTATTCATCTTAGGATCATCTAAGGACACATCTTTTTGCACGCCAAGAACCTACATTATCAAAGTTAAAAAATATATATTTATGATTATTGCGAGAATCTGTGAAGTTTCACCTAATATTTTGATACCAAATATTATTCAATTTTTTCATCATTTAAGTTTCATCATACTATTTCGTAACTATCGAAATTAATCAAAACAGCGGATGTTATTTGTGTAACTAGTTTGTTTAAATTATTTTCAAAATGTTGAATTACGGTAAACAATAGAAAAATCATCAAGAGCATTAGCTAAACTCGAGCGTAAATGTTGGTAAATTTTCAACCAGCCATTTAGGTACTTAAAAGATACTTATATTGGACAAATTGGATCTAGATTAAAAAATCACCGTGTGTAGCATTTAAAGGTAAATTAAACAATGACTACGCGTTGTTGGTCTTGGCGAGAAAGTGAAGAGTCAAATCTGCAGTTTTGTTTTATTTTCTGAAAATTGTGTTGTATGGAATATGAATGTGAAATAATGGTGAATTATTAACCGTTAAGTGTTCGTGAACGTGCGTGTTGGCAAATGAAACAAAACAGTACAACAGTCTAACCACCTCTGGCTCTAGTAGATTAGACTCTAGACCACCGGTCTCAGACCTTGATGTCCCGGGCGGGTTCGATTCCCAGTGGGGAGTAAATGCTTGTGTATTCGCTTTGGTCGGTTTGCATGCCCGCCTGGCTAGCTACCACCATGAGATACTCAAGGAGGAGGGTACATCATTTATCACTACTCATTACTATTATCATTCATCATCATATATTAACAAAGAAAATATTGTTTTCTAAAGTTTACGCGAACACTACACATTGAAATGAAACAACTTTTACGGATCCCTGTGACCACGGACCCTGCAAAGGGTTCGAAACGTCAGGATAAACATTACCTAAAAGTAATGTGTAAAATAAACGCGAGTAGATCCGTAAAAGTTGTTTCATTTCAAAGAATATATTGTTTATTTATAAATACAAAAATTACTTTAACACTGGTTAAATGTGTTAACCACACAAAGTCATCAGCTAAGGAAAGAAAAAACAATGACTACATTTTTTATTAATTTAGAAATCAATATTAACCAATGAAATCTATTTTATGTCACTTTTTAACCTAGCTACGGCGACTTAAAATGGCTATAAAAACAACTGTTACGAGTACATCACAAACACATCAGCAGATTTAAAACAGACAACGAAATTGCTACATTTCATGCGAATATAGCACGATTTACTATTTGAAACGTCTTCACTAGATGCCGAGTAATAGGTAGAAAAACTTCAGCAAGTTTTTCTGGTAATAGTGATTACGCCATTTTAATTCTTAAAACACGAAAGCTAATATTTGAGATAGTTCATTAGGCAGTAAGAATAAGAAAGAAATGATCCGTAATTACATAAAACCTTACGTGTGAGTAAGTAATTGAAAGGTCATCATGAACTATTATTTCCTCTTCAAAGTGAAACCTTATTGGTAGAAATCTGTAATTTCGTAGCGTAACTAACATCAGGTTAGGCCAACTTGCAAATTCTTCACGGACGACAATTCTAACACTTTTACTGTCGTCGACTCGAGTAGAAATCGTCAGCAGTATTCACCAAAACAAGTATAACGCATAATTTATAAGCTACCTATATACTTTAACATTTTAATGCGACTTCGCACGGATGGTCTGCATAAAATAGTACCTATAAAACTCTTTTGTTCCAAGTAGGTTCCTACTTCTATTTTGCTTGTGAAATTGGGTTCTAATTTCAAATTTAAAAAAAATTGGATGTAAATCGCAAGTCATGTAGCTGATCATTTTCTTTTCTTATGCTACGGTCACACTATCGCGGTATCGCGAACATTTTCCGTTTTCACGACAAGTCGGGCCAAGCAATAGTCACGTTTCAGAACACGGACAAAAAAGTAATTATTGCTTGTCGTGAAAACGGCAAATGTTCGCGATAGCGCGATAGTGTGGCCGTAGCATTAGTGCATAAGGTAAAAATGTGCACCATTCGCTATGTACAATTCAAAAATTCAAAAATTCAAAATCATTTATTCAGTTTAGGCTACAAATAGCTCTTATGAACGTCATTATGCCATCGGTTCGTAAGTCTACTCTGGGCGGGAGAACTTGTACTGAGAAGAACCGGCAAGAAACTCAGCAAGTGTCCAGCTCTTTTCTCCCTTACAGCGTCAAAAATATTGGAAAATGCCCTATCATAAAAGGACACTTTCCATCACAAACAAACACACAAAAAAGGACAATCACAACACCCAAAAATAATACAAAACAAAAAAAAAAAAATTAATAATAATAAGTTTGCAAAAATTACATCAGGTAACTACCAATTTCAATTTTCACAATGTCATACAGTACTAATAGAAGTCAAAAATTATCTAAGAAAACAAAGTTAAAGTATACGAGTATAATAATAATAAAAATAAGATAAGTAAGCAAGAGCAGACCTGCCTCCACAGGAGGCACCCGTTCACGAGTATGACATATGAATCAGCCATCGCTTCACTCAACCATATCTTAGGGAATGTAACGACCCGACGCACATGCCACCACCGCAGAGACAATAAAGAGAGCATGCCACACTCAAGCTACTCTAAATAAGAACTTAATAAATTGTTTAACGCAACATAAATATTGTTTGTAAACTGTAGGACACTGCTGATAAAGGCTATCATATCAGCGCTAAGATATTAAAGTATAATGATTGATCCAAATAAAACAAAATGCTGATTTTTTATTATAACCAGGCTGTTTTATCATCTAAATATTCTTTGACTGTATAATAACCTTTCTTAAGTAAAGAAGATTTTACATGATTTTTAAACTTATGTAATGGTAAATCTTGTACAGTACTAGGTATTTTATTATAGTAGTGTATACCTTGCCCCAAGAAAGAGCCAAGAACCTTTTGCAGTCTGAATAGTGGCATTACAAGTTTTTTCTTATTTCTAGTATTGAAATTGTGTGTGTCACCGTGTTTAGTAAATGAGTTGACATTGCAACGCACAAAGACTATGCAATTATAAATAAACTGAGATGCAACTGTAAGAACACCAATTTCTTTAAAAATAGTTCTTAGAGTAGTACGGGAATCTAGTCTATAGATGGTTCTTATTGCTCGTTTCTGTAAAATAAATATAGTTTTAACGTCAGCCGCTGTAGCCCACAGTAAGAGGCCATACGACATGACACTATGAAAATAGCTAAAATAAACTGTTCTAGCAGTTTCAACGTCTGTCAGTTGTCTTACTTTTCTGATGGCATAAGCAGCAGAACTGATGAACTGACAGTACAATTAACTTAAAAACTAACTGTTACCACACTGAACTGTAAATACAAATATTTAATAAAAACTTTCTTCTGTGAAAGCACGTTGCACGGCACAAACCTACAAATTACGCAATATGTTAGTTCAGTAGAGCAAATCCGCATCTGCGGAACATAGAAAATACAATAAACCTTTTTTACCGCCTTCGTGGTCTAGTGGTAGGACCACCGGTCTCCAACCTAGAGGTCCCGGGTCCGATTCCCAGCGGGGAGCACATCTTATATTAATATGTCGCTATAACATCAATATTTGTTGAATTGTTGTGTTCCGGCAGCTAGAGATAAGATAGCCAGTGCCTCAATAGTTAAGGATTCCGGATGAAATGTTTCTATCTTCTTATCATCACTTAACACCAGGTGTGTGTGAAGAAGGCCAAGTGCTTACCTACCCGTAGGTAAGGGATTTAAAAAGACTCTGAGAATCATAATTAATGACATTTATTGTTCGCACGACTCCCATATTCCCATATAACCGATTATTATAATGAAATAATGCTTGTGAACCCCCAAACATCCATTCCGAAAGTAAATCAAACAAAACAATTTCATCACACTATTCTACTCGTGTTCCAATGCATGCATGCAGCATTGCTAATAAGTATTGTTAATGCCACCAGTTTGGAATGCTGTACGATCGATAACCCAGCATCAAAATTGGGCTGCCTGCCTGCTAGTTGACCTATGCACAAAGAGTTCTGCGTTCACTTCGGTTCAAAGACATTTAATTCTCATATAGAACATACATTGGTAGTACTTCACTTAAGAGTGAGAAATTTTAATTTCCTATAAATATGGAATATTATTCTATAAATTCAAATTGGTCCAAACTGAATAGTTAGTATGATATTACGAGTATAAAAAGAATGCACTTAACGAGATCCGAATCTTGGAGGTTCTTAGATTTTTCTTCTATTCTATTCTGTGATAATTTTAGATAATTTTATAACTGTGCTGTCTCAAACTGAATATTATATTTACCATACAAGGTCCAGGGGGCGATATTTGTACCTTACCGGTTAATATCAAATTAAATGTGACATGAAATAGGTAAATTATAAAATATTTGCATTATTTACAATTTGATTATTAAGATACATACCTACTGACTTGACTTTGATCATCAGCATCATCATCAGCTCATTTTATGTCCCCACTGCTGGGGCACGAGCCTTCCCTATGGATGGATAGGGAGAACGGGCCATAAACAACCACGCGGGCCCAGTGCGGATTGGTAGTTGTTAATGACTACTAATGCAGCCGGGACCAACGGCTTTACGTGCCTTCCGAAGCACGGAGGAGGAGCTTGATGGCCTGTCTGCGAGTGATGAGGCAACTTTCGCAAAGGCCGGTCATCGGATGGGTGACCAAAATGTATCATCTCGAGCTCCTCCGTGCTTCGGACTTTGATACTGTTCTAGAATTTTCGGTGTCTAAAAAAAGTACCAGTAAGTAAAGGAGCACTCATAATTTATATCATAGCGTGAGTATTATGTCACCGACTGGTTCAAAAATCTGACAAATTAAAATTATTCTTATTGTCACTGTCTGTGTATTTTGACTAGGCATTTTCTCATTTGCATTTTGCTTATTAGAATGTGTTAGCATGCATGTATGATGCTTGTTGCAGTTGTGTCAGATTATGTAGTTTGTTTCTTGAGATAATAATTATGGGGAAAAAATTATACTTATCGCCTATCGCAGTGATATTGTCATAATGGTAAGACAGCTACTAAGGAAATAAATTACTTAGTAATAATAATGCCTACTAACACATGTTCTTTGCTGGGGCACGCTCCGCACGCCTTCGCTACGTGTGAGTACCTACACTAACAACTCAAGAAGGAAATGTAGGTACTATAAAAATATAGAAAACCAATGTTAAGTTTTCCATATAGTAAATAATAATCCATAGTAAAATTAAAATCGCAGTTTTGACAATATCACTGCAACATATCAATTTTTCATGTCGTGCATGGAATAAGCTATTTCTAGGACTTTGTAGCCATGCATGACAATAAATAAATAATCTTACATAATTAAATCTCTCTAACGTGACTTTAATCAATGTTATTTTATTTACCTACGAATTCTTGTTCGAACAGTCGAAAAAAACTTTAAGATAAATCTTTTATTGTACTGAATAAAACTACTGACTCAATTACAATGTTCATAATAAAATGTGTGTCAGTGGGTGAAGAACGCATTTAAGCAGCCAACAACGCATTCGGACGTAACTTCCGTAGCATACATAACGCACGCGGCAGTGGCGCTAACCGAGCGGCGCGGAAAACTCTGCAAACTGCCAGGTCAATGACCCTGCGACTTTCGCCGCAACCTTGACTGAGCGACGCGAGCGCCGCGCTTCGTATTCGCACCATTTCCTTATGCGCCTCGAGAAATTCACTTTCGCTGTATGTTTGATCGGTGTGAATATTACGCCTTTTGAATGAAAAACTCACATTAAAATAAATAAAACAGGTTTCTATAACATGAAAGTGAAGCGTTGCTAACAATAAAATTAAGAAGTTTATCTATCATCTCTAGAAATAGTGACATCGTGTGATTTGGAACTCTCCAAATTAACTAGATGTCGGGTCAAGTGAAATTAAAACTATTTAGAAACTATACTGTGAATGTTTTCGCGTTGTGTCTACGTATCTATGCATTACACTAAACAAGGTACCTACAAATAAATAAAATAAATTCGTTTCATTCAAAGTAATATATGTTTTAGTTTACAATTTAACAAGAGTCAATCCGGGTCGTAGGACCATATTTGAGAGTCAACATCCTCTGTTATTATTATGTATATGCGGCCTGTATGTATTGTCAGTAGTAGCTACAATAATAACAGTACATACTTATTTAATAAGGCATTATATTGACCGAATTATTAAATGTTTAAAAGATTTTCACATCCTGTTTTGCAAAAAGCAAAAATGTTGAAACTGGAAAGTAACAACATAACTTAGGTATAGTAGGTATAGACAAATTTAGAACTTCCTTTGGTTTAAGTTGGCTACAAATATCACCTACTCGTCGTACATACAACCGTACACGGAAAATTACAATTTCTTCAGATATTATTATAATAGTTACTTGGTTATTTATGAATAACAAATTTTACCATTCGTGTTGCATTAACCAATTTCTTACTGGTGGTTATATGAGTAACAAAGACTACTAATGTTGCATCAACCAATTCAATACAGTTTGGTATGTACGTGTATTCAATTTTATCTTATAAATACATCCTCTTATTATCGCAGAAACCCAGACCGGACAGAGGAATCCATGTGGACAATCGGCGAATGCGCCAAATACTACCTATGCGTGGACGGTGAAGTGTACGAGTTTCGGTGCTCCGAGGGACTATTGTTCGACGTGAACCGACAGAAGTGCGACCAGGCGCTCAACGTGTACAACTGCGATCTTGCCACAGGTAATGATACACAGTAATCCGGCTCTAACACCTCAGAGAATCTAGTTAGGTACACAGACACGCTTGCAAGGTGCCAGCTCCAAGAAAACCTTTATTTGGTCATTACGACGGCTTGGTTACACCAAGAACTTTCGACAGCCAACTTTTTAAAGCTTACAAAGCCTGTGAAATAATTGGCATAGGCAGTGACGATAAGGCCGATAGTGGAAGCGCATTTCGCCCGTAATCATCAATAACTGAAGATATGATAGCTAGCTATGTTGTTTTGCGTCAAATCTATAATGGTAGCAAATAGCTAGAAGGGCTGCAATAATCCCTACCACCAACCAAACCGAGTACAATAACATATACCTCGCACTAAAAATGGAACCTGAAACTTCCGGATCTATGACCGGTAGTCTATCCACTACACCACAGAAAAACACGGTTAAACTTCTTACCTAACTACCTACCCTGTAATAACGGTAACATCGTACAATTAGCTTCAGCTTTAAATATTTGATTTGTTTGTAGAAATCCTAGTGCCGAAACCGCTTCTCGAGTTAGCAAGCTGCGCCAATGAGACTCACCTTGGATGCGCGGACGGCGCGTGCGTTCCCGCCGAATACTTCTGCGACGGCTCCAGCGACTGCGACGATTCGTCTGACGAGGTAACTGATGACGACGATTTATTAGATACTTATTTATCTTCATCATCAATCACATCATCACTATCTCACCAGCTCATTCTATGTCACAAAAACACAAACGTTGAAACCCTTCTGACATACCGGGTCAGGCGCTCTCCCAATAGAGCTATCGTGGTTCTAACCAGCCCGCCGAAATTATTTAACATTATTTACTTTTTTACTTTGAAAGCCAAAGGCATTCAATGTCAACAGCTACCGTCGTTAACATCCGATCATAATATTTTTACAAATACTAAAGATTATTTAAGAAGTAGGCAAGCTATATATAAAATGTTTTTGTTTTATTTTTATTATTCTACGAGTATGTCTCTACTGCTGGGGCACGAGCCTTTCCTATTGATGGTTTGATAGAACGGACCATAAACCACCATGCCTTCCCGCATGGAGGAGCTCGACATCATAAATTTTTGGTCACCCATCCCATTGCTTCTACATACTAATTGCCAAATGTATATATCATAATATTAAATTAGAATAAGAATTATTAATAAAAGTTAGAATTCAAAGTTTGTTGTAAATGTAGCGCGTTGATGTCTTTTATATGAAAAGGTTCACAGAGATCGATTTGCTATTATAATCGATCAATCATTGTTTACTACCACCTACATACCGCATCAAAAAAGTTTAATAACCAGTTACATCCATATACCCTGATTACACAACAATACTCACATAAGTAGGCTTGAAAAAAAACTCATTACTCGCACAAGTAAACTCTCACTTCCACACACTGTTATGTCACAACTTACATACAGTATTAATGCTAATCGTAAAAAAATATTTGTCGGTAATTAAGAAAATAATACTGAAAACTAGTTTAATTCCTATGACTTTTAGTGGCTGGCCCACTCCTTTTGAAGATGATGTAAGGCTGTTAGTAACAAAAAATTAAGAGTTCTTTAATTAAACGTTCGTAAAAAGAAAGTGGACCACCGTAACCTATCTTATCTTAGTGGGGCCTGCTGAGGTCCCCTCTTCCAGCAGCACTTCGACTCGTCGGGATCTTTTGTTCAAACCATAATCTATAGAGGTTACGCACTTAGTAGCCGACTCTAAAGCTTTAGTTCCTGTCTCTATGTTCTGTAACTTCACTGGACTCTTCAAACCGGAACGCTGCAATGCAAAATGCAAGTCAGTGGTTATCCACTGACTTGCATTTTGTTGTTTCTCTTCTTCTTTATATGTAGCGACGATGTAGTGTTAACGTATGCTAGGGCTACCAAACGTCCCGATACACCGTGTCAACCTTCAACCGGGATATGTCCATGTCCCGGTTTGAACCGTTGTGTCCCGGCCAGTGAGTCAGTGATCCCGGTTTGGCCTAAGAAAATCGAGTTATCGTTTTTTCTATAGATATTTATTGTTGACTTTTCACAATTTATTTAGTTTTAATATTTTTAATAAATATCTACCAAAAATGAAAGGTAAAAAATCCTAACCTTGTAAAAGAGTCTCATTAAAAAAAAAACGATTAAAGTGTCTTTATTATTAATTGGGTTTTTTTAATCATCCATGGTTTACCCTATTTCTATTCCCGGTCGGCATTTCGGCATTTATGGCAGCCCTAGCGTATGCCTATGCAAGTAAAAGTGACCACTCAAGTCGACCTCTCTGTCCGGTTTCTTTAGTTAAAAACGCGATAACGATTCTTTACACATTTTCTATTAAAATTTGAACTAGAGTTATTATGTCAAACTATCTTTTTAGGGATAGTTTATCAGATTTATTTACAGCAGTACCTATAGTGAGTGGTGAACCCTTATACGAAGGGTATAATAATTATATGACATGGTGATACTACCTAGGCTTGTATAGAGTAGTGAGCGAGTAAACATTAGCATGGTAATCATGATAGATAATTTAAGCGTAGGCACAACAATGATTGTGTAACTGACTATTTTTAAGTTTATATAAAACTTGAATATTGTATTAATTCTTAGGGAGAGTGGGGTCTTCTAGCACATATATTTCTAGAAGTGTTTAAATCTGGTTGTTATAGTTATTATTAGTAAACACTAACCCCCTTATTCATAGAAACTATTTAAGCATTATTAAGTTAAATATTGTTTTGTCAACGTCACACAAACGTCATTTTGTATTTGAGAAAAAGAGACAAAACAATGATTAACTAAATAATGCTTAAATAGTTTTTATGAATAAGGGGAGAAGTAATGCTAGATAATTTAGGTGTGATGTTGATGAATTTTTTGGGTTTTTTCATAACAGTGGAGAAATACCTCGTAACATTGCGTCTAGGAAGTGGGGCTCTCCCCCCGGCTCCTGCCTGCCTGTCCGAAGGCCTCAACAGGACTTCGGAAAAAGGAGAGGCCTACCCTACCATACGTTCACCCCGGCAACGACCCGCCAGAGAAAGCACGCGCCCGGGGAAGTCTGGGCGTACTACAGACTTTAGACACTAACGGGTCATCCTGAAATGGATTCACTGGTGAGTCTGGGACCCCTCGACTCATGTCCCTCTTCCTGCGCAGACGCGCCAGGTAAGAAGAGAGGACGAGCCGGACATACCCGAGTAAAAACACTGCGCAATCCATCTAGCCGCAAAACGACAGGTGCAGGATCAAGGTACCTAGTCACTCACCTCACTGCGCTTGTCAGCGGCCAGCCCGGAAAGACTGTCCACTTTGTAAGGTACCATATACCTACCATTATTTATGCTATGTCGTCTTCAGGGTTGGTGCGACGGCAGTTACGACCCAAACGGCGCAACGCCATGTGACACGCGCCAATGCGAACTGCCTAACTGCTTCTGCACCAAGAATGGCACTGAGACCCCAGGCCGGCTGGTACCCATGCAGGTAAACTAATTCGAAGTCTAATTACAAATGCAGTTTCTCAGTACGCTGATAAATCTGAATATATAGACGCTTATATTTGTCCTGAATATTTAACGAATCAAGGTTTTACTTAAATATCTTTTCGACTTTATTAACCTTTTTCTTACTTACAAACTGTAAAAGAATTATTTATCTCTGCCTACCTCTGGGGGAGGCGTGACTGTATGTGTACTCATACATACGAGTAATATGTAAATAATATTAATATGACACTTATGAATTAAATTATTTTTAGTATAATTATTTGTGAGCTAAGTGCTGTGCCCGAAAAGAGAGACCAAATATTTAAGTTCCATTTATTAATATGTTAATGTGGTTTGCAATTAAGATTTTTATATGTCTTAACTCTAATTGCCAAACCAAATCTAACCTTACCACAAGGCGTGTGAACTACAATAACAATGGCATTACAATTCATTCAATAGACTCCCCAAATGATAACGCTGACCTTCCACGGTCCCGTCAACCACGAGAACTGGGACATTTACACGAAGCACTTGTTCACGCCAGATAAGAGGAACCCTAACGGGTGCCCTGTAAAGGCCACTTTCTTCGTCTCCCACTCGTATACCAACTACAGACACGTGCAGAAGCTTTGGAACGACGGTCAAGAGATAGCGGTTAACTCGATTACGTAAGTGATTGTCTTTTTGTTATTTAAATAGAATTGCGTTATAAATATATAAATATTTGTAATTAAAATGCAGTCAAATTGACAGTAAAATATAATTACAATAATAAATGATTCAAAGACAAAATCCCTTATGCATTGGAATGGACATCCGATCTTAAGTTGATAGAAAAAGTTATAATTTGGATATATTTAGTTTTGCTGTTTTAAAGTGGTTTTGAATTTTGTTAATGACTACCGCACGGTTCTTGTTATTGTAGTTGCATCTTCTATCAATTGGGTTATTTAAAGTATCATTGGATTTCGATTTAAATTATTTTATAAGCAAATTTGAAGTATTTCTCTTAAGAGCGTTTACGCGGCACACTAGCGCCGCCAATGAAAAAAAAAACATATCTAGTAATTAGAGATAGAAAATCAAATTATGCTCAACAAACAATTTAAATGAAGTAATTTAGCATTTTTACGTCACCTAATGAACATCTGACATGTTATGGTTAAGTTAAATAAGACGTTACAGCTAAAACGGCCACTTTTAAGTGTTCGGCGTAAACGCTCTTAAAAGCCTTTATATCTTTCACTATCCTATACAACCTTCAAAGTAAATTTTTGTATTTTCATTATACATACAAAGTTTCATTAAACATGGCTTATTGATTTGAAAAACTTTGAACTTAAAATGTTGTATCGGGTACTGAAATGAATAAAAGCTCTTAGGATGTGTATGTAATTGATAAATATACAGAAACCGCGGCCCAGAAGAATGGTGGGCAAAGAATGCGACGGTGGAAGACTGGTTCGACGAAATGGTGGGACAGGCCAACGTCATCAATAGGTTCGGTAGAGTTCGCATGGAGGATTTCAGGTAAAAAATTTTTTATAACTTTACAAATAAGGCTGAATAGTAAATCGTGTGTAACTTCCTTAATACTACAACATGGGAGTTAAGCGATATTATTTATTGGGCATAAAGTGTGTTTGGAATTTTTCGATGCATAAACCGCATTTGGCAAGCTGTGGTTATTAAGCCAATACCTACGCATCATTGTAGCGATCACTTGATTTCAATAATGGAATAGAATAGAATGGAATAGAATAGAATATCGTTTATTGCTTAAACTGTGTACAATTGGAGGCTTTTGTCCAGCTGTGGGACAATATACAGGTCGACTTTTTTATATATGATACAAACGAACAACTTTTACTACTGGACCAACTTCCTAACTCGAAAGAAAAACAGCTGTTCCACACAAAACATCAATATTCATTCGACCAAAATGTATCAAATGTATGTATATGTATGTGTCATCTCAGAAGGTTTAATGGTGATAAAAAAGTCGACCTGTATATGATGTTTACAAATTGCACGTTTCCGGTTAAAATAAAATTAGTAACTATTTTCCAATCCTGAGACTGAAGAAAGCTCAATTTAGAAAAATAAGTTTTCCAAACATAAGTACCAACATATTAACTTAGTAATAACTAATGTTCCTGCAATCAAGCGATTGATTAATACCTTATGTTCCTAACGTATTATGTAACTTGAAGAATTACGTGCGTGCGTGGGAAATAAAGCATGAAAAGAAAAGTGTACGGAAGTATAGTATCGACTATCAAATATGGCTATTGTTCGAATGATTCATACTAAAGCATTGCTTATACCCGTTGAGATTGTAGTGAGTTTGATATGAGTTTGATATACCTACAAGTTATCAAACGCTAAGTTCCTCATTGCCGTAATTATTTCTTTGCTAAGAATCTGACGAACTAGATCTCGAATTTTCGAAAAAAAATTCACGAGCTAGAAGAGAACTTTGCTGTACCCTTACAGGGTTCTTATAAGCACTCTATACCTTGTAAGACTTTTTTATACACAAGAAATGCAAATAAATTAATTGAATTGAATTGAATTGAACATTTCATGTTTTCAAATTCCAACTATACAACATTTTACTCCTTAGTTTCTATTTGTGTTGTATTTTTAATAATTACAAAAAAAACCTTTTTCTTCTCCGCAATCAGTGTGGCAAAGGCCTTAGTTACGTGGAGCCTAATTATTTTTTTGAACTTCCATAGTTCCAAATAAAATGTACAATTTGCAGGGGGCTCCGCGTGCCGTTCCTCTCTGTGGGCTGGAACCGGCAGTTCTTGATGATGCAGGAGTTCGGCTTCGTATACGATTCCACCATAGAGGCGCCGCCCGTCGACCCTCCTTACTGGCCTTACACGCTTGACTACAAGATGCCGCATAAATGCACCGGTAGGTACCTACTTTTATATTTTATTTATTTAAGCCTTTTACACAAACAAAGTTATAACTTTACAAAAATATATTATTATTACTTATTACTAGTGATCGGAATAGGTAGAGCTATTTTGGTTCATTGACCATAAACGTTGATGTTAATATGGACATTACGCGAGATTCTAACTGAAACTTTTTTTTATAAACATGATAAAAGAAGGCTTGTCTTACGTATTGGCAGTGGGCGCCACGACGTTGTCTAACTTAAATTAGCGACGCGTTGACAATTTCCATTGCGCACACGCGCAATGTTGCCGCACGATTTTGCCGCGCAACTCGGCTTTTGGAAACAAAAGAATACAATAGCGGGCTCCGCCGCTAGAAGAACGCACTTGTTTTTGTCTCTTTCTACAGCATTCAAATTGTTTATTGGCAATATTTCGGGAATGTCCATATTAATACAACATATGGCAAGTACAAAAAATTGCTCTACCTATTCCGATCACTGCTTATTACGTATAATAATTTATTTGGCACCATTGCCCATTTGCCTTTAGGCACAGGCCTCCCTTAAAGCCCTCCACTTATCTCTGTTTCTAGCCGTTGTTGTCCAAGTATTGCTTTAAAGTCATCCAGCCACATTTTCCTTGGTCTACCTCTTTCTCTCCCATCACCATCTCTTTATATGTACCTACCTATACTTACAGTTTTTTAATCTACAATAGGGTTATAATAAGTCTTGACCAGTCTTCACCTCATGAAGCTGTTTTACCTTCATGTTAGATTTAAATGAAAATAAAGCTGTGTTGTCATAATTGTAGCCTCAGCTATCTATAAACATAAACACTTTGAACATGCGTTCATATCAAACATGTGTTGTGTTTATACATAATTATTAAAATAAATAATATCTACAGGATCTTTGCAGTTTTATTGAAAACATGAGTTCTCTCTAATATATTCATTGGTGGTACCAATGAATATACTTACTTACTGTGTTTATGACTGTGATATTGAAGTCTATTTTTATCCACTAATTAAAAACATCGTTTCATCCTACACCATTGTTAAAATGTTAAATCGAGTTCCATTTCTATAACGCTTGCTGCCGCATTCTTGCATTATTATTATGTCATTTGTCACAATCACCAACAATAGCGCATCTTGCAGTAGCGACCTAGCGTGGTGCAATCTGCGGTACAAACCGTTCTTTCATACTAACGACTTGTAGCTACTTATCTAACCATCTCTCACACGCTCCACTTTTATATAATTTGACCTATACTTTTTTTTACACTTGCCTAAATGCAAAACTGATTACATTAATATTACAAATTATGATTTTTTAAGTAGGTAGTTAGATTAGGTCTTGTTAGCGAACCATGGTAAAAGCGACTGCCTCAGGTGAGATTTGAACCCAAGCGCTATTCACAATCAGAGAATGCTGTTCCAATTATTGTTGAGCTACCTAAGTCATTTAAAGTTTTCCATTGCCTATTTGCCATTCAAGAGTTTGGTCAACACCAACATCAATAGAACTAGTCCATTCATAACAAAGTTTTATAGCGGGTTTAACACAAACTAAGTACCTACTTAGTAAAAGCACTTAAGTATCATAGTAAACTAAATGTGTATGCATATACTGTATTCATCTTGATCATCATCCATAAATCGATAGAATTTAGTTTATAGGAACTGGAACATTTGTTTTATCGGTTTTTGGAAAGAGAAACAATTTTTTTTATTGTTTTGCACAAGCTAATAAAAACGTGTAATTTTTCTTTTACAAGTAATACATAAATAAACAATATTTCTTTCTTGAAAGAAGAAGTGAGAAATGATATACCCCCCAACCCCTCGAGTATCTCAGTAAAGATGTGGGACTTTACTAAGTCCTCGGGCGGACTTCTTGAGAGAATTTGAAAAGTGACGTTGCACTGTTTTGTTTCATGTGCCAACACTCATGCACACTCACGAACACTTAACGGTTAATAATCCACCATTATTTCACATTAATATTCGACAGAGAGAGACAGAACAATAGGTGTAATTAATTTTTATCAATAACTGTCATGTAGTTCATAGGAGAGGGAAGCGGTTGAACACACAGTAACATTTTTTTTACAGCCAACAACCAAGTCTGCCCAACGAGAAGCTACGCAGGCCTATGGGAGATGGTTATCAACCCACTCGTCGCTGGTAACACCACCTGCCCCACCCTGGACCGCTGCCATAAGCCATTGGACCGAGATGAAGTCTACAACGTACTCATGAACAACTTCAAGAGGCATTACTTGACTAACAGGGCGCCATTTGGAATACATCTGAGCTCGACGTGGCTGAAATCTAACGAAGACTATTTGTATGAATTCAAGGTGAATGTCTGGTGTCTGGTGATATGCTTCATCTGCTTAAAGGCTAACGTAGACGAGGAATATTCGTTAACGTACTTTTTTCGTTTAAATTCCCGGTGAGCCCGGTGGTGAGCATTACGTGTATAGTTTTTAATGAGCTATTTGATGGGATAAAATATGCCGACGACTGTTCCTCGTTTGAGCTGGGCTTAATTTTTTTTTTTAAAGTTTTATAGCATGTGATACACGCGATATAACTATTTCCAACGTCAGTAGTAAACAAAAAAAATGTTCAACGAAAATGCGGGTAGTCACGCGATTCAATGAGTTCAATCCTGATACTACTGACATCTCCTAGCTCTTTTATCTCCCTAGCACAAGCTTATTACCTTTCAGGAGGGGATAAGCTTAATTACATAAGTAAATAATGCGTTTGTTTATCTCACAATATAGAAATCCAAACGACGTAGGTACTACTTAAATGAGTTGACTTGAACCTCATAATTTTATCTGATTTCAGAGATTTATGAACGAGATTTTGAGATTGCCAGACGTCTACTTCGTCACCAACCGTCAAGCGATCGAGTGGATTAAAAGGCCAACTCCAGTGCTTCAACTGAAAAATTTCCACCCGTGGCAATGCACACATCGCCGTTTCGAAGATTATGAAGTGGTGTGCACCCAGCCGAGAACCTGCAAATTATCTTCCAAACTCCTGGCACACGACCGATACATGATAACATGTACTGAATGCCCCAAAACGTACCCATGGATAAGAAATGAGTTTGGTGTAGAATGACGCTAATATTCCTTTTCTGCCCACAATGAAAGCGTGAACATGGCGTAGGGCCTATTCAATATTCATATCTTTATTGAGTTGCCTATGAATTAAGAAACGGTTTTTTTATATATTTTACGGGTAAGTAATAGTGCCTTGATCTCACCTAATGTTTAGTGATGATAAGGCCAATGATGGAAGCGCACTTCACCCGGGATCGTCAACTACTGAGGCACTGGCTATCTTATCTCTAGCTGCCGGAACACAACAATGTTGCAAACATTGATATTATGGCGACATATTTAGATAAGATGGTGGTAGCCAGGCGGGCAAACAAGCCCTACCACTAACCAAACCGAGTACACAAACATGTACCCTCCGCTGGGAATTGAACCCGGGACCTCTGGGTCTAAACCGGTGGTCTTAACCACTAGACCACAGAGACGGTTAAGTTATCTATAAAAAAGGGCTTGATTGCCGTAAATTTTTAATTTGCCCAACTCATGAGTAACGCGCTTTTATTGCTTCAAGTATAAACCTGCACAAGTTACCAATAACATAAATTATTTTTAAAAAACGAGCGAGCCTTACAGTAGTCGCTTATGATGTGTAACATTTGATATCTCACCTTAGTAAAATGGGTCAGGTATTACATCATTTTATAACTTAGAGCATTAAACCAAATTTTATAACTATAAAATAAATTCAGTAAATACTAATGAGTATGTAAAATGAGTAATGAAGACATTTGACATATCAAAATGACCTTTGATAGTCAAATGTCACACTACAATATAGTCACATATAATAATAATGTCGACTTCTTGGCGGGAAAGTGAAGAGTCATGTCTGCGGTTTTGTTTTATTTTCGAAAATTTGTGTTATATCGAATATTAATGTGAAATAATGGTGGATTATTAACCGTTAAGTGTTCGTGAGTGTGCACGAGTGTTGGCAAATAAAACAAAACAGTGCAACGTCACTTTTCAAATTCTCTCAAGACGTCCGCCCGAGGACTTAGTAAAGCCCCACATCTTTACTGAGATACTCGAGGGGTTGGGGGTATATCATTTCTCACTTCTCATTTCTATTATCATTCATCATCATCATACAGAAAAGAAATATTGTTTATTTATGTATTACTAATAATTAAAAATACTTGAAATTGGCTAAATGCTAAACGCGAAGCCATTAATTAAGATTAAAAAAAAAAATAATAATAATAATGTCATGTTCATAATATCGATTTTACTTAAGTGGCGCGCGCTTGCGCGCTTCCCCGACTTCCTGTTGCACTGTTACACATACTTTCGTCCCATTTCACGAAATCACTCCCACAAATTGCTTATATAGAAAGCGAGCGGAAAAATGTTACACATCAAAAATAAGTTAAGTAGAAATGAACTATTTAGTATGTAAGTTGTCATTTTGTTACATTTCAGTATTTTCATACACATTTCTTAGTAGTAATGACAATGTGTGCAATAATTTGATAAAATAATAAGAATAATTTAATTTAATATGGTAAGATAATAGTAAATAAAGATTTTGCCATCCTTAATTATGTTTTTTATTATTTAGGTTCATGTTGTCTCATAAGTAGGATTGGTGATAGATGGCAGGGAGTTTTTCCTATATTTTCATAGAAGAATAGCAACTATCATTTACTCTCTTACTACAAAACAGTGTATAAAGTTTAAAATATTGTGTCTGTCTAAAAGTGTTAGTTAAAAAGTGACAGCATCTGTTTTAAGCAGTGTCTAACTTACGCCATCGTTTTATGGTAAAGCAGCTAATGTCTGGTAGAATATTGAAGTTAAACTTAAGTCTTTTTTTTTGTCTTAAAACTCTTTTTTCAGATTAAGCTTAAAAACTTAATAATAAGTTAAAAATAGCTAATATATTTCTGTCTTTGGATTGCAGTAGATAATTTTCCTAGGAGTTAGCTTATGATAGAGATATGGAATTAATACTGAGCTGTTGTGATACAAATTTTGAATTAGGTATAATGGTCAACAAAAATAAATATTATTAAGGGGGTGCCGCGCGGAATTTCGAAAATTTACTTGTTTTTAAGTCACTGATGCTAGGCGCTGCATAGGTCATATACATTAAAAGGACTAGTGTAGGTTAACTTGATCCTTTCACAAGGTCATGGTTGTCTTGGAATTTGAAGCAAATACCCAGAAACTGCCTAAACAATATGTTAAAGTAATGATATCTAAAAGTTATTTCTTCAGAAACTTTGTAAATATAGCACAAATGAAACAATGATCCGAAATTAAAATGTTTGTATTGATATTCCGCAGGCCAGTTTTTTTATTTTTCAATTAAAAAATATGAAAATGAAAATATTAAGACTTTTCTTATTTTTTACCCAAACGCCTATGATTTTACGAAAGTAAACATTGCTCTAATGAAATGACCAGCCTAGTCTGTACAGATATCAATGTGCGTTTGTATTCGTAGTTGTGTGCGGTTGTCACACCACTGCCACGCGCCGCTCGCTCGCTATTATAAAGAAACTTGAAACTCGCATTTTTGCGTCCGCACTGCACCCCCTCAATGGGATTATTTCCATATTTTTGTTTTTTTACTATCCAATGTTTTGGCACAGTTACATGCACTATAATCACAGAAAGTGCTGAAGTTACTACTTTTGGTTGAAAGTAGCAGATGTAAACTACTAGAACTTCACTAGAAACAAGTCCAACTCTCATTAATTTATTTTAATGTGAAGTAATGTACTTCAAATAAAAAAATATCTCCTTATTATTAATATTTACTTAATCTTAGTTCTTATAATAATATTACAAAATTAATTCCATAAGATACTACCCTTCCTGTGTAATAAAAGGGTTGGGTATTGCTTCCATACCATCCATGGGACAGATCAAAACTACTGAAGTACCACGACATACTACTAGGCCCAGTGCTCTTGTGTCATCAAGGAGTTTGTATGGATCATCAGGATCTGGAAAGTAAATGTTTAATTTTATTTTTTATGCCTACTGTGTCATATTAATAAGCAATTCTTTGAAACATTGAATTCTAGTAGCTTTTAGCTATAATATGCCTTTATGGACTAATGGTTAGACTAACAATATCTGTATCGGACCCAGGTCCCAGGGTTCGATTTCCAGGTGAAGGCACCCTATGGCATAATAAGTGGTTAAAGCAGGCTGCATTAGTAGAAAATAGAAAATCCTAAGTTTAAACAACAACAGTAACTCTACTCAAAAGAGGTTCTAAGCTTTAACACACTTTCTAATGCAACTTTTAATAACAATACAAACCTCTTAAGAACTCAGTTGTATTATCCAGCACTAGATTCAAAAGAGGATCATAGCCCTTAAGTATACCAGCAGCTTCTCGGCCTCCAGCAAATTTGACACGGATACTTTTCTCCAGATACTTGCTCAAGTCAAGAATTGATTCTTTTCTTCGCTTTTCTTTATTGTCTCCCGCGCCCTGGCTATTCTACAAAACAAGAATCATGTTATTGTAAATGTGTATTTTAATGATACATGCCAGTCATGTTAGTCATTAGCATATGATTTTTTCCCTCACTTTAGTTTTTTCGCCTCCTTCCTTAGAAGCCATTTTTGAGATTTATATTATTAAACAGTTTTAAATAGCCATAAAATAAAAGAGGACCAATTTTTAGGTTATTTTATGTCATTAGGGAGGCGAATGGCGATCTGAGATTGATTAATCAAAGAATCGATCTTTTGGGCAAAAAAATATCGATTTTATAAATCGATATGTACTACTGAATCAACATTCTTCACCTTGAAAATCAACATTAGATTTTTTCTGTTTTGGTAAAAACCAAAAAATAATTTACAATTAGTTGAATGTACCCGTAATATTACGGTGTCGCCGGTTAAAGGGTTAATTACTCAAAAACTCGCGAGATGGACAGCCATCTTGCGAGTTTGGAAGGAAACTAAGCACACAGGTGCTTAGTTTCCTTCAAAGTTACGTTTATAGTCTTTGAGTTTGACTTCTTGTATTTGTTTGTTGATTGATATTGCGTCATTCATTTGTTTATGTATGCCTTAATAGGCTGACTGTCGTAATATACATACTGTGATTAGCGAAATAAATACTTATTTTTATGTAGGTAGTGTTTATTACGGAATAATAAGTAATTGAGGGCAAGTATAAAAATAAGAAGCGCTTGCTTCTTATTTTTTACTTTCATGCTATTAGTCGGCCATCTGATCTGATACTTTGATATGGTAATAAAAATAATTGTCATTATCGAATTCCCTGAACTAAAAAATCCCTGATTTTACTCATAAGAGATTATTATAGATATAGTGTTTATTATAGTATATTTCTTTTTTTATATTTACATTGTAAATACAAACTTGAAAAAAATACGATTTTTTTGAAATCCATCTTTTAGATCTCGATTTCTTTGTGAATCGAACTATCAGGTTTCGATTCGAATCGATTAAAGAATTGTTATTTTTCGGAAAGAATCGTCATCCCTAAATTGTCACGATCTACAAACACTCAGGGTATGTTCCGATATACACTGCGAGCACCGTAAGCGTAAGGTGTGACGTCAATTTAGTATAATACTGCGCGAAGCCGTTCCTTTATAGTTAGCTATACTGGTTACTGTTAAAACGGAACGCAGTCCAGTATACTGTCAATCAATAGTGCAAGTTTTTAAATTTCTGGACGCTGTTGATCACTTGAACAAAGCACTGAGAGCACCTTATCCCGAAAATGCCAGTGCTCACAGTACAAAAACGGCGATTTATGACGATTTATGACGTCATATATTTCCCTAGGATACCGCGGCAGTATACTGTCAGTTTATAACGGAACAAGAGTACTAGACGGTGTTCGCAGTTTATATCGGAACATACCCAAAATCATCTGTCAGGGAGTTCCGTTCTAAAATAGGGCCATAGTTATCTATAGCCGTGCGATCTAACGCAAATACGTTGTTATTTATAGTTATTTGCAATTTTGTTATTATTAACTTCGTGTGTACTCCTGATAAACAGTCTAGTGATCTATCCGGTTTATTACCTTGCTTATGTACTGCATTTCATAAAAAATATTGTGCTACAGATTTATCTTTGACAGTTTGATAATTCAGAACGAAAATGTCAATGTCAAAATACGCCCCAACAAAAACACTTTCGTTCTACGTTTTCACTTGGTTTTCACTACAAATTTATTTAGTTCGAAACCCGTGGGAAAACATTTGTACATTGGCCTGGGTAACGTGAAATATTATTTCAAGGTTTGATCGTACGATTCGTCTCAGTGCCATTTGATCTTAAACACATTCACAGTACCAACAAATGTTATATCGATGCGCTCTTCGGTGAGCTACATTCTGTCTCACGCGCCCGGAGAATCCGTAATGTCGCATCCCGATTACGGGCAGCACGCCCAGCACCACGCCTGCCTGCTGGTGCTGGTGAAAGGCATCGGCGGCATGCTGAAAAACTTCAACAAGCTATGGGATCGGATCCAAAAAATCAACAACATAAAAGTCACTGGTAAGTATTCTCATAAAACTTATACTATAATTATTTAAAACACTCAACAGCCTTACATAATATTAATTCACTATTCTGACTGACCAACCCACTTTACTATAATCTTATAGTTAAAATTGTAGCAAAAACTTTATATCTTAAATAACCTATACCTACAACATTATATAAATAAAATGTTTGAGATCGGAATTATTATTCTACCTGTAGTTAATAATTAGTAGGAGGTAGGTATAACTTGAATACCTAATTGTTTTTCAATTCCAATAGATTCTTATGGTCAAGTTCGAGATATTTGGGTAAGATATGTTCGAGACTATCCCGTTGAAAATAATGATTGGGGAGACTTCCAGACCCACAGGTATTTTACATTTTTAATTAAAGACAAACTTTTTTACTAAATGTGAAGTACATAAATACATATTTATATTTTTAACAGGAGACTTCTGGGATTGATAACACTGAGTAAATTTACAAACCAAATAGAGCTAAATGAGGTATGCAGAGTCCATGAATCCTTAAAGGTGAAATATGTGAACACTCTGTATGACTCGAGAGCCTTCATGTTCGGTCCAATTAGCAAAAAACCTGAACAAGAGCCAGAGACCTACAGTGCGTTTGAAGATGATAAAATATCCAAAGAAGATAGTAGTCTGGGAGAAAAGTAAGAATATACTTAATTATATACTATTTTCCTGAGATTATATAATAACCTAAAGTAACTAAAACTAATACAAAACTAAAATATGGCATCAAAAATTCCTCAGCGTCGCATTCAACTGGTAAAGTACCCAAGAGACTCGCGGCATTGCCACGTTGTATGGCAATGCTTAGCCTCTGGCCAAGGAAAAAGCCAGCCTTTGGGTCATGGGAAGTGTCAACCAGCCGTTTGGAGATGTCATTACCATCAACATGAGCTTTCGGACCCCATGGCTCGAGGGTTTCAACCCCAAACGGCACGAAAATATAATTGCCGATAAGGTTATTATACTTTCGCTGCTTGAGGTTTTCTGCAGCCGCAGCAGCACCAGCACAGCACGCTATGCTAGGAAGATGGGATGGCGCAAGAGTATCGACACAAGTTGCATCTCACACTAAAGGCCTACCCAACTTCCAAGGAAATAAAAACATGCCATCCGGTCTCTTGCCATCGTCGCGTGCCAAGCCATTGGGTTCTAATACAGCTGGAACGCCGCCGGTGACAAGAGCTCGTCGGATGATGTCATTAATGTTCGCGTGCCGTGCTAAGCGGCCCGCACTACGTCTGCAAGACAGGCCGTGGTGTCCGAGGCCGTTGACAACTTCGCCACAGTGACAGCGATGGGGAGAACAACACGACTCCCACTTGTCCACAGCCAGCAGGCGCGCACGCTTAATCAGTTTTTAGTTTTTTTTTGCCCTTGCAGGGTTCTACACCAAGAATAACGAATAAATAAAAAAAATAATTTGAATAACCAAACTATAAACTGTGATTTAAAGAAAAATGTACCTGATAGGTTGACACTATTTCAAAAACAAGTGTTCTTTAACAAGCGTAATTCTAATCCGTACATTCTGTGTCTGAATAAGTATTAACCCTTTCAGATTAAAATTTTACCTATCATTAAATGTAAGGACAGTAAATGGTAAAAATAATTAAAAATGGTTACTTAATATTAGGTTTAATAAGTTGTATCTGGTAATTGAAAAATCGCCCCTATAATCAGTTACCTGAGACAGAGAGAGAGATATCAATATAAACTTTATTTAGACAAATAAAAATCTACAATATTCAAAACTCTTGTACTTTTTTATACATTAGCAGAAAACCATCAATCTTTGTTGTCCCAATAACAATGTTTTAAATTTGTAAAAACATTAATGTATTTTTCAGATTCTCTCTGCCTAGTGAGCAAGCCGATAGTCTGTCATCAGCTGAGAGCTACCCACATTCCTCAATGTCCACCACATCACTTCCTGTAACAGAAGAGAATTTCACAACACCATCAAATTTCAAAACAAGCGCTATGTTCTATAGTGAAAACGACCCAGTAGCTGATTTAGAGCAAAATGTAGCAGATCTGATTAACTCACTGTTTTGGGTTGTTGAATCAAAAAGACTAGAAAGGTCAAAGGAGAAATTAGAGAAAGTGTCATTATTATTGGCACCATTTGAAAAGAAAGATTTTGTTGGTCAGTCTGTGTTTTAATAATATGTTTTTTATATGTTTGTTTTGTAAATCATGCCTTGTGGAACAACTTATTGTTCCACAAGTATTAGTGCATGATACAAGCAGTAGTGTATGAGTCACTTGCCCCTTAGGGCAAGTGACTCATACACTACTGCTTCAACGTCAAAGTCAAAGTCAAATATTTTTTATTCAAATAAATTTTAGAAAAGTGCTTTTCAATTGTCTTAACATTTTTTACCTATTACCCATTCAGGACGGCATTAAATCTGGAGCTACCAACATGGTCGCAGTTATTATATTATATTACAATAGTATGTTTTCTATTTTTTAAGTCCCTATTTGCTATGTGCTTACAATTAATTTAAATAAAATTTATTTTAGGCCTTGACATGGAATCACGCAACAATAAAAAACGATGTATGGGGCGCGTTACTAAAAACCTCTCAGATTTAACTCTACAATCAGGCCTTGTTGCGGAAAGCCTTTCCTTGTACCATAATGCTGCAGAAATACTCAAGTCTGTAAACGACTGGCTTTGGCTCGCAGCAGCTAAAGAAGGTAACTGTTAATTTTCTATGATAACTTAGAAGGCCAGTTTCTTCTGTATTTAGTTTTCTAAATTAAGTTAACTTTTTCATTTAAATATACATTTAATTTATATTTCCATACTTACACTGCCCGCCCACGGCCGACTTTTTGTAAGATCGGACCAATTTTTTGCTGAGTTTTATCATCTATTTTGTGACCGACTTTTTGAAAGAAAGGTGCGTTGCAACATAGAACTCCATTCGTTACATTCTCACCGACAAAAATATCGGTCACTATTATCGGACGTGGGCAGGCAGCGTTAACGGCCGAAACACATAACCGCGTTGCGACGCCGCACCGCAAAAATAAGCGGTTATTTTTTTATACTATAAACCTTATTGCCTGTCAAATACTAGACAGGCGCCGCCGTTTTTGGCGGTGCGACGTCGCAACGGGATTATGTGTTTTGGCCCAAAGCGTTGCACATCTGCGCTCAGGCCTTTTTGCTTGGATAAATCTCTGCAATGCACGAGTCGCATCCACACTATCCCAATGCGTGTACTTGTGTTTATTGGGAGCCATGTTAAATGTAAAATAGCTCCTAAAAAATCATCATACGACAAATAGAACCAACGGCTTGGCTTGCCTTTACACTTAGGAGCTCGCGATATTTCGTTCATCCATCTGGCGAATTCGAATAGCGAAAGTTCCTTTTAAATCACAATCACAACCAAAACGCGAAAACTGAATCTACGAGCTCAACCTACATTGTAATACAGAGTCACATCGGCTATTATATAATATAGGTTACGTGATATTGTAGGTAACTGCGAAACTGGCCCTTAATCTTACCTACACTTATCTATACTAATATTATAAAGAGGAAACCTTTGTATTTTTGTGTGTATCTATGTTTGCAACGAATAAACTCAAAAACGACTGGACCGATTTAAAAAAATATTTCACCATTAGAATGCTACATTAGCGCTGAGTAACATAGGCTATATTTAAAAAAATGTCCACCCGTGCGAAGCAGGGACGGGTCGCTAGTTAATAATATTTTAACATTTTTAGGACTTTGCGCCGCATCTGCTATTCTTCTCTATCCAAATTTACGTAATCCAATGCCGCTACAACGAAACGCTAGCTTACAAGAAAGCTCACCTAATAAAACGAAACCACTATCGCTATTCCAATCCAACGTTGATCCTTTTCGGAAATACAAAGTCACTTCATCGCCTCTTCGGTCCTCAAAGACATCGAGTCCAGTTAACCCTCCCAGTGAATTGACTCCATCCTCCTCGGACAGTGTGGAGAGTTCTTCCCGCCAATCAGAGACAGACAACGCAGACACAGAATCTCTATCAAGCGACATAGAATACCAAAGCCAGAAGTCTTTCTACACGTCCGAACAGCCTTCGCTTCCGAAGCAAGCTTCGCAAATTAACCACCAATATTTATTGAATGGGGAGGAAATCGCTGAGAAATACCGCAAAGCGATCATTCACTATAGCAAGTATCAGAATGCGGGTATCGTTGAGACTGAAGCGTGCTTCAAAGCAGCCAGGATTGCTGTAGAGCAGAACAATAGTCTGCATGCGTCGAGTTTCCTTCAAAACGTTATTTTTATCAACCTGACTCTGAGTGAACAGGAGAAAATACAGCGGTTCGACACACTCGCTGAACTTTACAAGGAAATAGGTATTTAACTGACTTTTCCTTCATACATGTTTTTTTTTTATTCTGTAGCATTACCTCCTAATTGTATCTAATAATTTTTCGAAGCTTTACTTAAAAAATTTAAGTTTATTAATTGGGTTTGCTTGTAACCTTGGTTTGGGTGGTGTAACTAAAATAAGCTCAATCATAAAAATATTTAGGGTTACAAACATACTGCTTGAAAACAAAATTTAACACATCCTGCTGAAGCGTCTAGATAAAAATCTATGTAAAATAAAAATAAGTTTTATTTATGAAACAGCTTCATACACGTGAAAAGCAAAGTAAAGAAGCTATAATTCTCTTTTTCTATAATAAGTCTTAATTGGGGAAAATTGTAATCAGACAAGATCGATAGGAGGAGCTAACTTGCAGTCACAACTTTAAAAAATTACGATTATCGACTCGAAAATTTAATCGATATTCCTCGTATAAGCTTCGTTAACATTTAACTGAATGTTGCAGGTTTTCTCCGCAAGGCGGCGTTCTGCCAGCGTTTGGCGGCTACCCGACAAGTGAGCCCAAACAACCCAAACCCCGACTGGCAGCGGTGCTACTACCTCATGCTGCACAGCTTCCCAGGACACAAGCTCAGTTTAGACCCCAACTATGTCATTCAGCATCAAGTGGGTAAGAAATAATAGATTTATACTCATTTTTTATTTTAAAAATAGTTTTGTTATTGGTTTGTTACCACATTAATAATAGTCATGTTGACCCCTCCAGAAAATCAATATGCTTGTGTTACGAAGGGGTCAATCCAGTAGTACAACTAAGATACTTTGATTATATACTAATTGAGCTACTTTCACTGCCTAATGTAAAAGTAGCGTTCAAACTTATCAAAGTATCAAAACATTTGTCAAAAATCATCATTATCATGACTAGGGAATCCAATCCCGCAAACACGGCATCCCGCACCTTTTTTGAGGAATCTAATATGCGCGATTACTCATGCAGGATTAAAAAAATTAATATTTAAGAAAAACGGGCTTAGGCGATGTTCTTATTTTTATCCAGCACAGCCTCATTAATAAGAATTTAATAACTTTCCCATAGATCTCGTGACTTTTCTATAGAATTAAATTTTGAATTTCTATTTCGCGTTAAGTGAAACCTGTAGGGCCTGTAAGCACGAACTTTTAAAGAATTCGTAACGTAAACGTATCGTGGCGTATCGTTCAACGTTAGTACTGTAGCACGAAGAGTTCGCTATCGTATCGTGACCTCCAATGATACGTTCTGAAATTTTTTGAAGTGGTATTACAAAACATAACACAATCATTTTGTATGAATATAATAGTCAAATGGTATATAAAAGCTGAAGAAGTTAATTTTATTTTATTAATGTATTAACATTATTATTAAAAAATATAAATCACCTTTTAATTCTTATAATTTTAAATTATTTTAAATAATGATTTTGACTGTATTTGATTTCTGAACGACGGCCCTTAGAAAGGGGAAGCAAACTGTCAAATAGCCTACCAGCTGTCAATCTCCGAACAAATTATTGTGATTTAATGGAATTTCATCATCATTCCATAACTTTATTAAATAATGGGTATATGTGTGGCCTTTGGATGTGAAGAAATAAGTTCACATAAATTTTCTTCTAATCCTACTCTAAGGAAAAAATGGGAAAGTGCTTTAATAAGAAGAAACTTTAAAGCAAAATACACACTAGGTTATGTAGTAAACATTTCAAAGAAACAGATTTTTAAACAATTACTAAGGAAACAGGTATGTTGATTTTTATTATAATTGTATTATAAACAATGTGTGAAAGCCAGAGTATAGGTATTATGTTATAATATGAATCGAAGTATCCAGCTATAACATTTATTTATAGATTTTAATAGTTACTTGTTGTTACAGGTTTTTAACACTACGTTACACTTAAATAGGCGTAATTTTTGAAAGAAATCAGCGGTGCCGACGCAATTTTCCTGGAATAGCACAGCAAAACCTTCTACTTTAGCCCGAACAGAGCAATTGTAAAGACGTTTAGTCCACTCGTGATGCTCTTATAATTTAAGTTTTTGTAATGACCTCGAATCTGTAACCGAAATAAAATGTTTCTTGTTTATAGTGGAATTATTCTGACGTTATGTTCGTTTTCTAATAAATTGTTAGTTCGTCTGTAAGGTGAAAAAAAACAATATTTTACTAGTTTTCATTACAGAAGTGTGTGATTTATTTAATTTAAATACTTATGGTAATCTAAAAGCGTGAAAAAGGCGTGGAATTTATATCAAAACTAACCTTTCTATCAGATCAGCGTTCTTTCCTTGACGCTAGACACCCCAGACTATATTACAATTCTTCCTTTAAATTTGCGATTCGCCAGATAGAATACATTGCTTAAAACTTTGCTTGCACCTCATAAAAGACACAATAGCAAAAAAATCGTAATAAAAACAAGCCGACTTTTATACAGAATTTTTGACAAGTAACAAACACACAGCGCCCTCTGTGAAAAAGTTTTGCGTTTTCTTCCCCATTGCTGACGCGGCAAAGCCGACTTTGTTTAGTTGTTTAATTTCACAAAGCTTCACAAAGTAACTTCGTAGTGAATTAGTGATACGTTTAAAAGGAAACAAAGTTAAAAGTGTTATTGAATACAATGAGGACAAGCCATACACAATATGCAATTTAGGGTATAGAGTTTATTAAAAGGTAAACTAAGTATATCTATTTTTGTGTTTGTGACTTTCGATACGATTGTTTACTTTTGTTGGATTGTACGTGATTTTATTTTGTTGAAATGGTGATTTATCCAAATCCTCTGGGTGCCCCCGAGGTCACCATTTCATACATTTAAAATGGAAGGAAGGTACTAATAAATTAAATAACGATGGAACTGGAGACTCGGCCTGAGGAAAAATAAAAATAGGAACACTTCGTCTGCGGCGCATGTGGATTGAGTGTTACAAACAAAGCCTTATAAAATCCAAATAAACCGATAAACAAATCTAGTAGGGTAAAAGGTACAAATTAAGGCACAATTATTTCACAAATATTTCCGAGAATTTTCTGATTGGTAAGGTTGAATCAACTTTCAAAAACGAGCACACACGCACACACACACGCTCACACACACACAAGTGCATATAGTCCATTATGCATAAGGTTAATAGCAATTAAAAACTGATTTAATGGTTAATAATTAATTATGAATATTATTAAAATAACTACCTATGTACATATAAGTTTTTATAATCTACCTAGCTTCTCTTTGTTCATTTTCAGCGTTTTAAATTACCTAAACTTGCAACAAGATAATAATATAACGCACTATTATAATTGCTATTTGTTCCTTGCATCTTTATTTACTTATATATAATATCACTAATCTTTATGTAAAGTCTTGAGGTAAGTAACAACGAAAAAACAATTTTTTTATCAAATTTATTATTACAACGTAGCTTCTTACACCAACAAATTCTACGTGAAGAAACATTCGTAAGTCACGATAGCCAGCCTTCGTCATTGACGATACCAAACGTCAAACAATGTTCGTGCTTCCAATTTTAATATAAACAATATCAAGTGACGTTAAATTATGAACGTGAATGTATCGCAAGCGTATCGCGCTTACGATACATTCACGATTCCTTTTACGTCCGATAGGGGCGCTGCTCAATTCTCATACAAATTGTTGACGATGACGATACGAATACTTTTTCGCAAATGTTCGTGCTTGCCCTACAGTATCGGAAATTCGGAACGCAACGTAATAAATGTCAGTTTAAGCACGCTATGGCTAGGGATTTCCTCACGGCACGGGGATTTACCTTCGCGCGCGGCCATTTGTCAAAGAAGGTTATAGCGTCATTTATTTTGCGTCTTACTTGTGTGTTACGTTACGACTTACGTACGATACAAAATATTTTTGTTATTAAAGTTTTCATAGCAAATTAAACAAGTGGAGAATTATAATGTTATGATTAAAAATGAGTGTCAATTTGGTATATAAAGAGTTTAAAAGCTCGAGTAAAGTGTGGAACTCAGACCAAATAAAAAGTTAAGACGGAACTCTGTGAACAGCAAAGTGAGGCCGGTTTTTTAAATGTGTGTGTTTAAACGGGTGTTGCCATGATAATTCAATTACCCCAAAGTACAAAAATAACGTTAAAAATTAGCAACATTATTTTTAACGTTATTAGTTAATAACGTTATCATATGATATAAATAAAAGTGATCAATTCCGACGTAAGCTGTTGGTAAAAAGTGGTGGCGGTAGGAGAAAAGAAATGGAAAAAGAGTTTCAGGAATAAAACTTGTCATTATTTATTCAAATTATTTAATTAAAAACCTTTATGTTTAATTAATTTCTTGTATGCTTCCTTTTACTTTCTTTGATCGCTTTGCATCTTGTCATGTCAGGTCCATTTTTTCAATTTGCTATTATACCGAACCAATTTTGATAACATAATTAAGGGATGAGGGAGAAGGATGGGTACCCTTAAGATATTTATTTATTAATTTATTTTATAAAAGAAGGAGGCAAACGAGCAGGCGGGTCACCTGATGGAGAGTAATCACTGCCGCCCATGGACACCCGCAAAACCAGAGGAATCGCCGACGCGCTGCCGGCCTTAACGAAAAAAAAACATATAGTTAATCAGTTCACTAACAGCGAAGATATCGCGTCGCGTATTCATAAATATTAAAAAAATACAGTCGAATTGAGTACTTACCTCCTCGTTTTTTAAAGTCGGTAAAAAATTACTGATAAGCATTACAAGAAACAAGTAACGTTACGTTGCCTGTCATAGACGTCACAATATCCAATAATAGGGTAAACAAAAACACTTCATAATGGCAACACTTGTGTTTCAAGCAATGACGTCTAAATTGTATTTTGATTCATTGAAAAATATTGGTTTCCAAGTTACTTACGTGTGAAATATGATTCCATCTCGCTTTTTATCTTTTGAAGATTGATTCTTAAACTCTTTCACAACACAATTTGGCATTTTCACACATAAATTTATGATTTTTCAAAACGACTTGCTCCCACGAGCCGCGGACCTACACTGACAAGTTAAGGCGTAGTTTCGTTGTACGTGTGTGCGTGTAATTGTGTATGTACACGGCGAGGCGTAGTTTGACCCGGCTTCACTTCGCTGTTCGCAGAGTTCTGTCTTAACTTTTTATTTGGTCTGAGGTGTGGAAACATTAATAATAAAGTAAATTTACTTGTCTATATTGCATTTTTTTAATCTACTTAAAACAAAAGAAAAGTTTAAAAAATATCAAATCGGCGGGATTATGGATTCCCTAATCATGACAATATGGTGCACTTTGATTTGTTCTCAGACGTCAATCAAAAGTGTACCCGACGGCCATTAACATAAGGTTTATTTTTGTCAAATGCCCAGATATCTATGGGTCCTATGTATAAGGCCCAACATGCAAAATCATAACTTTTCAAGCGAGGCTCCCACAGTGCTTGCATTCTATATTTTTATTATTATCATCATCATCATCATCACCATCATCACCATCATCATCTCAGCCAAAAGACGTCCACTGCTGGACAAAGGCTTCCCCCAACGATCTCCACAACGACCGGTTTTGTGCTGCTCACATCCAGCGGCATCCCGCGACCTTCACCAGATCATCGGTCTACCTTGTTGAAGGCCTGCCCACATTGCGCTTTCCGGTACGCAGTCGCCACCCAAGGACTATTCCGCCCCAGCGGCCATAGTTATTTATCATTATTAATGTAAAAAATATACCACATTGAAACTTATACATAGGACCCATCGATATTTTGGTAGGTTTGAACGCTTCATATCACATTGACGCTGACTGTATACACGCCTGCACATGAGACTACCACAAACTTTCAAATTTCCTCAATAGACTTTAAACTTTATACATATCTATACTAATATTATAAAGCTGAAGAGTTTGTTTGTTTGTTTGTTTGTTTGAACGCGCTAATCTCAGGAACTACTGGTTCGAATTGAAAAATTCTTTTTGTGTTGAATAGTCCATTTATTGAGGAAGGCTATAGGCTATATTACATCACGCTATGACTAATAGGTGTGGAACAGTCGCTAATTAACGCGGGTGAAATGACGTAATATGGTTAAACATTCATTGAAGAAATTCGTCAGTTTTGGATAGGTGACAGGTGCAGGCGTCTGTACCAATCATTCACTTCGCCCCAAAATTGTTGTCAGGTTGGCCCGCGTTGCAAATCCAATTGCTGCAAGAAGTGGTAGTGGCTGCCCGCCGGATGGGTCACCCGGCGCTTGCCACCCGCCACATGACCTTCCTGCTGCAGACCATGTGGCCGCATCTATCACGGCAGGAGCATAGGGACCTAGCTATACAGTTGCAGGTACTAGATATACCTATAATCATCACGCCAAAAGACGTCTTCTACGGGACAAAGGCCTAGAATCAGGCCAAGAATATCCACAACGACCGGTTTTGTGGTGTCCGCATCCAGGGGTTGCTCGCAACCTTCACCAGATCGTTGGTCCGTCCGCCTTGTTGAAGACACTGCGTTGTTCGGTACGCGGTCGCTACTTGAGCTTAGCATCTCTTCGCGAGAGCTGGTAGTGGCCGTTCGCCGGATGGGTCACCCGGCGCTGGCCACCCGCCATATGACCTTCCTGCTGCAGACCATGTGACCGCATCCTTCACGGCAGGAGCATAGGGACCTGGCTATACAGTTGCACATACTAGAATATACCTATAATGTCCACTGCTGGATAAAAGGCCCCCCCCCCCCCCCAAGGATCTTCACAACGACCGGTTTTGTGCTGCTCGCATCCAATGACTTCCCGCGACCTTCACCAGAGCCTGCCCACACTGCGAAATATTAAATTAATACGAAATGGACAAATGGTAACTGCACTGCAGTCGTTTTTAAATAACATTGAATTTCCATATCGGTGCCATATCGCTGGTAGAAAAGAGGGAGCTAGATACGGGTGAAGTAATCCCCCGCCCCTTCCCCTTCCAAATTTAACTGCATTCGTTTTTGTTCAATAAATAGACAGTAAATAACATTAAACCCCCCACTCAGGCACTATCCGCGCAATGCGAGGGCGGCCCCGTCCCGCTAGTGCTAGAGACGGGCGAAGTAATCCCCCCCGCCAACCTGACGCACGTGCCCCGCTGCTCGTGGTTCACGCCGCGCCCGCCGCCGCCGCCGCGCGCGCCCACGCTGCTCAAGTGCAAGACGCCGCACGGGCCGTTTATATTCACGCCCATACACTTTGGCAGCTTAGAGAGGAAAGCTAGGAAGGATGAAGGCAGATTGGGTGAGAAATGTTTGTTTTTTAATGTTACCGTGCCACTGTATAAAGTAAGCGCGCTCCCACGCTGCTCAAGTGCAAGACGCCGCACGAGCCGTTCATATTCACGCCCATACACTTTGGCAGCCTACCTGTTTCTCTTAATGGAATACCTTTGAAACACGTTACACAATTTAAATTTCTAGCGCATATTGTAAATGAAAATCTCAAAGACGACTCAGACGTTGAGCGTGAAAGGAGGGCTGTGGCGGTCCGGGGGAACATGCTGGCACATAGTTTTGCTCGTTGTACTGTTCATATCGTTTATTGCACTCAGGGTTCTATATAACAACATCTTCAGGGCCCTGTTGGGGCTCCCACATTTTTGTAGGGCATCAGGCATGTTTGCAGATACCAATATTGATGATTTTTATACCATCATGCGAAAGATGATGGTATAAAAATCATCAACTGCCTGCCTCATTGACGCTGTGATTGCGTGGGAGCGCCAATAGGATTTTGGGGATGATTGCTGACAGGATGGACTCTGCATCCTTCGGTAGGGTTACGGATCTGCACGTCACTAAGCGTGCGAATGGGTAGACCGGCAGTGGTTTTGTAGGGTCCTCCTGCAGTTATTGTTGTCATCATCATCATCATCATCACCAGCTGATTATGTCCCCACTGCTGGGGCACGAGCCTTCCCTATGGATGGGTAAGGAGAACGGGCCATAAACCACCACGCGAGCCCAGTGCGGATTGGTGGCTGTTAACGACTGCTGATGCAGCCGGGACCAACGGCTTTACGTGCCTTCCGAAACACGGAGAAGCTCAGATAATACATTTTTGGTCACCCATCCGATGACCGGCCTTTGCGCGAAAGTTACAACAACAATCGCAGACCGGACTCGTTAACCACTGCGCCATCGAGCTCCTCATTATTTCCTCATTATTGATGTAATCAATGATATTATCATAATAATATTGTAATATCATTGGTTATAATTCTTTTGTCAATGTGTCTTTTATTTTATTTTTATTATTTTATTTGTGTGTTTTATTAAACTAACATAGCTTTATTAGGTAATATTGTAACTAACATGATGGACTACATAATTGTCTGAAATAAAACGATTTATTTTATTTTATTTTTATTTATTTTATGAATATAGTAAACATTTTTTAAATTTAAAGTGTTATGTACTTGTTACGATATATTTATTTTCATATAACACATAATGTTTACAAAGCGATTCGATTCTTTTTCAACAGAATACCTCTGGGTAGAAGACGACATCTGCGAAGTCCAACTCAAACTAACGAACCCGCTACCGTTCGAGCTAAAAGTATCGAACATGAGACTGCTTACGTCGGGCGTGGTGTTCGAGTCTATACCAGAGACTATCATACTCGCTCCAGACGTCCTCACCACCGTCAATCTTCACGGGACACCGAAGGAAGTGGGCGAATTGCAGATACTTGGTTATTCCACTCATACTTTGGGGGTGAAATCGAATTGTAGACTCAAGAATATGCCGACTCCAAACAAGTTTCTACCTTCGTATACTATCGAAGTGATTCCTAGTCTTCCGACTATAACAATTGAGACTACGGTGGCGCCATCTGGCAACGTCAGTTTGACCAGCTTGGAGAATGTGGGCAGTACCACGAACATTACGCTTTACAATGGTGAGAGTACTGAGTGTACTATGAAGATCACTAACACTAGTAGCGTGTCTATTGAATTCTTGGATATAGCTATACAGGTATGTTTAACTTCCTTGCAAAGTTTAAACTATCGTTTCACACTATTGAATTATAGTAGTTTCTTATTATCAGTAACAAAGATACCTAGTAATCTATCAGAATATGATAAGAAAATCGAGAGCATGTTTCGCTAATTATTCATAATCCCACATTAAAATCTTTACTACTCATCATTATCTAGCCTCCAACTTTACCAGTGTAAATAATTAAATTATCTAAAAATCTAAACTCTTAATAAAGCTAAAGAGGGTCGAAAGTCTGTACATGGAAGATATTCGAAAAAAAGTTGGCTGGGGATACTTAGAATAACAGAACACGTTCCAACAGTTTTTAGAATTTTTGTCTGCTTATCTGTTTATCTGTTTGTCTGTTTATTTGACCGCGCATCACGTGAAAATGGCTGAACGGATTTAGATGAAACTTTGCACATAGACAGACCATGACCCGGACTAGGATATAGAATACTTTTTATCCCGGTAACAGGTTCCTGTGGGATAATGTAGTCTTCGCGAACGAAGTCGCGGGCGACAACTAGTATAGAATATATTTATAAAGCAAAATACTAGAAAATCTATATAACTCAGTCAGGAAACCGATTCCTATATTTATAAAATACAGTGAAAAAATTAAATGCCTACCCGACCCAGCCAGAAATCGAACCTGGGTCTTCCGCAATCCGGGCGGCTGCACTGACCATTATGCTACCGGGAAGGCTGACGTAAGCATTGAATTTTTTCACTGCTTTTTGATTTTTGACTGCTTTTTAGTGGCAGAGCGCCGTCTATGCAACGATTGTTGCAACCGATGGCTATGCAGATTCATCTTTACTCAGTTTCTGGGTATTTGTTTCAAATTCCAAGAAAACCATGACCTTGTGAAAGGATCAAGCTAACCTACACTAGTCCTTTTAATGTATAAGACCTATTCAGCGCCTAGCACCGGTGACTTAAAAACACGTAAATTTTCAAATTCTGCGCTGCACCCCCTTAAACAAAGCATTGTTTAAGCAGCGCATTGCAGCGCTGAGCACAGCGGTCTGAGCATTGGACCGGTAATCCAAGGGTCGTGGGTTCGAATCCCACTCGAGCTACCTGAGACAGGTTGTTTTTTTTTTCTAGTAAAGTTTTATCTTGCAAATAAACAAGTTCGTTTTACAATAAAATACCAGTTACGATTTTTTATAGGTGTTAAAGTCTAAGTTAAACTAAGTTACTAACTTAAACATTTTTTTACAGTCAAATATGGACAGCCAGCTACAAACAAAAGTATTCCAATTCTCCAACGAAGACATACAAGCGCAACTGCCAATCCCCCCCAACCAGACGGCTACCGTTAACATGAAGTTGTACGGAGAAGCGGACTTCCTAGACCTCGGAGGTGTGGGAGGCGACAATTTGTTTCCTAACAGTCTCACTTCGAATTATCCTTCTAGAGTGGGATCTCCGGTGCCTAACGCGCAAACTTCACTCCCCACACAGAGTTCGAACGCTCAAACTTCACTCAGCAGCGGATTGATACCTAACAGGACTTCTGGGAGTTTTAGGTAGGTAACATAACTCTGTTTTATACCTTCTTTAATGTTGTGGCGGTGTCACCTACCGCATACGCCGCACTTTATTTCGACACAAAGCAAACACCTTCTCAACGTGTGAACAGATGGCGCCACAAACGCATACCAACGACGTCGCCATACTACGACGATAAAATAGTATGGGAAGCCTGCATCGCCGTAGCGAAGTTTCACCATCTCCTTCGCTATATATAGCACCTCCAATTAACATCCCTTGGACCTCGGTCTCCAAGCTATAACACCCAGCTCGGAGGAAGATCTTCCTCATGGCCTTCCTCAATAGCGCATCCAACCTACCACAAGCCTCCCTACAGTGGTGACCCCGACGTGATGTACCATTGGCTTCCCTAATATGTTTAAATGCCTTTTGAGATACTGTATATCATCATCATCAGCTCATTTTACGTTTCCACTGTTGGGGCACGAGCCTCCCCATGGATGGATAGGGAGAACGGGCCATACGGGCACGCGGGCCCAGTGCTGATTGGTGGTTGTTAACGACAGCTAATGCAGCCGGAACCAACGGCTTTACGTGCCATCCAAAGCACGAATTAATCCATTATTTCCGCTTTATAATCGCCATTACACTAATTAAAAGAACCCGATTGATCACTCATGAATTAATAACAATGTGTTTTAGTGTTCCTGTTTTTTGTGTAGGTCATCAAACTCACACACGACCAGCTGGTCAGCTCCTATATCAGTAATGCCGCCATCTAGAGGACGGCAAATAGAAACTCAGGTATGTCTGTAACCACGAATATAAAAGTTTTTTATTCTTATCATATTCATTTATGTAACTACATATTGATAGGAAGACCAATCAAATGTCTAAAAAGTTCTCAAAACACCTTATTAGAATGTAATATGCATGGAATGGTTAAATCTTACCTTACTATGTGCCAATGAAAATGCCTTTGAATATGCATCTCTAATTTATCACATAATTGAATAAGTCACGGCACTAAGGTTTTTTTAATGAACATAGATATTTACGAACAAATTACAATTTGAAAAAAGACAAAGTGTTGTAAAAATTCCATAGGCATGTCATGGGGTGCGGGTTTGAATCCCGCTCGTGGAATTTTTTCAACACTTTGTCTTATTTCAAATAGATATTTACGTTTTAATTTCCTATGTTTCGACTGATTAACGAAGATTATTAGAATAATAAACCGAAAAAAAGAATACTGAAATCCAATCAGTAGCCGATTGAAGATATTAGTTCAGGATGTGCTTATGTTACATGTTGTATAAAATATTGACAGGTGTTGATACGATACTCGGGTGGGGCGGGCAAAGACCTCCACTGCCGGCAGTCCACTCTGCAGATCAATTTGGAGCTGTTGCCCAGCGTGTCCATCACGCATTGGGACGTGCTTCCGGCCGAAATGTAAGTGCTGTTTGATTTCCACATTTTGTTAGTAACATTTCATCTTAGAAGAAAGAAGAACAAGAAAAAAGAAGAAGAAGAACAGTTATTGATACTCACACATGCACACGATTCACAATAAAAAAAACAAACGAAGCTTACAGTAGTCGCATATGATGTGTAACATTTGACATCTCACCTTAGTATAGTAATAAGCAATTTTAACATAACATTCTAAAAAAAATGGGTTAGGTATTACATCATTTTATGACTATAAAATAAATGCAATAAATACTCATTAGAAGACATTTGACATATCAAAATGGCCTTTGATAGTCAAATGACACAATATGTCACATAAAATAATAATATGTCATGTTCATAATATCGATTTTAAACTTACAAAATATAGCGCGCTTGCGCGCTTCCCCGACTTCCTGTTACACTGTTACACATACTTCCGTCCCATTTCACGAAATCACTCCCAAAAATTGCTTATATAGAAAGTGAGCGGAAAGATGACGGAAACGGATCTCGGAACAGCTCGGAACATTTCGGAGATTCCGTGTCCGTGAGAGGATGTCTATGTGCGTTGCTCGAACGCGTTTGTGTGAAGATTACCTTCTGTGGGTTTGTGCCCAAACTATCCCGGGCGTATTTTCAGATGACCTTGCGGGGTGCTACTCGGTGCTTACTGTTCGTGGTCCCGACCCATTCCCGTAGCAAAGAAGGGATGGTACTAGGTTTTTTACTAAGTAGGATTTCTATACCCTTGTCATACTTTTCGTTGCTGGATGAGACGGAGAGTTCCACATAACCTGGGCTGGGATCGCCTTTAGCCCCTGGTGCCGGTGTATGCGTAAGACTGCTAGTTTAAAAAAAGCTAGGTATATAACTTACAAACAGAACAATGCTGGCTAATAGGACACATTTTTTTTAAGATTGACAAAAATTTATTTAACTCATATTATCAGTGATATTATATTAAGTTAAATTTAACTTGATGAAGCATTATTGGTTAGTTATTATATTAGATACTATTTATGTATAACTTTGTAAGCATATCATATTTAGGTAGTTTTATGTGTATTCTGTTTGTGTATCACTTTTATTTTATACTATTTTTATTTTTGAGGATTTGTTAATAGCATAGCTATTTAAATGTTTATTTATGTAAATGTTAGCTTTAGAATCGAGAATACCGTTAATAATTACTCTAATTCAAGTGAACATGATAGTTTAACGAGTTGTGTATATAGCTGTCGGTCTTCCTAAAATAAATTTAATTTAATTTAATATTAAAATGTTTTCGTTAATCCCCAGCCCATCTCAGCTGTACCTAGTACTCGACGTGACAAACCTAACGTCCGAAGAAATGGACTTCCACTACACCCCGACCAAGCACATCCTGATTGAAAGCAAGGAGTCTTGCCGCATACCTGTGCCGCTGGACCGGTGCCCGTTCAATCAGCCTACTATCAAAACCAGCGAAGAAAACCAACAAGGCTAGTTACCACTTACTATCGCCAGCTCATTTTATGTCATTCAAACCCATCTCAACTTATAAAGACTGTTTCTTTCTACGTAAATACAGCTGCAGAAGGTAAAACATTTCATCATCACCACCAACTCATTTTATGCTCACATTGATGGGGCACGAGCCTTCCCTATGGATGATAATAACACAGGAAGAATGGGCCTTAAACCATTACGCTTACCCAGTGCGGGTTGGTAAACCACCAACTCGCACTAGCTAGCGTAAAGAAAGTTACGTGCCTTACGAATCACGGAGGAGCTCGATATGGTTTTTCGGTCTTATATCTGATGACCGGCCTTTGCGAAAGTTATTTAACTTTAGCAAACGCAGACCAAGCGCGATATGTGCCATCGAGCTCCTCGCGTCACCACTGACTTTCATCATAATTCTGCCTTTGACTCAACACCGCCACATATTTCTCAAGGGGTTGGGGGGAATATCACTTATCACTAATAATTTCTATTATCACTCACTAGCTGTGTCCCGCGGTTTTACCCAATTAACGAACAATCTACGCAGCGCATGCAAGGAAAGCTCTCAAAAAAATTTTTTCCTGTTTTTTGGAACATTTTTCATTGCTGCTCCACTCTTATTTGTCATAGCGTGATGTAATGTAGCCTATAGCCTTCCTCAATAAATGGACTATTCAACACAAAAAAAAATTCAATTCAAACCAGTAGTTCCTGAGATTAGCGCGTTCAACCAAACAAACTCTTCAGCTTTATAATATTACTAGCTGTGCCCCATGGTTTCACCCGCGTTATTTCCCGTTTTTTCAAGATTTTTCATCGCTGCTCCACTCCTATTAGTCATAGCATGATGTAAACTATAGTGCAAAAACATTAACAGGCAAACACAGATTACGTATCTAACATTCAGAATAATAAGAGTGAAGATTTCTAGAAATTAGTTACATTATTAAATTAAATAAATTGGACTTATAATTGAACAAAATATAAGATGCAATATAAATACCATTCTACAGCAGACCTAGACACCAAGTCCATAATGACGGGTTCCTCCGGCAACAGCCTCGAGCTGATGTGTTCGGAGCACATCACTAGTAACGTGGACCTGCGATGGCACCTGGTTCATAGCGACGCGCGAGGACAGGCCACGGTCAAGGGGATCACGTTATCGCAGACCATGATGGACATCGTGCGGATGTCACCTCTCAACTGGGGTGCGTATACCATCATCAGCTCATTTTTTTATGTCCCCACTGCTGGGGCACGAGCCTTCCCTATGGATAGATAGGGAGAACGGGCCATAAACCACCACGCGGGGCTAGTGCAGATTGGTAGTGGTTAACGTTTGGTAATGGAGCCGGGACCAACGGCTCACGGAGGAGCTCGAGATGATAAATTTTGGTCACCCATCTGGTGACCGGCCTTTGCGAAAGTTGCTTAACCTCAGCACTCGCAGACCGGGCGCGTTAACCACTGCGCCATCGAGCTCCTTTCACTAGAGACCATCACCATCATCAGACCATCACTAGAGAACGGAATATATAATATTCCCAACCAATATTCATTATTATCATTGTATTCGCAGAGGTGAGCGTCAACAACCAATGCATAAAGCCCCAGGAAGAGTTCACATGCTCGGCGGGTGAGTGCCTGTCCCTTGGCGTGGGAGTGTGGAACCATTTGCCCAGGCCATTGCGAAGGCTCTGCCTCTCCGTGCAGTTCTACCAGGACTACAACAACGGCGTGCTCTGCTACAAGCTCGACAATAGAGTCGCCACCGCTGGGAACAACAAGTATGTTCATTTCATTTATTTATTTGTTTGTTTTTATTTCACTGAAAGCGCAGTGTGGGCAGGCCTCCAACAAGGTGGACCGACGATCTGGTGAAGGTCGCGGGAAGCCGCTGAATGCGAGCAGCACAAAACCGATCATTGTAGAGATCCTTGGGGGGACCTTTGTCCAGCAGTGGACATCCTTTGGCTGAGATAATGATGATGATGATTTATTTGTTCATCACAAAACAGGTTACAGCCACAAAAATAATAAACTTACATGCAATTTAAAACTAAAAGGCTAGATTGAAACCCTTTATGTACATACTACTAAACATACTACGAACCTAAAAAATTTTAACAAAAAAAACCGACTCCAGAAAATTAGACTGAAAAAATATTGCACTAAAAAGTTAAAAAATAATTGCGTAGTTTAGTTTGTTCAATTTACTAGCAATTAACCTTTATTATACTTAATCTTATATTCTTAAAAACTATGCGACTGCTGATGGGTACTTAATTTCATGGGATTGGATGCATAGGGAGAACGGCCATAAACCACCATTGGTAGTTGTTAATGTCCTAATGCAGCCGGAACTAACGGTTTTGTTTAATGTGCATTGCATCACGCAAGCGTGTTCCAGTTCCCAACTAGACTCTCCGAAGGGCTGATCGGTCGATTTCCACCGTGTCTTAAAGGCACGTCAAGCCAATGGCGCCGGTTTCTATTTAATGTGACAGTTGATACAACCATCAATCCACTGTACCAATGTGGTGGGTAGAATAAGGCTACTACTAATAATTACACCAGTTCGGCTTTAAAGCTTTTTTCGAACATTCCAGCCTCAATTTATTGTTTCTCTATTTTTCAGAATCGTGCTATCAACTTTACCAGAATCTGCCAAAGCATATCACGAGTGTACCGTAGTATTTCTAACTCCCGGCGAATACAAAATCGACATCCAGTGTTCCACCACAGAACCAGTGTTAGAAGACACCTCCGTAGTAAGGGACACAGATAACCCTTCTATAATTCAGCCTTGTGCCGGCGAAGTTAGCCACATATGGAGATTCATTCCACCGGTTGCTATAAGTGTGACTGATTAACAATATTATTTTGTTGTATATCTTATATATTTATTTTTGAACTTAAATAATTATCTTAATTATGTTATTGACTGTTATGATTGCTGTAAGAATAAAATATTTAACAATTAGTGGCATATTATTTAAATTCATTTTTTACTTTAGGGTTTAGGCACATTAACCTATCTAAAACTGTCAAATTTCGTCAATAAATGTTCAACCATATTATACATATACATAAAGTTCAAAATCTATTGAAGAAGTTTGGCAGTTTTTGGTAGTCTGCAGGCATGTGTACGTACATGTCCACAATACACAACAAGAAATATAACAAAATGTTCACATTTTTTTACTGTCTAATAGATTTGCTGTTTCTATACACCAAGGCACAGTGTGGGATTTGGTATCATTTTCGGCCACCTTAGTTTTATGTTTTCATTTGATCCGTTATTATCAATTTGAGGATCAGGTAAAACTCCCAGAATTTTATCTTACATAGTTTTGGAGATATTTGAGAACTCGAGAAAAATCCATAGAAACCTGAAAAACGTAATTTCTCAGTTTATATATGTTTTTAAAAGTTTCCTAAATATACGTTTTATTGAGATAATCTTTAAGCACCATTATCATTCAATTAAAGTTGAAAATTACAGTCCTATACGACAATATAATAATTTTTCTCAAGTATTGAACCATATTTATTTCTCGATAATCACACAATATTAGCGATTTATTTTTATGAAAATCAATTAAGTATAATTAGAACTAACACCAAATAAAAAACTGTATTAAAATAACGCATGATTGCCGATATTTATTTATTTTAATATTATACCCAACTAACACATTAGTGAATATTGCAGCTTATCTTGTAACTCACAGGTCCATAAAGTTTCTATATTGGTGGAAAATGCAGCATCTTGTTGCTCATGAGTGGAAAATATGGGTGCAACCTATAAAAACCACTTTAAGTGGCATATTTTTGATAACGCCGCTTAAAGTGACACAGTAGTTAATTTTGATACCTTTTTAAATCTCACAATGCTATAAGAGAGTCATAATTCACTAAAAGTGGTAAGATTGATCTAATAATACCTTTTGAAGATCTGACAATCGCAAAACAGTGGCAAGTATCATTGCTGTACAACCATTTCATTAGGAAGTAATATTCACTTTTAGACCACTTAAGTGTTTATATAATACCCAGAAAGATGTCATATGATACTACAAGTTATAAACAAGGTCCAATTTTCCCCTAATTAAACTTTAGTTTATTATAATCACTCATATGCTCCCAGATTAGACTTTATGACGGTAACACAGTGATTTTTATCACTTTGACCCGCAGAGAAGTAACAAACAGGTGGAAATTGGAACCAACAAACACATTTCGATGTCGCCATTTTTTTATTATGGCGTTTGATAAAGCCGACTGTTTATTTCCATAATTGTGCAACTGTGCAATAGTTAGCGACTGATAGAATACATTTACAATTTATCCAGCAAATTATGAACAATACGAGATGATACACCACTTCTTTTTTTGAAAATTTAGTTAATATTAATACTTATAGTTTTTGTTAAAAGATTATTCTATGTCATTAAATCAATGGCGCGCAAAAATATTGAAAGAAAACATATACATATTTGACAGTAAAATGATGTTCCCATTTCTCTAAGATGCACATAATGCAAAATATTTGAAATGAACATTCTTACACTATTAAAATAATTGATGACATAAAAATTCCAATACCATCTGAACTGATCGAATTGAATGCATTATAACAACGACGAATTCGTTCACTCAGTCATTCATTGTTCAGGTGGCAAAGAAGCTGCAATTTTCATCTTGAAGCACAATCGAATATGCTATAGACCTATTATGCGATGTGCCCACTTAGCGCTATATCTGCTGCTTTAGGGTTCTATAGCGCGCTATAGACCTTGCCTTTAGCCACCACAGTTACAATTTGATACGCTATGGACCCTGTATGCCACAAGTTTGTGTTAGTTGGGTAGGTAGGGTTGTCATCTAGTCATTCAATAGTGTTCAGTAAGTACTGCATACGCTTTTAGTGGATGTTGTTCGACCAAATTCTGGGACCAGCAATGACGGCAATACTGTTCGGACAGCATTATCAGATGGAAATCGCCAAACTTTTGCAAACATTTTAGAAATTGACGAATTGCTGGTGGACGATTTTCACACAATTTTGGTTGCTCTTTCGAGTGGTTTGCCGATAGATGTTGCAAAATTTGGAGTGTTTTGTGCTTCCGTGGCGGAAAACTATGTAGAAAAATACATAAATACATAAATATACAAAAATACAAAATACTGGTGCTATATGTCAGTCACTGTACACAAAATACTCTTACATGGATGGCAAATCATTGAAGCGAGTCCTTTACCGATAGGAATGCTGTCCGAGCAGGCAGGTAAATCCAGAAATAAATCTGCCGATATGACCGAAAGCATCACACAAGAAAATCAGATAGAAAAACCACAATCCTCGACCTCTTTCGCCGTGCTCTCGAGTCTTCGGACCCCTACCTAACGAGTTTATCACTAGAAAACCATGCAAGTAAAAAAAAAGATTACCTATTCCACATAAAGTTTTGTCACTTTTGAAAACAACAGAACCAACACCCAAGACCAGCGTCAGGTTTTCCTATAAACTAGGAGGCCTGACATCATACTGAGCGGAGGCACCTGTTAGTGCCACTTATTTTTTTAATTTTTGATGTAATGATGTGTGTTGTGTCACTAATAAATGTTTTCTATTCTATTCTATTCTATTCAACATTAGAGTCACTTATTAACGAAGACACGGATCTAATTCTTTGCACAGATGAAGTCCTCATTAATTCTGATGATGAATGAAAATACTTATATTAACATTTAACTTGCGGTCACACAGCTCATATAAAATATTTATTTATTATTTACTAGTTGTCGCCCGCGAGTTCGTTCGCGAAGACTACACTATCCCACAGAAACCCGTTACCAGGATAAAAAGTCCTATATCCTAGTCCAGGTCATGGTCTGTCTATGTGCAAAGTTTCATCCAAATCCGTTCAGCCATTTTCACGTGATGCGCGGTCAAATAAACAGACAAACAGATAAACAGACAAAAAATCTAAAAACTGTTGGAACGTTATCAATTCTAAGTATCCCTAGTCAATTTTTTTCGAATATCTTCCATGTACAGTCTTTCGACCCTCTTTAGCTTTATTATATGTAAACATAGATTAATAAATCACTTGTACGGGTAAATTATGCGAGAAATTATTTGGGAAGTGTTAATTTGTCAAATTTTTTTTATAAAACAAGGGTAACCCCGAATTGTCAACCCTATTCCTATAGAAATCAGAAAAAAACTTAAAAGTGCCATAAATGCTGAATCATACAAGATTAGTGTTTGAAAATTTAAATTAACATGGGTACTCTTATGCTTAATGCAATACAGATGTAATAGATCGCTAATATTGTAAAATAATCCAAAAAAATAAAAATAACTAAAAAAGTATAAAAAATACATAACTTTGTATGTAGTTAAGGTACAATGCTGAGTATTTAATATATTATTAGAGTTATTATTTAAAAGCCAAGAAAAAAAAATTACGGCTTTATCAATTTTACTTTAGGAGATATAAAAGTAAACACGATTACTAAAGGTTATTGACCTCACTTACAAAAAATTATAGCGTTAAAATTAAACATGATATTCATGTTTTAGTTTCATAGTAGGCTTTATCAAGATATAATGCAACATATAAAAACATAAAACGAAGGTGTCCAAAACTGATCAAAAATCCCACACTGTGCAAGGGTCTTACAAATAAACAAAGAATAAGCTTCGAATAGTTATTCCGTATTTTGTCTTTTTTACTCTTATTTGCAGGCAAATGAATCGATACCACCTGATGTAAGTGGAAATGTGTCCAGACGCGAAGACAACTGGTGCAGCGAGAAAACAACGCAGCATCAGTTAACCTCACCCTGCCGGCCCACATGGTGCTTCTTCACGCCTCGTTTGAAAGACCCAATATCATAAGAAGGAAAACGTGTGCTGGTAGACTATTCCATCTTTTGGAGGTGCGACAAAGAAACGAGTCACCAAATTTCTTTGTGCGCGATGGGATATTTGTGACAGTGAAGCGATGACTCCGGAGAGCAGCACGTGTACTCCTATGGAGGAAGGGAGAAGATGGGATAAGGTCAAAGAGTTCCTCAGAGCACTCGCCGTGGTATAAGCGGTAGAAGACGTCTGCGTCTGCGTCAGAGTGACGCTTTATCTGTAGAGATTGCGTAGGCAATTGCAGGGGTTCGAGAGTATTAGCACAGTATAATAATGAGTACTACGAATTTGAAGCCTTCAATGCCATACTAATTTTCGTTTTCGTAAACGAGATCATACTGTACGTATTGCACAGTCAGATTCGATGACCAGCCTTTGCGAAAGCTGCTTTACTTTAGCAATCGCAGATCGAGCGCAAACTACGATAATTAACGATCTAATCTCCTGCTAGATTGGTTTTTGGTTTTATTGCAGTATTTCAAAAACAACTTTAAAGGTATAGAAAACACTTATGAACTTGTCTGTACTTCTAGTATGAACAGAACTTTACATATTTTTTTTACATAGTTCCACTGCGAATTCACATAAACTATTTCTACTGACAGAGTCAGAATTTAACGCTCTCAAACAACATATAACAATCATAAAAAGAGAAGTTCGCTTTCTTAAGCACTAATATGGGTACGCTAAATAGACGCCAGCTCGAAATGTCATTCACAAGTCTTGTTCAATATCTCCGTTCCTTTAAGAGCAATCCTTATGAAATTTTGCATAGCGGGGGCACTAATTAGGCTCTAAATGTGTGTGTAAATTTCGTTGCTATAATATAAGTAGTTTTCGAGAACGATCACGTGTACGACAGCTTGATCGTGATGGCAGCGTACACACTAAAAAAGGTCTGTATTTCTTAAACTAAAGAGGCACTAACTATTTAGTGTTTGCACTAATTACGCTCTAAAAGATGGCATAACAAGAAACGTGAAATCGACCATGTGTACGCTAGCTTAACGGACGCAAAATATAGCATAACAAGAAACGTGAAATCTACCATGTGTACGCTACCTTAACGGACACAAAAAATAAGTGCAACGTTTTGTTTAAGCAACGTCTTAGCACGGTAATAATATCTACAGTATTGTAACTTCATACAAACAGACGAAGCGCGAGCTATACCTACGCGGCAATGCCGCGATCCAAACGCGGTGGCAATACTCGGCATGCAACAGTCGCGAATTTGTCGCAGTGACGAACGGGCGGTGTGTTGTCTTTTAAACAGTAAGCGTGCGATTGTTTTGATTAAAATAAGTTATGGCAAGGATCAATAGTAGAATATATTGTGCTGTTTTTGGTTGCATGAATTCGTCAATAACGCACCCAGATATAACATTTTTTAGATTACCTGGAAACTCCGTAAGGTCCATAAGTAAGACTACAAAATGTTTTTATTTATGTACTTACTAGTAGAGTAATTTGTGGCTTTTTGAATGGATAGGTATTTTGTTTCTTCCTCCGAAAAAATGCCTGGATTAATAAATAAAATGAACAGGGTAAAGGAAAGTGATACACGAGTGAACTAGGTAGATTTATGATACGGTATGTATCGTGTTAAAACCTCCAGGTTGTAGGTTTTTGGAAACATTATTGAATTAAACGATTGATTGATTTTAATTTTTTAAACTTTTCAAAAACAACATTTTTTCCTTCACTTCCTATTTCATTCCCAGGGTGGATTCGCGTTTTGGATTTTTGGATTTCTGATTTCTTTTGAAGCCTTTTTGTAAATTAATCTGAAATGCGTGCAAAGTTTCAAAAATCGAAAGAAGTACTATTAACAGGTTGACCGCTGCCGGGCCCAGACACAATAGAAATTCAATTGTTTGTCGGTCAAATGGCGTTTAAAGTGTTAAGTAAGATCTGCTTAACAAAGGCACTCTTTTTTAATCAAGAATTTAGATAATATTTGATCTCAAAAAATAATAAGAGAAATGGTAATGACGTTAGGCTAATGGCAATGATTTTTTGAGGATGGTAATGATTAGGAATGCTTGGTAATGACGAGCTTTTACGGCAAAAATAATAATTAAGTACCTGATACCTATTTTAGAAGACATACCTATGTATTTTTTTTCATATATAAGTAGTTGCTAACTTGTAAATAAAACACTTACTTATAAATTTGTAAAGTTTAATAACACAAAAATTAAAATTCAACAAATCTCGTAACAAACACAACCTCGGTCTTTAATTTAACTATGCTATCATGGCTCAATCCAACTCGCCGAAATTAATCTACTCTTATGGCACGTATTAAGTTGTTAAGTAGGTAACTAAATTTTAACTTAACTTTAAGTGATTAATTGCATGTAAACACAGAATTTAGTAGCAAGTTGCAAGTTAAAATTTAGCTAACAACTAAACAAGATATTTAGAATTTTGTCTATTTTTCGGTTAAGTTGGTGGGCGGGGCTTGTCACTTGACACGTTTGGACTGGCACAATATTAGTTAAATGCAGAAGTGTAGTGAGCGACGTGCTCGGGTTCAATTTTATTGTTCGTATTAAATTATTGATTATTGTATTAAACATATTTACTCGATTTAGAAACTCTACAAAAATGAGATAGACTGCGAAAACTTTGGCCTGTATCGAGAAAATATATTGTAATATGTAATTTTAATTTTGCATCTAATGCACATCGCATTACAGTATCTTTTTTCTGTATTTCGTTTTCCACTTTAGATAACAAGTAAATAAAAGAGTCTTCTGCCATGCGTGACGCATTAAAATATACTTGTTATTAAATCTTCATTCGCTAGCTTCTCGAACAAAGTGGCACTTGATCCTTGGCCATACTGATCTCTTCTATTTATTTAATTTCTCACCCAGTTTTTTGGGTATGGTTATTTCCCTAATTATTACATCTTTGACTTCATAACAAATTTAGCACAGAATTTACGACTTCATTACGTGGTTGATCGTCCATCTTGAGTGAACTAAGCAAACTAATTACTTAAATACGTATGGACATATACTTAAATATAAGCCACATAAAATTAAGTTTAAATTTAGTTACCTACTTAACAACTTAAAACGTGTAAATCAGCCATTACTCTGTAAGCCCTATTCAATGTCGACAACTACGTCATCAACATCCGATCTAAATATTTTTACAAATATTGAAAGATCAGTTAAGAATAAGGCAAGCTATATTTATGATTACATATACATATAATTTTACGCAAATAGTGTGGTAGTGCACCTGACCCGGCATGTCATGGGGTGCGAATTCCCTTCGTGGAAATTTTTTCAGCACTGTCTTTTTTCACATATCTAATAGTTTCAATAGTAAGTAGGTGGAGCTCGATGGCGCAGTGGTTAACGCGCCCGGTCTGCGAGTGCTGAGGTTAAGCAACATTCGCAAAGGCCGGTCATCGGATGGGTGACCAAAAATTATTATCTCGAGCTCCTCCGTGCTTCGTAAGGCACGTTAAGCCGTTGGTCCCGGCAGCATTAGCAGTCGTTAACAACCACCAATCCGCACTGGGCCCGCGTGATGGTTTATGGCCCGTTCTCCCTATCCATCCATAGGGAAGGCTCGTGCCCCAGCAGTGAGGACGTAAATGAGCTGATGATGAATAGTTTCAATATGTAGTACTATGTAATATTGAAGTTTCATTTTTGAAAACGGCAACTACCTGAAATAAAATATTATTTTGTATGATGTATTTTTAAAGTTAAAATATGTTTAGAGTATGTATGCATAAACCCACGACCATTATTCCCCAAAAGGTGGTTAGAGATCATCATATCCTATCCAAGCCATGGTTTGGATCAATGTCCACTTTTAGCAAATAGAGCGACCTTGTTGTTAATTATGCAAAGGAAGTGTCAGGATGCTGGCCAATCGCCTTTTTTGATGCACTGGCGCATAATCTCGATTCACCACTTACGAATGCTGACAAGAAAAGCTGGCTATTATAATACTATAATCCAGACAAGCACGGATAATTTAATATTTTTAGCAAATTAAAATAAAGATAACGCACAAAAAAACCCATTCAACTTCCAGCTGGTATTTCGGTTATTTTAAAGCATGAAAGCAAACAACGTTTTAAGTAAAATAGAACAAATTGCTACTAATAAGAAATTTTGAAGCTTTGAATTCATCATTCCCATTAACATAACGTCATTACCATCAACACAAATCAAACGGTAATGATGATGATGGTAATGACAAACGTATTGGTTTTTTTTGAACAAATCGTGAATTCTTAGCGCTACTATTTTGTGACCGCCTTTTTGAGAATTTGTCCTGGGAGTCACAATAAGTTCTAATGCTAACAATTATACTTAATTTATAATTACCTAGAAAACGTATTTACCGGTAATGATGGAAATACGTGACAACCATTTCCTAGACATATGATTTGTAACAAAAAAAGTATTTAAAGAGCACTCACCGTGACGTGCGCTGTGGTACATTTCGTGCAAGCGACTGAGGAGAGTGGTGTGCACGGGGACAGTAAGATACATCACGTAGATCTTTCAAGAAAGTAAATTTGACGTTAGCGCGATGGTAATGACGAATTTCTGTTACAAACTTTTGAAATTTCGTTTTGACTATTATGCTGTTCTGAATTGTAAACGCTATTTATTATGTTGTTTACGGTAAAATATAGATTACTCAACGTTTGAAAAAATCGGGTTTGGCGATCATAATTACAGTAAAAGCTCCCTATTCGCGCTTCCGTCATTCGCGTTTTCACTATTCGCGGATTAAAAAAATGCAACCCAATTTCTTTATTCGCGGCAAAAAATTTCTTTATTCGCGGATCTAAAATTTCATACAAAATTCCAATAGGTGTTTAACGCAATATCTTTTGCAAGTGCCGTCAAATGGTACCGCCGAGCACTTTGAAGAAAGCAACCTTATTTCTGAAGGAATAAAGTATATTTTTAAATAAAAGGCTTCCAATAGCACTGAAAATGTGACATTTACTCTGAAAAATCTTAGTGAAGGTTTAGGAATGGCAAATGAGCTTTGCGATTTCTTTGTGAACATTGATCCATCTATGGAACGAAGTCTTAATTTTAAGAGGCAAATTGCTAATGCGACTGCTGAGTATCAGTCTGAATTTTCGGAGCTATTAAAAACTGGCAAGCAAGAGAAAATAACAAAATTCTTCAAACCATTGCCTAAGCCTGAGGATAATGATTAATCAAAATGTTCAATAACATCAATAAAATTGATTTTCTTATATATTTGTGTTTTTTATTTTGGCACCTAGGAACGTATCCCCTATAAACCCATATAAATCACCATTCTGTATTCACGGTTTCTGTATTCGCGGCATATTTATGGAACATATACCCCGCGAATAAAGAGATTTTACTGTATTGAAATATATATTTTGAAAGTTTTGTGCACATATATTTTCTTTAGATGGTAATGATGTTTTACTCAGTTTTAATTAAATTAGAAAATGAGTTTTTAGAACACAAGGTTCGTAACTGTGTCACCTTACGTTAAATTATGTTTAAAACCTCGCTTAAACAAAAAAAGTAACTGAAAAATGAGATAGAACTTCTAATCAACTAGAAATATTTTTTTCCATGTTTCGCGAAATGACCCCCTAACGTATTTTACTTGTTTAAATAAAAATAAATTTAATTAAAAAAAAAATTAAATATAAAAAGAAAAAGAGACAAATCATCATTGTTTTGTCTCTTTTTTATTTTTACCTTAGATTATCATAAACTATTTTCTTTATTAAATATCAACTTACAGGCTAATTATATTTACTTTTTTGAATCATACCAATGTTTTTTGGCCATAGCCGCGGTCATCTCTGGTTTGATTACAAAGTCGTACCTAACAATTAGAAACTTTAAAAAGACGTTTTATATGCAACAAACTAGAGATTGATGCTGTAGACAGCCTATTTCTCTGTTTGGTTTTTATAAGATTAATGTGTGAAAATATAAGTTCCACGTTATTTGACACGTACAATGGTCCACTTTAAGGACTAAGTGCGGAAACCATCACCATTAACATAAGTTCCACGTTGCCGGATGAATGAGGGAGTGATAAACAATAGACATTTATTATCTATTAAACATAAGTGAAAATGGTTGCCAATTTAAAAGTGTTAAATCGCCAAATCGGTAGAAAAATCGGGAGAATTTCCATGTATTCTTGGAAACCTTGGAAAAATCGTTGCATTTCGGAATTTCGGTAGAACAGACCACATATCGGTAGAAATACCCAAAAATCGGTAGGTTCGAGACCACTGGGGCCGAGTTACAATACTGTAGATAGTATTACCGTGGTCTTAGCTTGAAGCTGTACAAGTTTAAGCGTTGTTGGCTTGGTTGTGTTCACTGTGGATGGCTTGAATTATACGAACGAATCGTCAAATGTCAGCTTGACAGTTTTATTGAGCCGTCTCATCAATGCACTTTTTTCTTTTTGTTTATCTCTAAAGAAATACTTGTTATTGATTTTGTCTTCATACATAATCCCGATAGATAAAAATGAGTAGCATGAATATACATTGCGCTATCACCAATTGCAAAATTACTATGTTTAGCAAACCCCCGGGCGTAACATTTCATTCGTAAGTGAACAAATAAAAACGCTTTTAAAATTCATTGCTAGTTCGTAACTATTGCTAATACTAGTTACTTAAAAATATTGTAGATGCCCAACATCAACTGAAATGAGAAACCGGTGGCTGTTGATGCTCAAAAACAAATGCAGTATGCTGGACTGGACTAAAAGCAAAATATGCTCAAAACACTTTGAAAATAAATATTTTGACAACCAAAGGAAACTTCGGGAACGTGCTATACCCACACTTTTTCCACTACCTGCTGATAAAAATTCTAGGGTAAGGAAATATTTTATCAATTAAATAAATTGATATGAAGGTATTTATTTAATGGATTACCTTCATAATAATCAGTAGGTATTTTAAGTTTCAAAAAATAAAAGATTACTTTACAAATTCAGTCTTAAGACCTTCAGACCTTCAAGCGGGCACGCAGTCATTTGTAACAACAGCAGTCATGCGTAACCTAAAAGATGTATGGGATATTTTAGAGATTAAAACATTAATTAATTAATAATCATTAAATTTTTTTATATGCTGACACATTATCATTATGTTAGGACACAATTTGTTGGAAAAAAACCTTAATTTCACATAAAAACAACAAGTTATAAAATGAAATAAAGTAACATAAATTTTCTTTAGATTAGTAAGAAATTTGGTGTCATAACATTTTCTTACATACCTCTTACTAGATTTATTTAGTAAAATAAAATCAAAATAACAACAGTTGGCTCCATGAGATCAGATAACTAAAACAAAATCATTTATTATCAACTTCTCTTCTTTTCTTCAGAATCTGTTTCTTCATCAAGATAACATTTATTACAAATTAATGTAATGTGGGTTAGATTTTTGCCACTTTGTTACCTTATCACGCCTCGTAAAAATAGCGCTTACAACTAAAGGAGGCACATCATTCTCATCTGAATCCGAGCTGGTTGATTCCTCAGCAGATTGAGTTTTCTCTGAAACTAGAAAGTGGTCGGAAACTTCGGAACCTTGCCACTGAGCTCAGTTTCACTCTCTTGCATCTTTGTGTTGTATTTGCCCAAGTATTACACGATAAGTTAGCGGTCGAAAAGTCATTTTTATAAAAAAAAAACAAACTTGATATTAAAAATTAAAAAAATCGCGCATAACCTTTTCGACGACAGGCGCGTGACGTGGACGGCAAATACATGCGCCAAGAAAAAACAATATTAGGAACGAAAAGGTATCGAGTGCGGTCAATTCGAAGCCGCGCGCCCGCTTGAAGGTTAACTTACTGTTTCACATAATGTTATCATGTAAATTTTTTACTGAATTTTAATAGGATGAACCACCTCAGAAATCAAAGATTGGCATGCTGCTGTGCAAACAGTCACAGGCAGACCTAATAACCGATGTAAAGAATAGCCTGAGCAAGCTCAAGGAACCTATCAACTTGGACAACTTTGTTAGCGATGACTTAAAATGCAAGAGTGATTCGCCAATAGAAGCTCGTTTGTGGCTAATGATAAAGAAACAGGACCATTTAATTTCAAGACTGATGGAACAAGTATCACAGAACAGAAAGCATGTGGAGATTTTACGGAAAAACATGGATACATCTAGAGTTTCAAAGAGGGAAATGGAACAGAACCTAGAAACTATGAAGTACATTGTCAAAAGCCTCCAAGAGAAGCATGCTTCTTTGGAAGAACAAATTGAAATTCTTAGTGCTGTGGAAGCTCGATAAAGAGTTACATATAAGTTAATGTACACTCTAAGGTAAAAACAAAATGTTAAAATAAAAATTCATTTCTTTATCATTGTAATTTATTCAATAGTTTCATAATATTCATGATATAAAAATAAATACTTATGTTAAATATTTACATATGATACTCAAATATTATAAAAACATCAGTCTTATAATAAAATATTGTAATTAAATAAAATGCTTACTGGAATGCATTTTAGTCTCAATCATTTTAGTATTATATTTTATTACTATTTGCTTTTATTATTTATGTCGTAATTGTTTTTCTAATATTTCTCTTAATTTCAATTTTTTGTTAGTTTTATCAGATAAAGGCTTTCCAAGTGGAATGATCTCCATTTGCCTCAACCTACGTCTGAATTTTTGGTAGAATTCTAGCACACTTGGGTCAGCCCAAACATGACGAGAGTCAAAATCAAGTACTCTTAGAGTATCCAAGCTCTGTGCTCTACTTAAGGCCACATATGCTTGACCTGCTTCAAATATTTTAGACAGAGACATTTCAACACAGTCCAAAGTCAAGCCTTGAGATTTATGTATAGAGAAAGCCCATGCCAAGTTGAGAGGAACTTGCTGACGGCAATGCAGTGTTCCATTAGAATTTTTAACATACCATCTCTCAGTTCTAGCTGTATACTCTTTTTTGTTTTTGAATCTTACCACAGGGAGACCTTCTTCAAATCTTATTATTACACCTCTAGCACCATTCACTAAGCCTGCATTGACATTAATATTTTTCAGCAACATAACCTGAGCACCTACTTTTAACACTAATTTTGATGGTGCAATAGTTTGCATATCCAAGATTTTTGTGGCATTATCACTATCTTGGGATGAAAATATTTTAGTTTCTCCATTCAAATCCTTGAGCTTTGTATCATTGATTGTTTTAGAATCATTAGTATGAGAACACAGTATTGTGGCTAGAATACCATCACTTTCGATTTTTTGTCTTGCTGTGCTCAATAGTCTGTCACTGATCTCTTTTGTTACCCTCCCAATCCTAATGCTGTTGAGTATAGATATAAATTCTTCATCTTTCTGCCTATGAACATCCTTTAGCTCAAAGCAAAGTTCAATGCACTTGTCCCAGCAAGGAGATTGGAAACAAAATCTTTTACCAGTCTTTGTTCTGTCTACAACTGGAGGTAACTGCAAAAAGTCACCACACAGTATAAGTTGAATACCACCAAAGGGTTTATCATTTTTTCGTACATATCTTGCTACTGCTTCTAGTTTCTGAAAAATAGTATACCAGTTAAATTAAGAACAAAAAAATGTCTATTAGTTACAAGTAGAAAAGCCTATATGGTAATAAGTTTTTTTACCTCAAAAAATGTACCATCAACCATAGAGATCTCATCAATAATTAAATGCTTGCATTTCCTCCACTTTTGAGCAACTAGAGTTAATTTCACTGCTCTTTCACAAAGTTTTTCCAAAGTGCCACTACCATCACCAATTCCAGCAAATGCATGTAAAGTTGTTCCACCTGTCAAAGAATTAATAAAAAACTTTACTCAAATAATACTAGACATTTTTTTTTGTATTGGTTATAGGTAAGTACTTGACTGTCATCTCGCTGGATGTTAACCGCTCTTATGCGGCAAGCACTGATCAGTGCCCTGAACAATTAAAATTCTATTGTGTCTTTATTTACAGCAGACAATGGATTAAAATGATATCACCCAGAATCCTCAACTACCTACTGAGGGACTGGCTATCTTATCTCTAGCTACCGAAAACCTACAATAATGCTACAAACATTGATGTTAAGGCTCAATATATAGATAAGATAGTGGCAGCTAGCCAGGGGGACAAACAAGCCCAGCCAGACCAAATACACACCAAATACACAAACATGTAAACCTGCTGGGAAACGAACCCAGGATCTCTAGATTCGAGACAGAATCTGATATAAAGTCTATAATATTATAATAAGAAGTTCTATTACGTAAGCAGAGAACATGGAATATGCCAAAGGGATAAATATTTAGAATGTAGGTTTAACAGTTTGGTCAATAAACATAGGTGATTAAGGACAAGCAAAAAACAAAAACAATTTTAAATCTAATAACTCTATAAAGTATAAAAGTTCATGCAATACACATTTTCTGTTTCCATTACCAAAGAAAACAGTAAAATAGAATTGAATACTTACCAATATGGCAAGCAGCAACACCGGTGGAGGCAGTAGCAACAGTAACTTCTGGTGGCAGAGCTGCCACAATCCTTTTCAATAAGAAGCTTTTACCAGTACCAGCAGATCCAGTGAAAAATATATTCTTTCCACTTAGACACGCTTCTAGAACTCGTTGCTGTTCTGTATTCAACAAACTTATAGCTGTTAATGGAGATGGTGAATATAGCTTTTTGGGAGCGGGCCCTCTTGTAAATTCATCAGCTTTTCGCTTCTTTGACGGTGGCGATGGAGTTGTTACAGTTGACTTCGGAATTTTAGTCTTAGCATTGTGTATATCAGCTACTGTCACTGGACTGATTTCTTCATAAGCCTGGGCTTTACCACTCAGCAGCTTAGTTCTCATTGTTTGTTTAGACGATGAAGCCTCATCTTTAGCACCAGTCATTTTAACAAAGATCGTTCGTAAGAAAGACACGAGGTTAGTCGGTGGAGCATTTGAAATGAACACTGTGCATCCTACCTCTTGAAACTTGATACTAGCTTTTCCTTCCACCATGAACTTCTTAAAAACATTTATGCCTTTCAATGCTAATTTAATTGCAGCATTTCTTTCACTTGATACTTCCATGTACATATCACGAAACTCGTTTCTAATGAGACGAAGAGATGCCGTTTTATAATTTACTTTTCGGCTTATTGATCCTTGTGGGGTCGTCCATTCCATTGTCACGGCACACGATAAATATGATTCTCCAGCTTCCATAATTATTTACAGTGGTTTTAATTTACAAAATCTAAAATAATCACTGTACTGACATGTCAATACAAACAACAAGCGCCATCGCCCATAGATTTTTTTTTTCTTTTTGTTGATGGCTTTGTGCGATTAGCACATTTAGCCAGTGTCAAAGTAATTTTTCTAACAAGTAATACATAAATAAATAATATATCTTTTCTCTATGATGATGAATGATAATAGAAATGAGAAGTGAGAAATTAATGATATGGACTTCTTGGCGGGAAAGTGAAGAGTCATGTCTGCGGTTTTGTTTTATTTTCTAAAATTTGTGTTATGTCGAATATTAATGTGAAATAATGGTGGATTATTAACCGTTAAGTGTTCGTGAGTGTGCATGAGTGTTGCAAATGAAACAAAACAGTGCAACGTCACTTTTCAAATTCTCTCAAGAAGTCCACCCGAGGACTTAATAAAGCCCCACATCTTTACTGAGATACTCGAGGGGTTGGGGGTATATCATTTCTCACTTCTCATTTCTATTCATTCATCATCATCATCATACATGAAAGAAATTATTATTATTTAAGTATTGTAAGACTTTTTCATTGGCTAAATGCTTGTGCAAAGCCATTATTAAAAAAAAAAAAAAATTAATGATATACCCCCCAACCCTTCGAGTATCCCAGTAAAGATATGGGGCTTTACTAAGTCCTCGGGCGGACTTCTTGAGAGAATTTGAAAAGTGACGTTACACTGTTTTGTTTCATTTGCCAACACTCTTGCACACTCACGAACACTTAACGGTTAATAATCCACCATTATTTCACATATTTGATTAAACACAAATTTTCGAAAATAAAACAAAACCGCAGACATGACTCTTCACTTTCCCGCCCATAGATAGATAATTAATACTACCATCTCATAGACGTGTGTCGTTCTTTATAGGGAACCGACTCAGTGTTCCGAATCATGAAACTGATACGAATGTTCCGGAACAGTTGCCTAGTATAAAATGTTTCATTTGGAACTCGCTCACAGCGGCCGACGAAGCGACGAACGCGACGCGGCGACGAGCCGACAGACTGAACGACAAGAGCGAGTGATAAACTGATGAGAGAGGAGCGAAAGCGAACTTCGCACGCAACAGAACGTGATGTTGTGGAAGAGTGACTGAAATAACGATATAATGAGAGTGCCGGCCTAACTCTAAATAGCCGTCGAAACTAGCTGTCAGTCCTAAGCCTGAAAAAGTACCTATGAAGAAAAATCGATTTTATTCTTTGTTATAGTAAGTAAACAAAAAAAATCATTATAATAAAAAAATCGACGTGATTTCAGTTGCAAGTTCCACATCTGATACAAATCTGCGTGAATATTAAGTTACTCTGTTTCAAAAAACTCGATGTTCCAATTGATCCAAATGAAACATATCACTGATTCGGAACATTATACTGATGCAGATGCAAATGTTCCAATCTTTTTAGGGATACAATTTTCCCACGACTAAAACAGATAGGTACTTTTTTTTAAAAATACCTCCTTTCTTTTTATTTTGAATATGCAAAGGAATCATTACCATACAACCAAATCGTCAGTTATTTTTGTGATATTTATACTCATACCATTTGGTATGAGTGGAAATTAATATTATGAACAATATTAGAGCGTGCAGTGCATCCCATTTAAACAAAATATCACTGATATCCGTTTTTTCAAAGGAGATTCCTTTGGAATACAAGAAGTATCTTTGATGAAAACGTCGGTTTTAGAATGAATAAAGATGCTTTAATTCAGAAATAAATCCGCAGTCACTTTAGGTATCATTAAAAATACTACATGTTGCTTCACATTTCACATATTACGTGTGGCTTGACATCAACGATTACCCCGATCCCAGGCCAAAAGCAATGACAGCACCTGCGCCGATGACGTAATTCGCAAAAAAAAATTTGAAATAAAAAAAAAATTGAAAACGCGCAGAGAATAAAGTTGTTGGGAGTTGAGAGTGTAACAAATTTATTCTAGTTTGTCTATAGTTAAACTTCGAGATTGTTAGGATAAGATTTACTTTTCTTCATACAAAAGTAGGCTCTAAATAAACAATTTTAAAGTTTTAAGTCGCGTGGTGCTCTGGGCGTTTACGTCCGGTTAAAGTTTGACGGAATTTTGCAGAGGGTGAATTCACCCGCTAGGGAACAGAGGGGTAAAAACAATAAACAACAAAAAAATTACTATAAACAATCCAAATAAAAGCTAAAGGCTGGATTTTATAGAAGACAATGTTCGTTTATTAATAAATATACATAAACAATTGGTTTGTTTTTCTTTGTTCGTAATACCTAAAACCCTAAACTTACATTTTTATTTCAATAGAGGCCTTTTGTTTATTTTAAAAACAACAAAAATTACGTGCCCCAGACGCCGCGCCGTAGTCTTTATAGCAATATGCCTAGTGATATGATTCGATAATAAGTTTTTTATGAATTCATAGACAGTAACGTTTAAATAAAACAATAAAAAAATAATGATTGTTTATATGTTACAAAATCTATCTTATATTGCTCTAGATACAAAGTAGAATAATAAAAATATTATTTGATGTCATAACTATAATATTATGATACTAGAATGCCGATGTGTATACTATAGCCAAATTCGATAAAGAATGTTTACTAACAAAGCGTTGCCAAGCAACCAGTAACAGGCATGTATTGACAACCTTTTCTAGTTGGTCAACAGGAAAGATTTAACGTAAAAGATTTATTGATATTAAATATTGTATAAAAAATTTAAAAACCAAAAACCATTACAATCATAGCTTAGTTTTAACCTAGGTATATGAGTGAAATAATTAGCTACTTTAAATAATTAATAGGTGCACGTGAAGATTCAATAATTTACTTGTTACAATTAATCAACTGCTGTTACAATCCAATTTTCTTTAACGTCAATTCAATTTGTTCATGAATGTTTGTTTTGCATTGCAAATATACTGTTTACGCTGCAGATTTCAGAGGTAGTTAAGATAATCGACCTCATATGGATACTAGTATAATCTTCATTTGGAATGCTAGTTTATAGTAACGGAATTGTTTAGAATACCTCAATTTTAGTAATGACATTTGTTTAATAGGGTTAACAAGTGAATATAATTTACGTTTTTTTTTACGTTCTTCTTATTTTAACGTTTTTACGTTAGAAATAAACCGTTTTGTTACTTTATTTCGCCGTAAACACATTTGACATTTCAAAAATTACGAATTTCCATAAAATGTTCTAATCTTTGAGCTGAGGTAGAGAGCTAAAAAATATATCCAAAAAAGTTAATAAAAATATTTTGTTTTGTTTTGTTTTTTGTCAATATAATACCTATATGCAATCTTTTTTAGGTAGGTATTCGAGATTGTTAGGATAAGATTTACTTTTCTTCATACATTTGACGCTACACCCTAATGGACATCCATAATAAAAACAGAATTTATCGTGCTACGGGCATGAACCTGTTGATTTAAATCAGTTGCTACCGGCGCCACCACGGTCTTGTTAGGAAGACAACGTGATGACGTCATATGACGATAGGGATGTGTCTACCCAATTATGGCTGATTCTAGTTATGTACCTAAATGTTTTGTTTTTATTTGCATTTCATTCTGTATTTTCTTATTATCGGGATTGTGAAATAAAACGAAGATTTCGAAGTTCATTATTTTAATTTATCTAAAACATTTAAGGAAAAAACACATAGGTACCTACTTTAATATAATTTATCGATGGAACAATTGTCCTCATCACTACTTAATGAGATTTTTAACCATTGTACATTTTGACGTTGGAGCGTATTTTAACCCAAGTACAATTAGACTTCTACTCATTCATGTTCCCTGGCGACATGGACTTGCTTTTGCTTAACATCAGGCAGAGTAGGGTCATAATTTCCAAAAGCACTTTGATGGTTAGCAAGTATCTATTATTGTGTAGGTCAGATAGATTAGTACTAATCTATCTTGTTCCTTACCAGTAGGTAAGGAAGTTACGTTCATATAGTAGTAATATGAACGTACGTACCTAATTAGCTAAGCTTATTTCTTCCTACTTTCCTTCTCTTATAAATCTTCAACGGAAACCACAAAAAAATACGTAGGTAAATATTGCTGCTATAAGTAATAGTGTTGAATGTATTTGTTGAACTTTGTTTTTTCTTCGACAGGTTTCGACTTTTACTAGTACTGTATGACATTGTAAAAAATTCAACTGGTAAATGATGTTTTTGCAAACTTAAATATTTAATTTATTATTTTTTTCTTTTTGTGTTTTTTTTTACATGTTGTGATTGTCCTTTATATTATGTGTTTTTATTTGTGATGGAAAGTGTCCTTTTATTATAGGGCATTTTCCAATATTTTTGACGCTGTAAGGGAGAAAAGATCTGGACACTTGCTGAGTTTCTTGCCGGTTCTTCTCAGTACAAGATCTCCCGCCCAGAGTAGACTTACGAACCGATGGCATAATGACGTTCATGAGAGCTATTTGTAGCCTAAACTGAATAAGTGATTTTGAATTTTGAATTTTTTTGAATTTAGATGTGAGCATGCATGGACTAATGATGTAGGTATAGTTTATATTTCCGTTTATACATATTTACACATTTTGTCCCTTTGACTGAAAATGGTTCCCACTATTTATTAACAGCCTACCTGATATTGAAACTCCTCCCATGTGTATAACTCATTCGCGAATCGCGATGTTACCTGTGCCCCGCCCATCGCTTTTTTTAAGCTAGAATTTACATGTAGACTACTTTGTGTAAACCCTATTAAATATAATAAGTAACATCTACTTAATACCTATCACTAATTCATGGTTTTAAGATAAGTATATGTACCTAATAGGTAATACTCGTACAGCAATTTGTTGTGTACGCAGTAACAAGCAGTGATGGGCAAAAAGTAATCAGATTAATGATTAAGGATTACGACTACAATTTGTAATCTTCAATCACGATTACAGATTACAGAAATTAATCAAAAATGTAATCATATCGGTGATTAATGATTATAAATCTGTAATCGTAATCTTGATTACTTTTATGATTGATTTGATTGATTAATAAAACCAACAGTCGGAACGTAAAAAAATAAAAGAACTTTATTTTTTTATCAGTCTCAATACAATTCCAATGCGATTAATATGTATCGATATTGTTGCGATAAGTTTCGCAATTTCAGGACGCCCCATCTCTTTTTTTTTTTAAAAGAAGGAGGCAAACGAGCAGGCGGATCACCTGATGGAAAGTAATCACCGCCGCCCATGGACACTCGCAAAACCAGAGGAATCGCAGACGCGTTGCCGGCCTTTATCTCGATAATAATTTGTTCACTCAATTTCCACGCAATTTAATTCCAATGTGGCGCTATTATTGCTTTTAAAAGTGCCATTTGAATTTTTTTAATTTGTGATTGGAAATTGATTATTGTAATTGTGTTTCAAGAGTAACCTTATAGGTAGGCTACTCTTGACGCAAACTCAATCTCAATACAATTCCAATGCGATTAATATGTATCGATATTGGGATAAGTTTCGTAATTTCGGAACGCCCCATCTCGATAATAATTTGTTCACTCAATGTCCACGCAATTTAATTGCATTGTAGCGCTATTATCGCTTTTAATAGTGCCATTTGAATTTTTTAGATTTGGGATTGGAATTGTATTGAGATTCAGTTTGCGTCAAGAGTAGCCTACCAGGTCGGGCCTGCTGACATTTTGATATCATTCAAATAATCAAAAACAGAGAGCCTATTGTTCGTAACGTCCGTCGGGTATAAAGAAGGTATAAAACGTTTTACTAATCGGTTAGCCACAAGGCCTAGCTCTTTAAGACTTATGTGGAAGTTATTTATAGTAATGCCAACATTATGTAAGTCAATGTCAACTCCCAATTTGTGAAGCCGAGTGGCGCCTTAGCGGCCTGCGCAAATATTTGAGAATATCGCATTATACAAGGCTTAATTGAGGTGCGAATATGATAGGTATTATCGTCAGATTGCAAAAAATCTGCTGAATGGTAATTTTTCTGGTACTCGATACTTTCAAACTTAAAAAAAATACTCGATCACGTACGATAAAAAAATTACGTCGTCTCGTATCGTCTCCTTGAGCTCGATTCGTTTGCACTTGTGCACGTGTGCACTTGTCGACTATCGACAATGCGGACGCGGCGATTGGCTAGCCGGTGGTAGCTCCGCACCCTTACCGCGCGTCTTACGTAGTAGGTATAATTTATAGTACAATAAAGCCAACCACGCAATTTCTAGATGCATACCTACAAATTGTGATAATTAATGGCAAATTTCTAAACCATAATTCATATAAACTTAGTTAAGAATAATCATGTAATTTAGATTACTGATTACTGTAATCAAGATTAAAGATTATATGTTTAATCTTGATTAAAAGTAATCACGACTACTTTAATCTGATTAAAAGTAATCATGATTACTTTCAATCAGATTATTAATCTGATTAAAAAAGTAGTTGATTACGCCCAACTCTGGACAAGACGTTCGTGCGTTGATTAAACAAGGCTTCGCAATAAATATGATAGTTTCGCAGTACAGTTTTTCAAACGAAACATCGTAACCAAACATCGCAGTAACAAGACGTCGATTGACCAAGGCGTCGTCGCAGTATATACCTAGGTTTCAAACAAAATTCGATGAAACGGTTTTCGCACTCAAGTAGGTATCCCGTTTTATTATGCTACCATAGGGTAATTAAAGAGATGTAGGGACTAGAAAATATTAAAAAAACCTTTGTTCAACAACATTTTTGAGAGTTGAAACTTTCCGGGAATTAAACAACAGTGAGCTTTTTAAACAATATTAGACTTTGTTGAACTGAGATAAAATGTCAATGCAAAGACTGCAAAATTTATTTTTTATTTATGTGTTTGTTGGAAGATTTACAGTCAAATATCAACTATAATTAGACAATTTGAGTTAAGCAATACCATTTACAAATCTCCACATATAGGTTATCAAAATCATAGCAAGCAAGCTTACAAGCCACTTAAGAAAAAATTGAAGGGTTAGAAATAACTTTCGTACATTTATTTACCAAATAAGTACAGGAATAGGTTGTTTTCTTGAGGTAAAAGTTATCGAAATACTAGCTTTCTCACTAATGTTGCATCGGTCTAAATAAACGGTCGCGATAATATCGAGATGATGTCGATAAATACTGAATTTCTAAACTGCATTGCCTTCGATTTTACATAGCTTATAACCCATTAATCATCATCATCATTACTAAATTAGTCCACTGCACCTGCACGACATAGGCCTCTTCAAGTGCTCGCCACTGAACTCATGCATGACCTTTTGCCTTCGGAGCCAACTGAGCTAAAGCATGCAAGCAAGCAAAAAGAATTAACTTTATTTCAGTGTTGATATCAAATTTTCACTAAAAGACAAAGTTTCGCTTGACATTTCCCGACATTTGCCGTCCCCCCCTAAGTGACGGGCGGTCCTGAGCGGGTTAATAAATAGGTTGGTAACAAGGTAAATTAATTCACAATCACTATTTTAAATTACCACGTGAATAGTGAAAGTGTGGGGCGGCCGAACCAATTACCTACATACTTAATTGTGATTGATAAATAAACCAACTGGAACTTCTGGACTGGACTTCTTGGCGGGAAAGTGAAGAGTCATGACTGCGGTTTTGTTTTGTTTTCCAAACTTTGTGTTACGTCAAATATTAATGTGAGTGATAGTAGTTTAGTAACCGTTTTTTGAGTGTTCATGAACGTGCATATGTTGCCAAATGACACAAAACAGTAGAACGTTTATTCTTCAAAATCTCGTCACAATAGGCATGATGACAATAATTGAAAAATGGACCTATAATGTCCAGAAATATATACTATTTACAATGAATAAGATATTTCTGCAGAAATTAAAAGTTTAGTAGGAAAAAAATGCAATTTTAAAATAATAATTTAAATTTCCCCTAAAACGCTTGTTAGTGTCATGGCGTCGCTTGTGACGTCACGTTTGAGTAATCAAAACGTAAACGCGCTGCGCTCGTGCAAGAATTTAGTTATTTTGTGTTATTAAATATGAATTCGAAAGTGTATAGGTGGTGTGGGGTCCCCCAGTGTGAGAATACATCCATAAAAACTCCTAATAAGCTATTTGTGTTCGTTCCTCAAAATAAAACATACGAAACAAGTGGCTTAAACTTGCAAGGCGAGATTCAAAAGGAATATTGCCCAGTGCTCACCTTTATTTTTGTGAAGATTACTTTGACGTAAGTTTTTACATACTTTTGTAGATTCTAGTATATAGTATTTGGTAATAATATTTTGTACGAGGTCTAAATGTAAAAATATAAACAATCTATTTCGACGTTAGGTTTCATCTCTCATTGCTTTGATATGTATTACGTATTTTATTCATATTTCAGTTACCTAATGAAATGGATAATTATATGGAATATTATTTGATGGGATCGGTGTCACAGATCCGCATGAAACCGGGGTGTATGCCCACTAAATTTCAATGTCAATCAGATAGAAGAAAACGAACATCAGATGCTACAGAATGACCATATATTCTCAAAAAACAAAGAAAGACATTGATAGAAGAATGTCAGAAAGATTTAGAAGAAAGAACTACAAAACAAGTGGAACTTGAAGAGATGCCATGTGGAAGTTCAGGTACTTATTTCTACCCATTGCCATTTCACCAAAAATATATATATTTCTAATACAAATTTATTCCATTCATTAGGAATTATGCATAACCAATTATGCAATAAATAAAACCAATAATACGACAAACCTATATCTTGTAAACAATATTATACAAGACTTTTAAATACTTTGCATGTTGAAGTTTCATATTAATGTAAAATTAATATTTGATTTTTGTTCGTGTTGTTTTTGCTTTTAAAATATACATACTTATCTTGAAATCTTGGCAATTTTTTTAGGTAATATTTTATAAACTTGATTATTTTTTCTTTTTCAGCTTCACAAGCATCCATAAACGATATTTCACAAGAAAATGCACATAAGACAGTGGATAAATCAATTCCAGTACACATGACATATAAGTTTTACTCAAGCGTGACGTCATGCGCTCTGATTGGTGTTCAAGATATCATGGCGGATTGCCTTATTTTGTAGTTTTATTTTATAAAAATAAATATTAATCACACTTATAATAAAAAAAACAATGCGTATTTTAAATTCCAAGCTTCAAGTTTTATTCAATAAATATAGTATTTTAGTAGTTTTTAATTACTGTCATCATGCCTATTCTCTACAATTTTTTACTGATACTATACAATTAACGACTATTTAAATGATAATATTTGACATGCTTTATTGTAATTGTATTATCGTTAACTATGATTTTATTAAAATTTGTAAGTAATTTAATTAATGTAATAGAATAAATAATAATTTAATTAATTTGAATAATAATTTGTATAATATAATAAATAGATTAAATATAATTTTGAATATTCGCACATCGTATATGATAGAATATGCTGGTTAACATTTTATTCTAAGTACGTTTTTGTACCATATTTAAGCAAATAAATATTTGATTGATTGATTGATTGATTGATACCTATTCGTCATATCGTCTATCACTACTCATTTCTATTATCATTAAATTATCATCTATGAACAAATAAATCATTGTTTATTTATGTAACTTGTAAAAAACATTATTTTGACACTTACTATGTGGTAACCGCACTAAGCCATTATCTAAGGAAAAAAATTCGACTGACTATAATATAGTTTACTTAAACTACTCGTAGTTGGAGAAAATTGTTTTTTCCTTTTCTGATTTTAAGGAGACTAACAATAAAATAATGCAATGCAGTAGTTTCTTAGGTCAAGCAATAAAAACAATGTTCTCACGAACATCTGCGTGCCGTATGCCAAAATACCCATTGCCCATTGCTGGCCATTGTTTCTGCACAATGAAGCGGAGATTAGGTCCTAAACGGCAATATCCAGATAAAACAATAAAATCACTTTTAAATGTTGCCATAAACCATCTGTGAGGCCTCCGCAGCTGCGCTCTGGAGAAATACGTCACACGTGTGCCCAATCCATAGTCAAGATGACTCATCGTAATTTTTACTGGGTGCCTAGCCTAGTGTGAGTTTTGTTTACTATCCGTATTCATTCGATAACGTTTACGAAAACGAAAATTAGTATGGCATCAAAGCAACGCCTCCTGGAGGCATACGAGAAGAGTTAAAAAATTTCGATACAAATTCACGTTTTCGATAACGTGATCGAATGGGGAATGAAACTCGCACTTGGCACCCTGGCGTTACCTGGGCCTTTACCATGATCACAGAAGAAATATCCAAGAGCTCTTAGAGCATTAAACGCTCTAAGAGCGAGACGCGTGTAGCAGCGTATTACACGCGCCTCATTTTCACAATTATTGCGTATAGAAACTCATGGCAAGTCCCCTGTCTCCTGCAATGATTTTTGTGTGATTGTGAAAATAATGTTTGCGTTTACTCTATGTGATAGAAGCAATGTTCATTCACTCACATCTGCACTTAAAATAAAAGAATTTGTACACACTGAACCTGCTTCAACTGTTTTAAATCTAATTGTCGCCTTCTCATATTCCTTTTGTAATGTTCATAATCAGGGGGACCATCGCATCATCGTTATTTCTAAAATTATCTTTAAAAATCTTAAAAGGGTTAGGTACTTACTTTTATCAAAAAATCTGATATGAGTATTAACTTTTAATTTGTAATTTAGTCTTAAGAAAACAACGATAAAATGTGTCTCACCTATACAAATACAAATACAAATACAAATACTTTATTTGCTATTAAATAGGGTGGTTACAATATGGATGTTATCAAGACATTATGTAAAGTAGCTTAAAACCTATTTAGTCATATATATCATGACATGCAAATCAGGTTTAGTGTTTAGTGTCGTGTCGCTAGGTCTAGGTTTAGTGTCGTACAAAAATAATTTCGCTACGCTAAAAAACAAAACAAAATTTTTACTATGTCTATGTCTCGGAATATAGCATAATGATGACTTACCTACCCTAGCTCAGAAATTAAAATTAAGTATCTACCTATAGGTAATTGCTTTTAGTTAGTATCATAAGCCTACTCTATAGTAAGCTATAAGTAACTAAAGTACCGTGGCCAAAATTATAGTGAAAACATAGATCTTCACTATAAATTCGGGCGCGGTACCTACACCTCTAGCTCATGCAGGCAGATGCCACGCATGTGTGGCGTTTTCTCCGCCCGACGACGCCTAGGTACGGTGACCATGACTTATTTTTAATTCGGAACACATTTAATGACCATTTTAAATTTATTAGATAATTATATTAATTGTGTTCGTTCATCTTAAATTCAACCATTGCGTATGTTACTTTGTTTTTTATTATATTTAACCGAAAAGCTATAGACCATTATATCTATCATCATCTAAAATATAAATCAATATCATTATCATATAAAAGGTACTACTATAGAAATAATTACTTAATCTGTGGTACTGCTGCTGAGCACAGACTACGAATAAACGCACAAGCGAAGATCGAGTTATTTTTGTGGTTTTAACAACTGTTATCTTATACCAACATCTTACACGCTTTCGAAAGCAAAGAGGAGCTTTAAATATTTTAATTCTGTCACCCAACTGGTGACCTTTGCAAAAAAATATTAACTTGCAAGAGCGCAACCAAAACGGTTTGGCCGCTGCGCCAAGCGTCGCAAAAAATATAAGCGATACTTAGTTTATGAATAAAATAAAAAAGGAATTGGTATCCACTTTTTCCTAATTAGTTACTCAAATTATGGTCCCTGCAGCCGGCATTGTTTGGGGGCGGCGTTTCACACGAACTGTCTAGTTTCAACGCTCACTCCTGTAACGCTACCCGCCTGTCTCCTCGGAACTGTGCCAAGCAAACCAAATAAACACAAAATAATTCATTGATAATGGTTTAATGTAAAAAGGGAGTGAAAATAAACTATCACGACAATACTTTTTACACTATCATTATCACCTTACATTAAAGTAGGTATTTATTAACGGGATTCGTTTGTGCTCCGAATTTATTTACTAGAACTTTACCACAAAAACCTGGTTTGAACCCTTTCAAGATTTTATACTATTCTTTAAAAAAAAACTTCAAAATCGGGATCAAATTATTATGAAAAAGAAAAGCGCATATCAAAGGTTAAAGCGTACCTACTTCACCCGGTAGACACTAGATCGGTCGTCGGACGACAGGCTTAGATTCTTAAGCATGCCTGTCGCAGTCTGGTATCGGGTCGCAATAAATCCTTCCGCCAACCAAACCGAATAAATCTGATAAATAACATGACCTACTCTCAGCTGGGAATCGATCCGGGATTTCTGGATCTGAATTTGGCGCGCGGTCAAGACAATATGCTGTAGACCCCTCTGTGCGTCTCATCTGCTATAATAACTAATATAATCTATAATTCAGTTATTGTATAGAATACTTAGTCATTCTCATCTAAGGCATTGTAAAAATATTTTTTCTATCGTTTATGATTAGCTATGTAGCCTGCACTGCGTGTTGCGCGGCGCGGGCGGTGCAAGTTTTATTCACGGCACATGGCACAAAATTCATTGCAAAATTACATCATACAAATTCCCTTTTCTGTAAATGTGATTGAATGGCAAGTAAAACTCGCAATAAAAATTTAAAAAAAATTTCAATCTTAATGAGAGATATTTATTAATATAAAGTTATTTTACCCTTACTGAAAGACTGTTGAATCCGACAAAATATTTTGCTTTTTTGATGGGTAAGACCAATTCCCCGAACTGTGACTAATGTGGTAAATTAGAAGATCTGTATCATATTTTGATGGAATGTGTGCGACTGTGCGGGATGCACGTGATAGGGATTTCTTTGTATCCAAATTTGGTCTTAATACTATGAATGTTCTTACGAGTATATATCACGAACTACTAGCCAATCCGATGTCAGCCATTGTAGCGCCAGCGCGAAATTTATTTTTATAGTATACCTTAAGCCCCTTACAATTAAATAAAGAATAATGTTCGAATAGTTATCCCGTGTTTTGTTCCTGTCGTGTAAACGTCATTTCAAATTATAGTAAAAGAGTCAAAACACGGAATAACTATTCGGACCTTATTCTCTGTTTATTTGTAAGGCTCTTAGACGTTAAAAATAAGATATCATGGGACTGGCATGGCATTGTCACTGTATGTTAAAAGTCTCAAAGAAAATTAAAGATTTAAAAAACACTCTTTTCCTAAATTCCAATTTTAAACATTTTGAAAAAAGCATTTTTGTATGAGAGGGTTGCGTGCGATCATCTCGTAGCACGTTACTACTTCACTTCACCAAATGCAAGCTATGAAGTCAGTTTTACGAGCTGTTTGTCGGTGCCCTGATTGCCCGGTGCATGCGATGGAGACAGTTTTGCGACGCTAATTCGGTCTGCATGTTTCCTGTATTGATTTCTGTGCTTGTTACATCCTGGACCTGGGTGTGAAAGTCGTATCATAACGTTAACAGCTTGCTGAAAATAAAGGTGATGAGTTCGGAGCATTAAATAATTTTGAAGTAAGCGAGAGCATACAATTAAGTGGGTGCCTAATGCGAGTTTTATATGCTATTCTATAGCGTTATGGTTTTCCAGGGTACACAACAGTGGAAGTTTTTAGCAAAAGGCACACTGTGACCTAAGAGACATTTTATAAGCCTCCATCATTGAAACCAAGTCATCGCTACGCTTGCGCGAAACATACATTGCCCTACCTGGGAATTGAACCCAATTATAACTATCGTAATGGCACCTGTGTTTGACACCTTAAGCCCAGTTTTCGACACAGTTTTCTTTGCCAAAAAACAAAGCAGAATTACATTGAAAGGCTTGTAAGGTGGTGGACACTTGTTTAGTTTCTTGCCGGTTCTTCTCAGTACAATATCTCCCGCCCAGAGTAGACTTATGAACCGATGGCATAGTGACATTCACAAAAACTATTTGTAGCCTAAACTGAATAAATGACTTTGAATTTTGAATTTTGATTTTTTTAATACTTACTTACAACACAATTTTTTTTTAATACAACACTAAAAAAATTTATACATTAATTATTTTCTAGATCATTTTGTTTAATATCGCCATAGGATTTAGTTTTATCCGTAGTCAGTCCATGGTAAAGATATTTTTTCATTTTTTTTCTTACTTGCAAACACTAGTATTTCGCACTGTTTTAAGTTTTTATGTAAAATGTAATGGTATTTTATTATTGTGCATGTTGTGTTTTTCTATAAGTGTTAGAGCATTTAAGTTTATACAATTCAATAGGTTTTTTAATGAATGTGTAATGTTTTTAACGTTGAAGAACCAAAATAAATAAATAAATATGAAAGATAAGATATAGTTTTACACCATTTTGACGTAAAGGTAGATTAAACAAAGAAACACTCTATCGCATCATTATATGAGTTTGGTTGGCAAATGAACATCTCATCGATCGTCATTTCGGTCTGGACGTACTCGTATAAACTATCGCTTGACATTTAGCATCTGCAGTAAATTCCAAGCATACGCCTGCTGCTATTACGTCAGATCAAATCACCGATTCCAGACAGAGGGCATTCTACGAGTATAGCACTCTTTTGATGGATCATGTTCCTTTCTACGATATATCATTATAGGTAGATTGAGTTTAAGAGCTTTATAGCGCATGATCAAAAGATGGATTGGCGATATTTTTACTAAAAACTCATTTTATTAATGTTGGTCTCGTAGTACCAATTTATGTACTGAGTACGCGACGGTCATAGACTTAAACACACTCCAAATAGATATTTTGACACTAATTAAATAAAAGGAGTTTCTGTATGTAATTACTAGTTACTTGTACTTGTACTGACCTATAGTTATTTTAATATTATTAATGAGACGGACGGAAAAATGCAGAAAAAATCACAATAAAATTGCATTTTTAAAGTTCCGTAGTCAACGAGGAACCCTTATAGTTTCGCCATGTCTGTCTATCTGTCTGACTGTCCGTCCCCAGCCTAGCTCATAGACTCTTAGTACTAGAAAGCTGTAATTTGGCATGAATATACTAATATATTAATGGGTGTTATTTAAACGGTTAGCAAAGTATTCGTATTTTTGTTAGCAAAAAAATGCTAGTTTGGCAGCAACTTATGGTCAGCAAAACATGTCTAAATCAGTCTGCAACTTATATCATTCTGAATAGCAGTCTTATGCCGCTCCCCCCTTTCGTGACTGGCCCTCGCTACGCTGCGCTTCGCTCGGGAATAAAAAAATTACCTTAACCTAACCAACAGTAAGGATTTCTTATGCTGACCGATTGTATAATTCTGCTGACCAAATAATAATTTTGCTGACCAAATATTTATTTTGTAATACAAATAAAGTCGTAAAGTAAAATTTTGAAAAATATTTTTTTAGGTTACCTCCCTTCACCTCAAAAATATTGCGGGTTGGTGGAAACAATTTTTTGATTGAGGCATCCGTTTGTGAACTATTAAGCTTTAAAGTGCAAAATTTTGTTAGAGTCAAGTGTCATCCCCCTACTGCCAGCCAAATGGTTATTTTTGGATACGTAAAAAAAATCACGGTAGTTGTTTATATGACAAAATTAAAAGTAAAACTATCATAGCTAAGTAAGCTTTACAAGTTTACGAGTAACAGTCGACCAACTTGTAAAATGTACTTGGCTTGGCGCAGTACAAATTCCTCATTGGGAACTACTTAAATAACGTTGTCAGGTGTGTGAAACCGGTACTATCTACATTTAAGTATATGAGCCATTTAAAAATATACAAAGGTAATATTATATTACCTATATCATATTTTTTCTTACTATTATTTGACAGTAATAAACGTTTATTAGTTAAAATATTATTCTGAACCTAAAACTAAAAACCTTAAAAAATATAATAAAATAACTAAAATAAATTATTAAAAGGAGTCCCTTTAGGCAAGGTTCCGAAGATACTGGCAGCATTCCCCCTTTGAATAGCTAGACTAATTCTTTGTCCGAGGTAGCTGCCAGCTCTTCGGTCTCCTGTGATGTCGACTAACCTTTTTGCTATTTCATTTGTGAAGTTGGATGTTATGACTCCTTCTTTCTATGTGGGCCCGTTTTTAGACGTCATGAGCCGCCGGAACTCTTGACATTAAATAAATGTTCATAAAAGCCCTCTTCTCAGAGTCAGCATTATTGAGAAGATGGGCTACGGAACCCTACACTGCGCGTGGCCCGAAACGCACTTGGCCGGTTTTTTATATACATTTACAAATGGCAATGGTAAGCAATGTCAACTTTAGAATTTTATTTTGATGTTTAATTAGATCTAGTTAATTTAGAAAAATAGCTTTATCATAATTATAAGTATAGATTTATGATGTGACTTTATGACATGTTTATTGCTTGGGCAAGTTAGCCGATTATTCAATATCTAATACAATAAAAATCTCTCGACGACTGACTGTCGAAATCAAACCAAATCCCCTGCCGATGCCGCTGAAAGCGATTTCTAAACGCATAATGGGATATTTCTGTATGGTTCGGACGGGCTGTTTATCTTTAGCCGCATTTACGATCTCGCGATGAATTATTACCAGTTACTAAATGACAGCCTGTCTCCGGTGACCAAATAAAACTGACATAAAGCTAAATATGAAATTTGTTGATGCTCATTGCTTCAGTGGCTGCGGTAGATTTATTGCCTATTTCGAATAACACGTAAACTATTAAATATTATTCTGAATTTGTATTAATATAACTCAATTTGTATCACAAACTAGGTGATACGCGAATCATATTAAAACTCGCAAAGAAACACATACATTGACATACATTGACATTGCTAGAAACAAAAAACAAGTAAAAATCCATTCTAAAAAACTAAAAATGTTGCCAATTACATTAAAACTTCCATAGTCGTATGCCAGCTCCTATATTTTTTAATAAACTTATTAGTCCTTACGTCGTTATCAAGAAGTTATCAAGTCACACTGACGGGCACTGAATCATCCTTTTTGCTTTGTAAAAATGTATGGAGACTTACAAATGTATAGACTCGTAGCAGCCGTAGCAGGGTCGTAGCGTAGGCGTCGTAGCTTATAGTAGTACCGTATAAGTACCGACCGTAACAGTTACAAATGGCTAGAACGAAAACTATTTTTTGAGTGAATGTTATTAACTACGTTCTTCAATTGTGTAGCTAGTTAATTTTTCCATTAAAAACCGGCGTAATGGATGATAGGGACAAAAAAATCTCAATAAAAAAAAATTTAACACGTATTTTCCCTCTAAAATCAAAACTTTCAAAAAAAAATCTAAACATGTAGTTTAAAGTTTTGCGAGAAAAATGTACAAAATTATAAGTTCAATGAAGACATTGGATATAAAAGAAACTGCTTGTGTTTTAGATAAATGTTTAATAAGAAACTTATAAAGAACTTAAACAAGTAATTAACACTTATTACTTAGATAAGTACTGCATTCTACAAAGTAATTTTTGGTATGTATCTCATTGTTTTGACATAAAAAACCTAATTGTCCAAAAAAATTCTTACACAAAAGATAATGCTGCATAATAATAAGGTTAGTAAATAGTAATTTATCACATCTTCTTTAATTCATAATCGTGGTTTTTGTAATCGCTTCTATTCTTTCTATACTTTTAATGTTACCTAATACATCATTGGTCCGCTTTCAATAGGTTTAATTTTCTTATTGTATTTGATAATTGGTTGCGCGCTTTGAAAATACACAATTAAGTATCACAAAACTTTCAGACTTTCTTTTTTTTTCTTGACTTGTGACATACATACATTTTGGCTATGCCTTAATGTGTTTCTACTTTATTTATGTATTACAAAGGTGTGGGCCTTACGAAGCTCTTATTCGAGTCCAAACTTGTATTTATCAGTTTTTAGTTTTTATATTTTTTTATGAAAAGTGTCAAAAGCAACCAAATACATTATTTGATTGGAATAAGAGCTCCTTAACCTTTTTTCACGTTACCCAAACATACATTTATACTCACGCAATTAACTGTGATTTCTAGTTAACATATCGTCCTGTTTTAACAAGACTATCATTGTACAACAACGTTTCGAAATTGATTCCTCCAAAGCAAATAACTTCATTAAATGGAATAATATTTAAAATTGTACACTTTAACGTCATGTCACGTCTGTCCATTGGTCCACTCGCCCTCCATCCGCCAGACGGAGAAGGCGTAGCTGAGCTTGTCCTGCGCCAGGTAGCGGCCGTGGTCGCTTCCCGCGTCGCTGCCGCTGTCGCTGCCCGCCTCGCCGCTGGCCAGGATCTGATACAGGAACTCGATGTAGCGCGTGGCCAGCTGCAGCGTCTGGATCTTGGACAGCTTGTCGCTCGGCAGCGACGGGATGATCTGCCGCAGGCTGGCGAACGCCTCGTTCAGGCTCTGCGTGCGCTGCCGCTCGCGCACGTTGGCCATCACGCGCTGCACCTGCATGTCCTCGAAGCTCGCCGCCTTCTTCTTCGCCGACCGGCTGCGCCTGCGCGCGCTTCGCTGCTCCTCCGTCTCGTGACTGTTCTCTTCGGTCGACGACCGATGCACTGACCCTAGCTTTGGCTCCTCCTTATTCTTATAGTAATTTTGCAATCCGTCTTGAGAATTAGAATCGTCAAAGAAGTTTCCGGGATATTCTCTTTGATACTGATCGTACGGTGGATAGTGTGTCTGCGGATACTGCCGATCCTCACCGTCGAACGTCATATTGGAATGCCATTGTTGATGCGGTGGTCGCTCAGAGCTGTTACTTAGATCCATGAGGTGTGTGGGCGAGGAGGGAGCGAAGTTCACTGTGTCGACATGTCGCTCCACCTCCGCGGGTGCATACGCATAGTAGTGGTCGTCCTCTTGGTATTCGAGGTCGACCTCGCGCTTGATAGGTACTGGCATATTGTTACTGGTATCGTAATTCATATTGTCGCGGTCGGTCGCGCGGTCTGTAAATTAGCGGCATGAGCGCAGTACTACGCAGCGGTGGCCGCGGGCGAACTGAGTTGAGTGAGGTCCTGCGCGCGTTTCTTCATTGACAAGTAAGACAGACACAAAAAACAACGCTTCGCTGCGTCTGCGCCTCCCAGGGCGCCGCCTCCTGCGATCGCAGCTGCGTGCGTTAGAACGAGACGGCGATATAAGCATGTTGCTCGTCTTTGTTTATCTTGTCCATCTTTTTCGTACATACTGTTCATACATAGGTAGGTAGATAGGGTGTTCGGTCGCCATAACCGATCGCTTCAGTGAATCGACATCCTGTTACACATCCGATGAATGTTCGATCTAATGTTATTATCAAAATCTTATTTCTCTATGAATGTTGAAAGCTGCTTTATATTGACTAAATACCTAATACATAGTTTAGACGTCATTGACATTGCTCGCACACTTCTAAAATTATTTTCTATTTTAATGATTGATGACAACAAATTATCACCAAATTTTGCCTAACGAAGGTCCGCATTCCGCAATACCTATTACATTTGATTTTAAAGCACAATTATTGAACTAAATGACCCGTTTCTCTACCTTCCTGCCTATATCTCAGTTCACTTACTACATCTCTGAATTGGGAATAGGATTTTGACATAAACAAAATATAGTTAATCGTAATTTGCAGGACAGGACAGGAGAAGGGTCAGCAACTGATTTTTGACTTGCACCAATTGAATACAGGGTGCCTAGTGCGAGTTTAATTCGCCACTCGATCACGTTAACGAAAACGAGAATTTATATGGCAAAATTGTAACTCTCCTCGTATGTCGTCAGGAGGCGCTGCTTCAATGCCATACTTACTAATTTTTGTTTTTGTAAACGAATATACGGATAGTAAACAAAACCCACACTAGGCACCCAGTCCAACTGCTTTTTAGCTGTCATTCAGTAGAATAGGGTAAAGCTATCAAAGAGCACGCACTACAAAAGAGTAGGTACCGCAGTGCTAGTAATTGAATCTATATATTAATACGTGAAGCAAAAACTTTGTACCCTTTTTTACGAAAATTGCGCGGACGGAGGAGTATGAAATTTCGCACACTTATAGTTTATATATAGAAAGGTTACAGAATGTTAACTTTTTTTTAAATTATGCATAAAAATACATTAAATTAATAAAACAAACATTACACACACTACCGCGATTTTTGACGCACTTGTTTATTACGCATTTGTTTATAAATTTCAAAAATGGAAGAGGTACGGCCGAAATCTGTCAACGCCAATCCAAACCATGATCCAAGCTTCATGATCTAACTAAACCATGAAGCTGTAGATATAGACAGCTTCATGATCTAAACTCACATTCTATCTTTTTTAATTTTTCATTGCTTAGGATACAATCCGTGCAGCCTTAATAAAATTACGGTCGAATGTCGACCACTGGGCGACCACTAGTAATATTAAATCTGTTAGCAACTACTCGTCTATGGCATAACGTGTCCATGGAGCCAATGTGGGTAGTATTTATTAATCTCACAAATGTATGTTTGCCAATACGAACAACAGGATTGCATACTCTTTGGTGGCTTTACCCTATCAATGAAATACTATATTATTTTTTGGCGACGAAATCTTGCGTCGAACACTGTTGTCACTATAGCATAGTACTTATATTTATGTAGCATGATGTAAATTTAGAAAAGCATTTTTTAAATTAAACCGCAATATAATAATTTTAAATCGTCGATTTCGAGAAAAGTCGTAAAGCCCATCGACGCGTTTTGCCAATAAAAATATGAAACATGACGAATTTCGGCGCCGCGCATGGGGTGCCTGTTTTTTGTGCCGCGCGTCGTCCTGGCGCGTCCTAAAATATACTTGACGCAATCGCACCGTCCTCCCACAGTCCCACGCCGAGCCAGCCAGCATCCTTGATGTTATGAATATTTTATTTGTAATCACATTTGAAATAATTAGAGCCTGTTTAATGTCAAAAAGTCGGCGGTTGTTTATATTGATTATTATAAATGACCGCCTTTTAAACCGCCTGTGCGGTCTAGTGGTAAGACCCCACCGGTCTCAGACCCAATAGTCTCGGGTTTGATTCCTAACGGGAATTACAAACATGTTCTATGTTTTTATTCGATTTGGTTGGTGGCTTTTGGTTGAGTGCTTGTTTTACGTCGGCCTGTAGTTACGTTGTTAACAGAAGCTTGCCCAGCTTAATATTTTCATCTCATCTATAGTACTTACTATTAAAAACTAAATAAAAGCTTGTAATATAGAGGTAACGTTTGTGACTTTATTTGTTTGTATGTCGGGGCTCATCTCGGGAACTACTGATCCAATTCCAAAAAAATGTTTCACTGATAGAGCTATTTTTAATATAACTATTGATTGGGCACCAGTGCTTGAAATAAAACAGTGATCGACTTTTTTTCCTTGAATTGTTGAAACTAACTTTACAGTTCAGCATCAATTTGAATACCTGCTTCCTAACTGTTATCCCATAAAATGTCAATGAAAATCTACTTTCCTTTCATTCCTTAAAATTATAAAGGTTATTTCTGGAATGTTTCGATGTGGACAGTTAACTACGTCTACCGATCACAATGTGTATTTTAAGGTGACGTTACCAAGACACAGCATGATGTAACCGTTGAGTTATTAATAGGTTCATTATTCGTGTAAGGCACCGCTGAAAATTAATCATAAACTTTAGTTATTTTTACTTACACATACATTAAACAGAAGACGGGGGTGCCGCGAAGAAATAACATAAACATTCAAACAAAAGAAGTATAGATAACCACTGATATCTACTTTATTCATATTATTAAATTACAAAATTGTATCTGAGATTATATAATAACCTAAAGTGACTAAAACTAATACAAAACTAAAATATGGCGTCAAAAAATTCCTCCGCGTCGCAGTCGACTGGTAAAGTACCCAAGAGACTGGCGGCATTGCCACGTTGTATGGCAATGCTTAGCATTTTGTTTTACTTTATAGATTAAAGGGTTGAAGAAATATAGAGTTTTACGATAGGTAGATGGTGGTAGAGTCAAGTGGACTTAGAATAAGCCCTGCCACAAACCAAATAGAGTACAAATATTAGACCTGACCAACGACCCGGTGTTTTAACCACTGGACGATAGGGTCTAGTCATAAATTATGAAGACTGCAGAAGGTAAGCTTTATACATACAAACTCTTTTTTTTTTGGAGAGATATTGCTGATTGCCTCAGACGGCATTTTCAGCTTCACCGGGCTTGTTTGGGGGCGGCGAGAAACTTAAAGGGTTCCTCAAGCCGTGTGAAACGAATCACCTTCGGAGGTTTTCTAGAGGGAACGGCATCGCGCACAGTGCGCGTCCCCGTGCCCTACTAGATTCTCCGAAGGGTTCGGATCGGATCGGGGCATACAAACGCGCTCTAGCAACACACACATAGACAACCTTTCACGGACACGCACACGAATCTCGCAAAAGCAGCGCTCGGACTGTTCCGAGGTGTTCCGAAATTCCGTGTCCGTGATGAGAGGGTCAATGTGTGCGTTACTCATGCGCGGAATGTCTGCAGTCCTTCTGCAGTCTCATTATTTTGTGGTCTAGTGCTGCGTGCCCACCGTCCACGTCCGATAATTTGACCGATTTCTTAAGCAGTTAACACACTGCCACGCACCACGCAGCGTAGCGCGTGAATGCGTGTTCTAACGTTGCTTGTAAGTATCTCCGTTTGTATAGAAAACACGCACAGTCCATACACAGAAAATGCATCCACGCGCGTTCATGCAGATGCGTCGACACGCAACATGCAGCGTGGTGCGTGGCAGTGTGTTAATCGCTTAAATTTTTCAATTGAATAATTTGACATAATGACAGATTCTCTTTAGAAAATATGTCACAATGACAATCTTATTCTTTGGATAAGACTTATCTGAGGATTGAAAAATCGGGTCTTGAAAATAGAACGTATGGAATTCTATGTTGCAACGCACACGTCCTTCAAAAAGTCGGTCACAAAATCGGTACTAAAACCTCGCGGAAAAAATTGGTCCGATTATTGGTCCTACAAAAAGTCAGTAGTGGGCGGGAGCCTAGCCGTTAATCAGAAATTGCGTATTCCGGAAGACATACCTAAGTAGAAATAGACAGTTCAAATAAACAATTATAAATCTTCTATTATTCTAGTGTTAATAAAGACGTTGGCCGGTCGTTTGCCTTCTTGTTCGATTCCAAGACTTATGAGAATATAATCAAGAGCGTCACACCAACGGAAGCTCCCACTAAAAGTATCAACGCGGTTTGCTCTCAAAGCGTTTGCGCTGATTTTCGCAATCGCTTCCAATAAATTTGAATAAATATATACTTACCAACCTAATCTGCAATTCAATTACTGTCTTATTAATATTGTTTTATGATATTTATTGGCGTTTCAAAGCCAAACTGCTTAATGTTGACACTTCTATTTTGTCTAATCGTCTACGCAGTTCACAGTCACAATAATTAAATAGGTAGAGAATCTATAGACATGAAATTTTCTTATGCGATTTGAAACTTTACATAACATCAAAACAAACGTACTTTTTTATTAAATGTGGAAATGTAAAAAAACTGTGATTCAGTAATTTTATTTCAATGGAAAAATATACCTATTTAGGGTAGTTAGGACTTAATTACCACGGATGACTGGTCTAGCAGCATTACTTATTTCAATGAATCTCAACAAAGGGATTAAAAGCTTTAAAACAAGTCTGTGCAAGATTTTATTCCGGAATCCCAAGCTCCTTTATTCAAAGTGCACGTGTTCATCAGTGAAATAATTGATACAAATACTGTTTGCACTATTAAACAATAGGGCCTTATCAGTGAGAAAGCAGGTAGCGAGCGGGCCGAATTATTTATTCTTACGCCCCGATATCCTACGGCTAGTGCACACGTGTAACGTATTTTACCAAACGCAGCTGCGAAGGCCTCACAGATGTTTTATGGCAGCATTTCGAAGTTATTTTATCTGGTTAGTCTGCCGTTTAGGCCCTAATCTTCGCTTCATTGTGCAGAAACAATGGCCAGCAGTGGGCATTGGGTATTTTGGCATACGGTGCCCAGATGTGCCGCCTCGTGGGAACGTTGCTTGTTTTGTTGCTTGACCTAACTTTGTTTTACTGCTGAGAAACTATTACATCAGTGTCTTTCTCCTTTGAAAGAGAAAACTTCGTGTGAAAGCTACAATATTACATGGGTATATTATGATCTCTGTGATTTAGGCGGGCGGAGATTCGTTTCAAAGCGATTAAACATCTTACTGTAGGTAGTTCTAGTATGATGAGTTATTGATAATAATACCAATTTAAACATCTATTCGGGAAGCTTTTTATTCATGAGTTTAGATCAAAACGTATTAACCAGGGTAGTGTGACAATCCTATTTACCGACAACACTATAATAGAATCACAGTTAAAAAAAACTCTAATTAGAATTAGAACATCTGATTTTTAGAAGACTGCACGATTTAAACTCTTACCCCTTACAAATAAACAAAGAATAAGGTCCTAATAGTTATTCCGTGTTTTGTTCCTGTCATGTAAACATCATTTCAAATTAGAGTAAAAGAAACAAAACACGGAATAACTTCGGACATTATTCTTTGTTTATTTGTAAGGCACCTAATAAATATATTTTCAGTTCCATTTTATTGATTGAATTAATTCCACCAATTCTCCTATTACACCATAGGAACACTAGATGGCTAGACAGCTTAACAATTCTACGACCCTATGCGTTGTTATTAATGATATTCCAACCATATGTAAGTGCTTTGCTGACATTTTATAATGAGTTAGGCACAACCGCAACGGCTGATTGTTACTTAAATGTTATAACTTTACACCACTTAATATCAGGTAAGATTATAAGCAAATCCTTATCTATTTGATATTTAAAAACTCTAAAGTAACTATAACCTTGGTAAAAAACTTACAAAGTATGAGTAGGTAGCTATAGCACAGTTTTAAAAGCAACTGTGGCTATAGTGTTGATAAAACATGGATTCGAAAGACCCACGAAAGCCGCTCATGGAAATTTATCCAACACAATCAGTGTTGTCAGCAAAAACTATTGTCAGCAAAGTTATAAACATATTTTTAAAATGTATTGGCCATCTTTGATACTGTTAAAGTAAATGAACAACCGTTTTTGCCTCCATAAAGACAACAAGACCAATTTTCTCGTTAAAGTATTTATGTTATCTGAAACAGGTGTCATGTCATCCACTACATAAAAAGTTCAAGCCGCAGAGCTGTAAAATTGTAAAGAAAATAAACTATCTACAGTAATCTCGTTGCGTTGAACATCTGCGGCTGAGAATGGGGGATGAGGACGTTTATCTTCACCCTACACTGTGGGAGATTAACTAAAGTACGGAGCAACACCTCTGTAAGTACCAATTTACAAGTTTTTAAAAGTTTCAAAGTTACACTTGAACGTTATAGGTATACACCTAAAAATATCCATTACAGTATAATCATTCCATTACAGTCCATTACAGTATAAGCAATAAACGTAAATTTTGTATTATTATGCTTTGTCGCATCGCTTACCAATCTTTCTGCCTATACCTATCCGTATGGTTGATTGGTAGATAATGTCTTTTAACCTCAGGTCCACCTTTTTAAGTAAAGAACTTAGGTAGTTTAAGGTATATAAATATATATACAAGTATACCTGTACTCATATTATTAAATATTTATATAAAATACAGTGAAAAAATTAAACGCCCACCCGGCCCAGCCAGGAATCGAACCTGGGTCTTCCTGGCTGATTCCTGGCTGGATCAGGTGGGCGTTTAATTTTTTCACTGTATTTTATATAAATATTTAATTCAGCTTAAATGTAGCAATTAACACTTAAAATAAAAAGTAAAATAATTTATATTATTAACATAAGTTTTCAACTTATATATACAATTAATAAAAGTTTTCACCATTTATAAAAGTATAGGCATGTATGATCAATACTAATAAGGTACCTACTTCAGGGGGATATATAGATACGCTAATTAGGAAAACCCTTATGGAATCGAACGCAGATGGCTTTTCTTGTGAGCGCTGCGCCCGCGCGCCCGTCCGCCCCGGCAAATTCTGATAAGATAGGAGATAAATTCGCAAGTGCAGTCTAGCTTGATGTTATACGAAGCCGAAAGTGGCGGCTGGCGTGTGTAAAGGTGTTAAGAGCTTCTCAAAAATATATCTAGTTAATGTATTACAATAACTCCGGAAGTTGCCAATTTAAAACCTCAACCATTTATAAAAACAAACAGTCATAATATGTCACAGTGGCTCTACATATGCTACTTTAAGTAGTAGAAATCGAACTAAAACAAACGACAGAAATATGCACGATGTTTTAATCCATAATGGCGATTGGCAACCATTATGCATACCCTACTTATATAGGTATAAGTAGGTAAATACGTTCAAAAAATGATGGACAAGATTAAAACAAAGACGGACAACATTACGGTTATCGCCGTCCCGTTCTGGCGCACGCGGTGCTCGGCAGGAGGCGGCGCCCTGGGAGGCGCGGACGCAGCGGACGGACCGTATTTTTTGTGTGTCTTGTCAATGAAGATTGAAGAGACGCAGGACTCAGTTCGCCTACGTTTTCCACCGCGCGCATGCCGCTGATTGCCGCTCCCCGGCCACGCGATCCCTTCCCACAACATGAACTACGAAGCCAGCGTTATACCGGTGCCCATCAAACGTGAAACTGACAGCGGTTACTACGATGACGACCAATACTACGCGTACGCACCCGTCAGAGAAGAAAGATTAATAGAGTCGCACGTTTTAGCGACATCCTCGCCGACGCACCTCATGGACCTCAGCAGCGGCTCCGAGCGACCCCCGCATCAACCTTGGCCTTCTAACGTCACATTCGACAGCGAGGAAAGAGATTATTTGCAGACACAATACCCACCATACGATCAGTATCAAAGACAATATCCTAGAAATTTCTACTACGACGATTCTAATTCTCAGGACGGAGCGCAAAATTACTATGAAAATATGCCAAAGCTAGGGTCAGTGCATGGGTCGTCGCCCGAGCAGAACAACAGTCACGAGACAGAGGAGCAGCGAAGCGCACGCAGGCGCAGCCGGTCCGCGAAGAAAAAGGCAGCGAGCTTCGAGGAGATGCAGGTGCAGCGCGTGATGGCCAACGTGCGCGAGCGGCAGCGCACGCAGAGCCTGAACGAGGCGTTCGCCAGCTTGCGGCAGATCATCCCATCGCTGCCGAGCGACAAGCTGTCCAAGATCCAGACGCTGCAGCTGGCCACACGCTACATCGAGTTCCTGTACCAGATCCTGGCCAGCGGCGAGGCGGGCAGCGACAGCGGTAGCGACACGGGCAGCGAACACGGCCGCTACCTGGCGCAGGACAAGCTCAGCTACGCCTTCTCCGTCTGGCGGATGGAGGGCGAGTGGACCAACAACGGACAATCGTGACCGTGACATTGTGAAAGTATATAACTTTTAAAGACAATTCAAATATTCCATTTTTATGTAAGTAAAACTAAGACTTTTTGCAGTTTTTTAGTGAAAATATCTTAGACATTAAGAAAAATGTGATAATTGATAGAAAAATGTAAAAATGTACATACTAATAAGTAACGTCTTTAAGAATCTAATTTTAATCAATTTAGTAAGCCAATTTCCATAGAGTTATATTGTATGTTAATGATGATACAGCTACGTACCAAATCTAAAATAAAATGAAAACGAAACTTTAAAATTCGTTATACGTTGTTGTAATTGAATTCGAGTTCTAATGTTAATGGTATTATATTTTATTAAAATTTACATATTAATAAATATATTTTGTCTTAAAATTATTTATTTTACATATTACAAGGTTACAAATTTTCATAACTACATACAAATAATTATAATAATTAAATATTTTACCTTAATCTAAAAGACCGCCACGGGCCACCCCCGGCTCAAAGGTTCCCATGATACCGGCAGCGTTACCACGTTGTATTGCCAGGGAGTCTCTGAACCAGGTATGACCCGCAGCGGCGATCGTATTTACATATTAATTATATTTTGTTTTATTATGTACAATTTTTATTAGCGAAGTAGTGTTTACATTCTTAAAAGTTATTGAAAGTTAATGAAAAAGTAAGAATATAGTAACGTAATAAGTATTATTATAGAAACTTGTTGAACAAAGAGATGATAAAAAATTATTGGTTTTAAAAACACGTCAATTATTTTCATCCCAAATTAGAGCTATTACTCTCCATTAAATGTAAGATAATAATGTATTCGTTGAGAGTAGCCGCGGATCGTACTCAGTGACGTGCACTTGGTGAGGCCTATACCCAGCAGTGGACTAGTATAGACTGACGATGATGATGATGATGAAGTATAAATAAAAATCCATGACTCCGGACCGACGGGAATCGTTTATAGCCAACAAACGCTTACGTGCATTTATCTAACTACCGATACCGGTCTCAGACACGATAGCTTCGTTTTCCGACAGTATTTCAAAGGTGGTCATGTACTGGCTAGGTGCCACTATGTTATCTAAATATTTAGCCCTACCTGGTGGGTTACTCTTGAAACACAATTGCAATAATCAATTTCCAATCCCAAATCTAAAAAATTCAAATGGCACTCTTAAAAGCGATAATAGCGCTACATTGGAATTAAATTGCGTGAAAATTTAGTGAACAAATTATTATCGAGATGGGGCGTTCCGAAATTGCGAAACTTATCCCAATATCGATACATATTAAACACATTGGAATTGTATTGAGATTGAGTTTGCGTCAAAAGTAGCCTACCTGCTGCATTCCAAGCGCGGATCCACCGTTGTGGGCCAGGGGGCATGCCCACAACTTTAATTGAGATCGAAGATATTTTTTTTGTGCTCTTTGTATTTTTTAAACTGGACGAGTTTTAATGTATTCTTATATATGTATTATGAATCCGTTTTGTATGTTTTATTGTTATGTGTTGTGCAGGTCAATGAATGTTTCTTTATCTTTATCTGCGGTTATATTCAATCCCTAAAAAACTAGCAATGAACCGTGTGCGTGTAATTCTGAACGTAAAGCAGCACACACATATTCACAGCTAAACCTTACCAAATTCAGAAGTCAACGTTTTGATTACGATTCGCGCTTGGCTGATTTTTGGGTGGCCGTACCCACAGCCGTTTTTGTGTGCTGGATCCGCGCTTGCTGTATTCTACTGTAAATTATTGCTATTAGGTACGACGATTAAGGATAAGATTGCCAGTGCGGTTCCATCTCCAGCCTTATCGTCAATTGCTATGAAGTGAGATGAGAGGTCATGTGGAAAGAGGATGAAACAACAACAAAATAATAATTAAGTATAATTACATACGAGTAGGTCGGTAGTGGAAAATTATCTTTAGAAGAGAATATTAAATAACCCATCAATATACACTTAGTATAGTGAAGTTATAAGTATTTTAATAACGCTTACGGCCCGCGTGAATGATGACCTCTGGGGGTCCCTAGTGACATTTGACATTCTATCACGTTAACGAAAACCAAAATTAGTATGGCATTGAAACAGCGCCTCCTGGCGACATACGAAAAGAGTTAAAAATTTGCCATACAAGTTCTCGTTTTCGTTAACGTAATCGAATGGCGAATGAAACTCGCACTTGGCACCCTACTCTAAACCCCGACGACGCCCCTCGTCACAGCGCAGCGCGAGTTAGCCGCGTTATAGTAGGTATTAAAAAGAGAGTTGATAATAGGGCTTTGAATACCGTAAAATTTATATCGATACTTCTTTCAAGATGAGAGAGAAGTAAACAAAAGTACCGGTATGCTTGGTATCGTTACCTGGGTGGCATTTTTACTGGTAACCTTTACGCGGGTTGGCTAAAGCGTATTAGGTAACGAAAAAAGTAGCGATACTTTTCTGGATAACGTTAACTGCATTACCGGTACCAAATTACCTTTCCATAACTAACCTTACTTACCGGTGTATCTACTTTTAGTGGGAATTTGGTTGGTAACGGCATCAAACCCTGGTTGATTGATACTACACATATTTTATCGCATCTGCTGAGCTTGATTACAAGCGTGACCTAAAATCTGCCTTAGGTAGGTACTTACTAAGGAACCAACGCCAAAAGTGCGATAAAAAATCAACAGTTCCATATACATTTTGTTCACGTAGATATTGATCTTTGTTTGAAACAGTAACCTTATTAGGAGACTTTGAAAGTTGCTTATATTGACTACTTTGTACTCTTTCAGCGTGATACACATTAGGTATTCCAGCCTGTAGGTATTTCGCCCGGTTCTCATGTCTCTTCTGTGAAAGTTACAAGATTTTTAATCAAAACAACTATACATACAGCGTGATATCTTTATTTTTTCAATTATTAATACTTTACATTCAATAAGATAATGTAACCACCGATCACATATTCTATTTTTATAACCTAATTACACAATATTAACAACCGGCAACAGCTTTGGAGTCACATTATGTTTTTTATCGGAAATACTTTGTAATATATTATAATGAAGTTATAATATTGAATAAAAATCAATGTATGCCCTCGATTAACTATTATATTGTACTAGATTCCCGATGAGCACTTGAAAACGGTAGGCGACTTTGGGGCCACGGAGCTGCACTGCCACCTCAGACATCTAGGTTTGCCAACTTTTATTAGAAGAAATAGAGTATATCTGATTTCAAATGAGGTAAATAAAGAGTACGGACTTACAAAAAAGAGTATCATTTATTTTATACTTTCAAAAAGGTATTTTTTGTACATTGTGCAGCACATAACAATTTTTTATAGTTTTTAAAAGAATTGCATGAGTCCAAACATTCTAACTCTAAATTTATATAGATCAAGAGCTCTTTTGGACTTTTTTGATTCTGATAATGGGTTTGCATAATATTACATGACTGGCACTAATATAGCAAACATTGTGTAAAAAAGAGTATTTTAGCATAGGTACTCTATTAGTGTTATAGATAATAGAGTACGCCTACATGATATAGAGTACAATACTCTATTTTAGAGTACGGTTGGCAACCCTATCTGAGACTGACACAATGACGTTTGTGGCGATGACAGTAAATACTAAGTACAAATATTTTGCAACCTTATTTTAATCTTTATATTTATCATTTAAGGTTTACAGTATGCTGCAATTGTTGATGTTATTGAATGTTTTTTCAGATTTTGTTATTCATAATTTAAATGTGTAGGTATGAGCAAACAGCTCCACTTTCGAGATGCATTTTTGTTCAGAATCCTTATAACTTAACTAGTACATAATTGATCGAAGGAGACAGTACTCATACAGCAGAAATAAAGGGAGTCTGTATAATATTACACTCTACGTGAAGGCTAATCAACAAATGCGAAACTAGATACAACTACCACGTGTTGTTTTTATATATCTATGAAGGAACTCGTGTTTCAATACATGTAATGCACTATTACATATGTATAATATAGTTCACAGATTTTGGCATTGGTGGACTATTAAGGTAAGTAAGTAATTTAAGTAAACTTCAACTCATAAAGCGCAGTGCAATTTCATTATAAAAATATGATGTTGATAAAAATACTGTAATATAATTAATATTCCGATTGTATAAGGGTATTACGAAGTCACTGTGATAACTTACTTTTTTAAAGATGAATTATTTAATATTTTACAATAAAAAAAACAAATCTATGGTCTTATGGTCCAACCCAGAAGTGACGGGTTCGAATCACATTGGAGGTGTACCCTCCAACCCTCTTGCGATTGTTGTACCCGCTTTATGGGAGAGGGTAACACGATATATATTTAGGTTAATTAAATACACCACCAAATACGTGTGTGTATCACTACCCTTTGACTGTGAGAGCGTAATAATTATTCATTCGTTTTCAATTCTATTGCAATTAGAAAAGGTATCTACAAATTATGGTGACATCTATATTGCCACCACCAATGAAAAAGTCCAACTTCTGAATGGAGGTTGTTCTTATGCGCCCAAGCACATGTCTGTACTTGGTAAAGAGTTGTGTGAACAGGGTTTTCTGTGTACTGACTACAAGAACGTGACTGCTCCAGTTTTGTGTGCATACATACCTATGCATGTAGTGGTATTAGAATTATCGGATGAATCAGAAGTGGTATGATATCATCAGTGATCGGAATAGGTAGAGGGCTAATTCATCTAAAGTTCAAAGAACACAGACAAATATTAATGGAGACTTCTTTATGACAATATTTTTTTTCGGAACAACTGTCCGGGTTTCTGGACAAAATAATAATGAATATTATCAATACAGTAATTGATTTTATTACTTATTTTGTATCCCGGAATTGCCGAAAATAAGTAGACACGTTTTTTATGGTTTTTCAAAATGAAAGACAATCACGTCGTTATATATTGGATTAAACTTATTTTTTTAATTTAGAAAAACTGGTGCATGTATAATTTATTAAATATACCAGCTTTAATAAATATAAAATAAGTATCGAGGAAAAGGTAAAGAAAACAAGTTTATAATTTTTAAAGCTTTCACACCATTTATTAATTTTATACAGTCATAGTAAATGTGATAAACTTAAACAGAAATCAAACATAATTACTTAGAAACTCACCACTCTAAGTACCTACACATACAGTAAGATTTTTTTTCCGTTGATGTTGAAAGTTGTCCCTTAATCTGAATCGACGCAATATTCACTATCAGGAACGGAGTCGTCAGTTCCGACCGTCACATGATTTATTTTCTTTTTATACATAAAATTCATTTATAAATCTATTCTTGTCACGCTCATGTCTCGCAAGACTTGGGCAGCCTTGAATTTTCCGGAAGTGGAACTATGCCGTTCGTTTACCAGTAATAATAGCGAGATTCGTCTTTTATTTTTTAAAACAATAAAAAACGCGTCTACTGATTTTCGGCAATTCCAGGATACAAAATAAGTAATAAAATCAATTCATAATCATCATCATCATTAGCTCATTTAATGTCTCCAATGCTGGGGCACGAGCCTTCCCTATGGATGGATAGGGAGAACGGGCCATAAACCACCACGCGGGCCCAGTGCGGATTGGTGGTTGTTAACGACTGTTAACGCAGCCGGAACCAACGGCTTTACGTGCCTTCCGAAGCACGGAGGACCTCGAGATGATAAATTTTTGGTCACCCATCCGATGACCGGCCTTTGCGAAAGTTGCTTAACCTCAGCACTCGCAGACCTGGCGCGCTAACCACTGCGCTGTCGAGCTCCTCGATTACTGTATTAATAAAATATATTTTTTAATGTTCTTATGCGATGTCCGGAAACCCGGACAGTTGTTCCGAAAAAAAAATAAGTCTCCATTTTTGTCCGTTCTTCAAACTTTAGGTGAATTAGCCCTAACTATTCCGATCACTGGATATCATACGTCATCATAACACCGCTGCTTTACTAGCGTGATAACCAGTGATAGGAATGAGCAGTTTATAATTTACCTAAACGCCTCGGTGGCGGAATGGCAAAGCGCTCAACCCGTATCCGAAGGTTCTGGGTTCGATTTCGAGTTGTTCGGTTTAGACAGATTCTGTTTAACCTTTTGAGCGCCACTGTCTTCTAGAGAAGACAGACGTTTCCGTGCCCTGAGCGCCACGTCTTTACTTTAGAAGACAAAATCTTATCATGACGTTTAATAATAAAAATACGTAAGCAAATGCTTTGTTTTAAAAACAGCAATTATGAATTTTGAAAAAAATACAGTTCATGATGATTACATTCTAATGTATTTACACGAATCTTTAAATACACACAAAGTACCGTACTTTGGTAAGTACGGATATCAATATTGAATGATCCTGTCCCGCGCTTCGTGCATCATAGACCATTAATAGAAGATACGCTTTGACGTCATAGACGTAAACGCATCAAGGTCAGTGCGAGATAGTGCAGCTCCGAGTATGGATGGTGTTTGTTATTGTTTTCATTTGTAATATTGTAAATAAAAAATGAGTGAAGATTACGAATTAAGTTCCGAAGAACTAATACGAATTCTACAAGATGTGGAATCGGATGCTGAATCCGATCCGATCGATAGTACATCGAGACCATAGACATCCCTAATAAAAATTGAATTTCACGCTCATTTTACGTGCTACGGGCGCCACGGTCTTTATATGAAGACAACGGGATGTCGTCATAAGGCCATAGGGATGTTCTCAATTCATTATGGCTTAACTTATTTATGTTTTTGTTTTTTCATTATCTATAGTGTATTCTGGTTTTTATTATCACCGTTATTGTAAAATAAAACAAGATTTGGAAATACGTCATTATTTAAAACATAAGTGTAAACTTATTTTTTGTTATTCTAGGTCAGGCTTTATTAGTTAGTTAGATTAATGTTAGGCAGGAACTAGGAGACTAGAACTTAGAAGAAAATAAGGTCTCATTAAAATTTGGGATGAAAAGTTCTTCTGTATTTATCAGGGTAACATAGATCCTAAAAGCTATAATCATATTGGTACTTACCTATTCAATAATTTACAGTGATACAATTACAAATAGGTTTAATGTATCTACTACCTATTACGTTCTAGTCTAACCTATAAATAAAAATACAATTAATATTTACCCCATGACGTTCCACTTAAACTGACTAAAACTTCCATTACAAATAAAACTTTTTGCACATTAAATTAATTTGTTTCGTCCACAAAAGATAAAATCTTATAATAGGTATTTTTCATTTATATGATTACATGTGATAGTAAGTAGGTATGTTTAATCCCTTTCAGTGTATTTCACTGCATTTCTATATAAAATTATATGAAGTTTGCTGTATTCTATTATTTATTATATAACTATATATATACAGTGGTGATTAAACCAATACCCATCAATTGTAGCGATGACTCGATTTCAATGATAGAGCCTTTGCCCAGCAGTAATGTGTAGGCTATTTACTACCTAAACTTTACTAAGGGATACAACATGGAGTTGTTAATACCACCAAATTAGCACACAACACCCCCTGTTCCACATATCCCTACTGGTCTATTCCTACTGGTAGGGAAGAAAGGATTTTTTTCCACATTTAGCTACAAGGGGGAATTCTTAATGGAATATGCAACGATGGTTTGGACTTGATAGCACTAACACCAAATTTTAGAAATGTTAAGAGTGCTTTATACAACTCTAAAAACAAAGAAGCAGGAACGACTAAAATGTTTTACACTAATATTGAACAGGTGGAGGTGCCATCAAATTATCAGGAATTCCAATTCGCCGATCATAGATATAATGGTGATCGCATCTTAATATTTGGTGATGAATGATCCAAAAAAATGCTAGCCGAAGGGCGCTTTATTCGCATAAGGGCAAATTCTCAGATAGGCAACTGTAGTACAATAATCTACACAATACTTCGTTGAGTGCAGATCCGATGTCATACCATTTGTTGCCTTATTGCAACAGGATTTCAAAAAGGACACTTTCAAATGTAAGGAGGTCCAATGGCACTGGCCAATTCATGCGTTTTGTCATGTTATGACGTGCGATAGGTATGACAATGATTAATCGAATTAATTTCCTGTCACTTATTCTTAATCTATTCATACAAGCCTTTTCTTAAATAACTATAAATTATAGATACGGAAGCTAGTTCAAGTGAAGTAAGGTTTATCGAAAGTGGAAAAGAAAAACCAGTTTTCCTTCACAATGGTTATCGCTACAATCTTTGCTTCAAATATGCAAGGTAATACTAGATGTCGGTGTGCTAAAAAGAATATTTGTAACGGATCAGTTACATTGAATGCTAAGAAAGACATAATAAGACCTGGCCAACACACTTGTCTACCAAATAAAACAAGAAATATAATTGATGGTATCATGGACGACAAGAAATTCGAAATAACTTTGAATCTGTAGTGTAGTGTATGTAAAGATGTATGCTGTCGTCTCCTTTGCGCACTATGGTGAGAGGTTGATACTGACAGCTAAAAAAGATGACTCTCTGGAAGGAGATGGAAAGAGAGTGTATCCCATCTGGTCCGGTGACATGGGAAAAAAGTTTTAACTGGCCCGGTGATATATTTACCGGGCCAGATGACACAAACCAAGTGCCATCGTCTCCGGTAAGGAGAGAAAAGAGGACACGCCTCGTAATTTGTGAAATACTAACTACATGCAACTATGAACGAGGCGTATCCTCTTTTCTCTTTTTTTCCCCATGTGGCCCGGCGCCGGGCCAAGTCACCGGGCAAGATGGGATACACTCTGGAAAGAGGGAAGCCGATTGATGTTGTGAGTGCAATAAGGAGCCGATAAAACAGTTATTATTAATAGTGTCTTTACATAGAGAAGTATATAACATGTAGTAAACATTTTTGAAAAGCATTTTTACAGTCAATCAGCTGAAAAGATAAGGCATGCAATCCCTTCGTTTTCGACGAAAAAAGATACCTTATATAGATCGAGACAAGTTTCTGCGTATGAATAAAACATCTTTCCAAAAATGCAAAGACGTGAAATTACCTGTGTGTGTAGTTGAACTTTTTTTTTTATTCGACGATGGTGTTGATGAAAAAATTATATTTTTTGGCACCTTTTTATCATTAGGAGTATTACGAGAGAAACGTAAATTTTACGGCGATGGTACTTTTAAGTCAACACCAAAGCCGTTTTACCAACATTACACGTTAATATGGCAGATAATATTAACGAAATAGATTATGTCCCGCTTATTTACATTTTACTACCAAACAAGACTGAACATACATATAAAAGAATGTTCATAATTTTAAAACATCATTGTCATTTGGACATCGAAGAGTATAAATGCGATTACGAATTAGCTATGATTAATGCATTAATATCTGTTTACCCCACTATTATGATTCGCGGGTGTTATTTCCATTTTCAGCGAGTCATTTGGAGAACAAGCAAAAAGGTTGGTCTTTGCGACTCGAATGAAGGGCGACATATTACCAATCTTATTACAAAATTAGCATTACTACCTCCAAATGTCATAACAGAAGGCTATTTATCAATTCAAGATACTGCTTCAGACAGCGGCATTTGCTGCTTTTCAAAAATATTTTACCACGCAATGGATAACCATTATCACAACTGAAATGTTCCATTGTTATGGAGAAGATCATAAGACCACAAACGCCGTTGAAGGGTGGCATAAAAGATTGAATAAGTACTAAAATACCGTCGAAACCTTCATGCTACTTCAATCTACATTCACTAGAAGACCGCAGGCGTTTATTGGATCACATGTTTTTATATAAATTGGTGAATGGCATATTTGATACACCAGAGCTATTGTACAAAATAAATGTTCGCGTGCCGTCACATCTTCCCAGGATATCCGCTTATTCACCCTTTGTGGAAAAATTTTCGCGGTCGCGTCAGGGACGCTATTCCCCCCTAAACAGGTTGATGATAGCATACAACAGCTTACACAAAAGCATGACGCGGGCACATTCTGCCAGACCTCTGGCCGGAACGCCGCTGCCGCTTGTCTCTGGTCCTGTTGATGTCGACATTTTTTCCAATTCTTTGATTAACTTTAAGAAGAATGTAAAATTATCACTCGATCTTTAAATGTAATTTATTTTTTAATAATTTAATAACGGCATGACTCTCAAATTTATTTATGATTACTATATTGTTTTAATTATTGTTTTTTTTTTTTAATGTTATATTAATTTAAATTTTAATGGAATCCTTGACATTTTATAAATGTGTGTATTTTAAAATCTAATAATCCAATATTTTATTGTTATAATTTTAATGCTTTGACCAAATACTCCTTTTTAAACAAAACCAATTTACTATATTTATTACTTTTGATTATTATTATTATTTTTATTGCAGTCGTGTAACATCTGTAATTAAGATTGCATTTAGAAAAATCAACTATTATATAAAATGTTTACTCATCAATGATTTAATGTTAATCTTGTTGATGTTAATAAATAAATAAATAAATAAATAAAAATAAATTATTTCTGGCTATAGCATTATTGAAAAAAGAGCCTTACGTACAAGAAACCAAAATCATACAAAATAATATTCATTGTTGTAACAAGCGAAGGTCGATCGATTTAGCGAAGAACACGAAAATAACTAAAATGACCTGTTATGAATGAATGAAATGTTAATGGCCTCTTAAACAATTTGATTTCAGTCAAGGAATGTTTGAATTAAGTTAAATGATAAATTCATTTTTAATAAGATTAGTAATATGTCGCCGGGCGGGGGGAATCCAATCTATGGGAAACTGAATCTGAGATTGAAGAACTCCTGTTCTCAGCATCTGTCCAGTGCTGAGTCTGGCGAACGGTCATGGGGGAGAGCGCAAGTCGTGTAGATCCCCAAGGCAGGGCTAGAGAGTTACCCTTCACGTGGTTGCCGCCTGTTATTGGTCTGATTCTCTAAGAAACAGACGTAACTACAACCTCTAGTCGAAAACTCTATCCCTCTCCAAACCCTACCCTCCCTATCCAACATACTCTCCCTTCCCATCCCCATTCTCCCATCTCTCCCCCCTCCTCTCCAATCCACCACATCAACTCCCAACCCAGCGACCCGGCAGCCCCGGAAAAAAACCAAAAATAATGAGTTCGAATAAAGAAAAACTACTCCAGGTTACTTACTTCTAGGTTCAACAATGGTCCGAAACTATCAAAACGAATCGTGGAGAATAGGACATCCAGAATATGGAAATAGCTGCAAAAGACGTATTAAGTAAAAAATTATCCTGTAAACAAGCATCTACTGTGTATGAAGTACCTCGAACGACGCTTCAGAGAAAACTTAAAGAGTATCAAGCATACCAATCTTTGGTACCAAAAGGACTAGGTAGTTATAAACCGATCAATTAAAAGATGATGATCGATTAAAAGATGATAATGATGATGAGTCACATCATATTTGTTCTTTCTGTGCTAGATATTAGGCTATTTTTAAGTTTATTGTTGATTTTAGAATTTATGTTGAATTGTTTTTGATTTTATGAGCACTGTTAATTATAATCATATTTTAATTAAAATTATTATTGAATGAACAAACGTTTTAATCAACATTCATGACTATATGCCCATTATGCCCCAGACAAGGGGCAATATGGGCAGATTCTTCTTTAACAATAAACACCTGTTTAACATAAAATATAAAAGATTGACCACATATTTTCTGCTAAATTTAAATGACAATAATGGTATTAGCAAATGAATGTGTTTAATTGGTACTAACACTTTTCAAATATATTTTATAATAGATTTCCCTTAAGGTGTCCGTACTGCCCCGGCTTCCCCTACTACCCCTAGGAGTGAGAAATGTAGTGGGAGTCCCTAAGGAAGTGGCCGCAGAAGGCGGTGTGACACTTCACTACCAAGCCACCAGAACGTACGCCCGCACTATCGGGAAAGACCCAGCCCAAGATGAGGAAAAGTGCGCATGCTACGTGTGCCCTAAACACAGTAAGACACAGGGAAAGGAGCCTACCGAAGACAGGCCCACCAACCAGCCTGAGGCCAATAAGGGAGACCAGGCGGAAGGGAGAGGGACGGTCCAAGGAAGCTCAAACCACAACAGCACGCAACAGGCGCCGTACACAAAAAGGGAGAAGCCCAAAGGCGGGGGAGGCGACAAACAGCCAGGCACCTCAAAGGTTGGCGCCCCTGAGACTCGGAGGCCCTGCCTATCGGACTCTCCCGCACAACACCGCACACTACACCCCTCTCTGCGACGATGCTGAAGGACCGGACACCCCCACCAAGCGTAGCACAACTACAGCCGCACTGGTGTGGGGGGGGGTGGTCGAAACCAGAAGCGGAGTTCAAATAGGGAGGGAACAGAGACAGACACACAGACAAACATACACACACTAACAAATGAACACACACATAAACACACCACAAAAACACACACAAAAAATAAAGATAGTTCAAATGAATCTTCATCACTGTATCAAAGCCATGACCGAGCTTCGCAGGTACGTGATGGAAGAGACAAAAGACATCGCTCTGCTGCAAGAGCCATACGTCTTGGACGGACGTGTGACAGGGCTCGGCTCTATGGGAAAAGACATCATATACCACGAGGATGGTGAGTCAACCCCAAGAGCGTGCATATACGCCAGCAGCAGAGCAAGAACATTAGGACTAATAAAAGCAGATTGTTACAGCGACCTCGCCAGCGTTGTAGTAACAACACAGACAGGTGCAGGAAAAGAAGAAAGGGTGCTCCTAGTCTCCGCATACCTGCCCAGTGAGGGGGACTTTGAGCCGCCATCCCGAGAAATGGAAGAAACTGTAAGAAAATACCAAGGTAAGAATATTCCTATTATTTTAGGGTGCGACGCCAACGCACACCATGTGGTATGGGGTAGCTCAAACTGTAATAAAAAAGGTGACTTACTTCTAGAATTCATAAGTGAAACAGGCTTGGAGATACTGAACGTAGGCAACACACCTACATTTGTCACCAAGGCAAGAAGAGAAGTGTTGGACATCACTATTGCAACAGATAGAATAGATCGACACGTAAGGGGTTGGAAAATAGACGAAAGAGACTCTATGTCAGACCATAGACGAATCACTTTTAGTCTGGAGGCTAGAACAGAAAAAATTCTGATAAGAAACGCGAGGAAAACCAACTGGGATACGTACCAGCACCATATGGAGAAGTGGAGCCCAGGACGAGACACCCCGCTAAAAGATGTCCTAGAAATAGAAAAGAAGCCAACAGACTGGACGAAGCTCTAAGAGAAGCATACCACAAGGCATGTCCCCTCAGAGAAATAAGACCAGACAGAAGACAACCCTGGTGGACAAAGGCACTAGGGAAACAGAGGAAAAAGACACGGTGAGCTCTCAATAAGGCCTTGATAAAGAACGATGATGAGAGCTGGCAAACATATAGAGAAGAAAGAAACACTGACGAACTAGTAAACAAGATAAACAGGATGCACATAAATAAATAAATAAATAAATAAAAATAAATAAAATAAAATAAATAAATATACAAACAGGTGTACTCAGATGATGGCGTGCTCCTGGTGACAGGCAAAGTCCTCAACGTCATGTGTGAAATCATGAACAGAGGCCTAAAAGAAGCCCTAACATGGTGCAGGAGCAAAGGCTTAAACCTAAACCCTGACAAAACCAAACTAGTTCTGTTTACAAAGAAAAGAAAGATAGGGCGTGCTGTACCAGTGAAACTGGACAACCAAGAGCTGGAAATAGTCAAGGAAGTCAAGTATCTAGGAGTGAGACTGGACAGCAAGCTCACCTTTAAGACCCATATAAGCAACACATGCTCAAAGGTCAAGATGGCAATGATGCAGTGCAAAAGTGTAATAGGCAGAACCTGGGGCATGAAACCAGCGATGGCACTATGGATATATAAGGCTATAATCCTGCCAAGGATCCTACACGGAGCCATCGTATGGTGGCACAGAGCCGCAATAGGTAAAAACAAGGCAGAATTAGAAAAAGTCCAATGACCACGGGCGCGATGAGGACAACACCTACAGCCGCGCTCGAGATTATACTGGGGCTAAATCCCTGGACTTAGAAATAAAGAGAAAAGCCACTGAACAATGGTTCAAGCTAAGAAGCACTGGCATATGGACCGGGAACACTATGGACAAGGGTCACGCTAGTATAAGAAAAACTACGAAGATAGGCTGTCAATGATCCTCTCCAATAACGACCTAATACGGAAGGAAAGAATCTTTAACAAGAAATATAAAATACACATAGGATCAAGAGAAAACTGGAGCATAGAAACGGATGGCAACACCTGCTATACAGACGGCTCCAGAAAGGAATCGACAGAGCTCTCTGGATCCGGCGTGCACATTAAATGCGCAGACGGGACGGAGATGATGAAATCGATACCGCTAGGAAAATTCGACAGTGTCTTTCAAGCGGAAATATACGCAATAATGGCATGCGCTGAGATGGCCGAACACCTTACTATTACATGAAAAATGGCCACAGCGACAGCCAGGCGGCGCTGAAGGCACTAGGCAGAGAAGAGACAACGTCAACAATCGTCAAAGAATGCAAGGAATCATTAAAAAGGCTGGCCGAGAGAGTGGAAATGACGATAGCGTGGGTCCCCGGACACGAGGGAAACACGGGGAACGAACAGGCCGACGAAATAGCCAGAAAGGGAGCAGAGGAAAGCTTGGTGGGACCGGAACCTCGGTTGCCAATAGCGCTCAATATCACTAAGGGAGTAATAAGCCACAGTATCACAGCAGAAACCAACCGAAGATAGAGGTCCTCGACTGGCATGAGACTGTCGAAGATCTTCATCAAGGGAATGAACAAGAAAAAGACTAGCAAACTGATGGAACTCTCCAGAGAGAACATGAGGCTTGTCATAGAAATCATAACAGGACACTGCAGACTGAACAGACATCTGACAGTGATAGGAGTGAGAACCGACCCCGTATGCCCGGAATGCACAGATAGTGAGGAGACCAGCCTCCACCTACTAGCTGAGTGCCCTATGTACTCACTGATAAGATGGGAACTCTGGGGATCGGTTACATTAGACATAGAAGAAGAAGAAGAAGAAGAAGAAGAAGAAGAAGAAGAAGAAGAAGAAGATTTACCAAAGAGACCAAAAGGGGTGCCGTGAAAGCTGGATAAACCCAAGTCCCCTCAAAGGGGAGAACGGAAAAAGGATGAAGTGGCCCGCAGACAACGCGGGTGGATCGTCCGTTCGGCTGGCGACGTCCCCACAAGAAATAATAAATATGTCGCCCTTCACACACCTCTTCACCTCTTTACATTTGAAAGTGTCCTCTTTATAATCCTGTTGCAATAAGGCAACAAATAGTACGACATCAAATCCGCGCCCAAAAAAGCATTTGCATTTGTTTTGACTATTGTACTATTTTTTTAATTTAGTGAACAATTTGATTACAGTAAAGGAATTCTGAGAATGTTTAAGTTTAGTTGTTATAAGTTTAGTTTACATTCCATATGATTATTAAAACAATTTATAAAAAACTATGTTGATTTTTATTTTCACTGCACTTTTGCCTATCTGAGAATTTGCCTTTATGAGATGTGAATAAAGCTTTAATTATACTCATTTAGTTGTTTGTATGAAATTTAATATGGAATCAATACTTATTTAGTTGATATTTTGTTGTTTTTTCTAATAAATGAATTGATAAGTTATTTGAACATATTTATGCTATTTGTTGTTTCATTTCCAAATAAAAAGTATTAGGGTCAAATCTTGTATAATGTTAAGTTCAGTTAATAGTGTTTCTAATTATATGTCCACCACTGTATATACATTTGTATTCGCTGACATGTAAGTCCGTACACACGCGTGCACATCGGACAACCACAAACTGTCAAATTTCCTCAATAGAATTAGAACTTTATGCCTAAAGCTTATGGTTGAAAATGTATTGAAGAAAACTGACAGTTTTGGATAGGTTGATGTCTGTACGTACGGGTTAAATCTGAGGTCCCGGGTTCGATCCCCGGTCGGATCAATTTAGAAATACCTGTTTTTCTATATTGTTTCGGGTCTGGGTGTTTCCTATGTATAATAAGTATGTATTTAAGTATATTAAGTATGTTTATCCGTTGTCTAGTTAACCATATAACGAGTTTCTTAAGGAAGCTTTTCTTGGGGCTAGATAATTGGTGTGAGTGTGGGAAAACATTTATTTATTATTATTATTATTAATATAATAATTAGGCATGACATCATCGACTGAAAAAAACCAAGGCTGAGGCTTAACATACATTATAATTAAACTCACTTTTTTCATCGGTACACCAAGATTCTTAAATTAAAACAGGTATTCGCCACACCTAACAGACATTTTCAGTATTAGAAACTACAGAGCTTAAGATAAATTATCGCAGATCTGGCCTTGTAAGTGTAAAACGTGCATTTCTGGATTCGATATATCAGAATTTTCGTTTTCATTCATTATTATGACTTAAAATCAAGTACCCAATGGTAGCTTTTTGGTTTGCATGTAGATGACTTCAAAGAACAGGCGCTTTAATACAAGGTAACACACTCCATTCAAAAGTCCCTATTTAATTTATTTATTTTAAATATATATATATATTTTTTTAAAGTGACTGACTTACCCCGCTGATATCATTATAATGTGTCCTGAATGAACACACACATTTTCAGAAGTATAGGAAAATCTGGCACCAGTCTATACAGCCTTTTTATGTTAATGCAATCAGGTTTCATGATATTATGTAAATGTATAATAAATAACAAAAAAAATATTAAAGTTCAAGTTCATATCGTTAAAACAAATAATAACACCAAAAAACGGCATACTGGCAATTATAAAATCTACCCATCAAGTATTTGTATAATTATTTATTTTCGTTATGGTTTTGTCTATGGCGTGCATTCAATAGGGATGACGACACTATCAAAAAATCAACGATTTAATGATTTGAGGGGAAAATACATATTATTTTAATTTATTTAATTATTTAATTAATTAATTATTATATTATTTATTTAAATTTAAAACACTGGTTTAGTTTTATTAAAAAAAAATTGAAATTATTAAGATTTTCAATAAAATAAAACATTAATGTTCCGATATACACTGCGAGCACTGTCCTGGTGAGAAATTTGTTCCGTTATGGACTGACAGTATATATACTGCCGCAGTATCCTAAGGATCTCCTTAATGACGTCATGTATCTACATGACGTCATAAATCGTCGCCATTTTTGTACTGTAAGCACTGGCATTTTCGAGGTAAGGTGCTCTCAGTGCTTTGATCACGTGATCAACGGCGTCTAGAAATGACATGGATGACAGCATGGATGACAGTATACTGGACTGCGTTTCGTTTTAAACAGTAACCAGTATAGCTAACTATAAAGGAACGGCTTCGCAGTATACTAAATTGACGTCACACCTTACAGTGCTCATAGTGCATATCGGAACATACCCAATACTGTAATCGGCCATTTTTTACAGAAACACCGCATGACGTCACGCTTACGTAAACTCCGCTGTAACTCCTTCAATGTATTTTGTTGTTGTGAATACTACTGATTACGCATTTGAATTGAACCAAGCTTTGTTAAGGCAAACAGCTCAAATTTGCCCAGGATTGATGTCTTGATGTTGGGCGATTTCCTCGCAACAAATAAAGATTTTGCTCGTCTGAGTTTAGAAACGGGAAAACTTCCTTTTAAGTTAATTTTGTAATTATTTATTTTTACTACTAAATATAACCAACTTAGATATAATCAAACTCGTTTTGAACTCATGCGAGTTTATTTTATTTTACTTTCATAGGTTATTTCTACAATAAACTTGTCATTGTTTATTTTTAAAGTTAGCTCCATCACAGCTTGTAAGTTGCTACTTTAGAGTTAATACCATGTTAATATCCGATAAAACGAGTAAATTTCTATAACTATAAAGCACCTACTAGTACTAGTAGTATTTTTCCTCATAGTAAACACCTAAAATTTCGCCTTACGAGCTTTAACCACTTAACTCTTATTATTTTCTTGTTTGGAACATCTAAACACTTTGTTGGTGTTCTTATTTATGTGTTTTTACATTGAAGTACTGTACACCACTTATAAACTTTGGAATTCATTTTTATCACACGAATTAATTTAATGTTTGGTTTTCTTTCTTCGCTACGCATAGACACAATGGCAATGCAATGACATGCTTACACAAGCGTGACGTCAGAGCCGACGCCATGACACCTGCGAGCTGTTTTCGCGCACAATTGAAAAAATATTAGAAAAATGGCTTTAAACTTCGTTAAACTTAAGTTTGTTACCGAAATAAAGGTTTTTTCGTAATTAGTAAATGTGTACCTACATTACGGAAGAGGATTTCAAAATCTTTCGTCACGCCTATTCTACTGTTACTGTTATGTATGTCACTTGAAATGTCACTATTTGCAAGTTATCAAACGACAAAATATAAGAGAATAGGGAATCGTTTAGCATCGAATATTTTTTGTCACATTAGTAATATTTACAAATATTTTTTACAATAGGAAATAATATGATTTACACATATTGATATAATAACATTAGTATAAAGTATTACACAACTGCAATTTTACAGCTCATCCGTTATTGTATCAGTGATCTGTAAAAGAAGAATAACATTTTTAGTAAATAACTAATTACAGTTCAACAAATTAATTTGTAACAAACTATAGAGTAGACCGATGTTAATAACTAAAAGTTTAGAAAAATAAAATTATTAATCCTGAACCTTTTACTTGAATTATACTATATTTGCAGTAATATTGCTATAATATGCTACTACATATTTTATTTAAAAAACTTAAGATTTGATGTCGATGAGGTAGTTACATGACCGTAAAGGTGCGCACATTATGTCGGGCCGTAGCGGGACGGGGCGGGCCGCAGCGAAGCGAAAAATGCTTACATAGCACGATAGTGACGGGCCGGGTCGCAGCGCATTGACGGATTTTGAATACAGTGTACTGCCAGACGTCGCGTGCAACTGTACGTTATGGATAGCTCTGACGAGGAACTTTCTTTTTTTACACGACTGCCAAAAAAAGGAGTGTCATGTTTTCAGGGTTCATGTTGTATGTATGTGATGTTTGTTGTGGTGCCGCCCCGCTGCGGCTCGACATAATGTGTGCGAACCTTTAATGGAATCAGGCATAGCTTTGTGGAAACCCATGGTATACAAAAACTGTATGTGCATAATTTGCGGGCGATAGGGCTGTGCTAGTGAGCTACATCCAAGCTTGATACACGAATAAATTAGGTAACGGAATTAAAACAACATATAATTTTAATTACATTTTAAGTTACATGAAATTTTTTTTTAAAGACAAAGTGTTTAAAAATTTCTCGTGCGGGCTTCGAACCCGCACCCCGTGACATGCCGGGTCAGGTGCACTACCAACTATGCTATCGTGGCTCAATCCAACCCGCCGAAATTAATCAACACTATCTACTCTTACTCTGTAAGCCAAAGGAGCCCTATTCAATGTCGACAACTACGTCATCAACATCCGATCTTAGCATTTTTACAAATATTGAATATATATAGTTAGAATATAGCTAAGAATTAGGCAAGCTATATTTATGATTGATTATGGTTATATATGATTTTACGCAAATTTTGTTGCGAACAAATTACAATTTGAAAAAAACATTGACATTGTTCGAATAAGGCTTGAAAATTGGCATGCAAAGTTCTAAATGTGTAAGAGACCGAGGAGCTCGATGGCGCAGTGGTTAAGCAACAATCGCAAAGGCCGGTCATCGGATGGGTGACCAAAAATGTATCATCTCGAGCTCCTCTTTCCTCCGGAAGGCACGTAAAACCGTTGGTCCCGGCTGCATTAGCAGTCGTTAACATCCACCGGTTGGCGGGTTCGCAATGGGCCCGCGTGGTGGTTTATGGCCCGTTCTCCCTATCCATCGATAGGGAAGGCGCGTGCCCCAGCAGTGGGGACATAAAATGAGCTGATGATGATGATGATGATGATTATTATTATTATGAAGAGACCGCTACAACCACTATAGTTTAATGTAAGGCCGCGGCCGCTTTAGCCCAGCCCTGGGACATTCCACTTACTTCGTTCGTCAGAGTTTTGTCATCAATGATGGTCTCCACCTCTTCACTGCTTTCCGCAACCTGCTTTATCGACCAGTCAACGTCATTTTTAGCTAAGCTATCCTGTAATAATACAATAACTATAAAACCGACCGTGTCAAATTCACATTCATTTATTTCTTAGAAAATGGTAAACAAGATCTTAAAAACTTATGAATTCCTCATATTCTACCGTTCTCAAACAGTGTAGACATTTTTAAGGTTGTCTTTTCTTTATACATCTATACTAATATTATAAAGCTGAAGAGTTTGTTTGTTTGTTTGTTTGTTTGTTTGTTTGTTTGAACGCGCTAATCTCAGAAACTACTGGTTCGAATTGAAAAATTCTTTTTGTGTTGAATAGTCCATTTATTGAGGAAGGCTATAGGCTATATTACATCACGCTATGACTAATAGGTGTGGAACAGTCGCTAATTATTACGAATAAACACAAGTCGTGTAGCCCACGTGAGCAACGCCGCGAACAAAAGCTATAATGGATATTATTGGGTCCTTACCTATGAAATTGGCGTTTCTCACTCATTAATATGTATTACTTCTAAAGCTCAATACCGGTTGTTAATATTACCATACATATTAAATTAAGACTATATTAGTTAGGCTACAGTAATAACAATGATTTTTGGTTTTGTGTCATTATTGCCCAAATATTTTTTTAAATTGACTTCTTTTTTTGTTAGCGGAATTGACCTTTTGTTTCATTGTAGCTTTGAAGGTACTTGTTTTTTTTCTTTTTAGAGTCTGCTATATTTAGCTAGTGAAACAAACACACTGCCATACATTTTTTATAGTATTAACCTAAATAGATGCTAAGAAAAATGAAAAAACGTTAGTATGAAAAATATAATTTTATAAAATATCTTCATACAAAACACCAATTTCATAAGTAAGGACCTAATACATATAATTACATTTATGTCATTTTTAAATATGTGTGCATGTTTAGTATATTGTATAAATGTGTAGTGGAATTGAGAGAATCGGGCGGGGGGGGACTGATTCCGGTCATCAATTTCAAATAAAATTTAAGACACTTGTCCTGATTTCCATAATACGAGTGCTTTAGCTACTTACCTTGGGATTAGAACAAAGTTTGTGATGTTGTCTAATATAAATATAAATTACATTATGTGTATGTTAATAACTGTAAGTTGATTTTTAAGCCTAAATAAATAAATAAAAATCTAAAATTTTATTTTACACATTGATTTTGATTATTTTCTCCTAACGCTTCGAACCTTTTGCAGGGTCCGTGGTCATAAGGAAACAGGGAGACAGGAGAGAGTCTCCTTGCGACCAAGGACTCTGCAAAGTGTGTGTAAAATAAACGCGAGTAGATCCGTAAAAGTTGTTTTATTTAAATGTGTAATGTTCGCGTACACTTTAGTAAACAATGAATAAAATGTGGTTACATACCGCAGTGAGCGTCGCAGTGTCCACGTCCTGATGGTGCACCTGCTTGAAATGGTCCTTCAGCGCGAAGGCGCGCGCGTATCTGGCGCCGCACAGCGAGCACGCGAACTTGAGGTTGTTTTGGCGCAAGTGCGTCTCCGTGTGCACGCGCACCGCGTACAGCGACGCGAACGGCCTGGTTATTGGAAGATTCCATTTTATATATAAACTATTCGCATGTGATCCAACAAAGAACGAAAACAACCGACATAGCCCATCGGATCAGCAAGCTGAAGTTGCAGTGGGCCGGTCATATTAGTCGCATAACCGACAACCGATGGGGTAAACGAGTTCTCGAGTGGAGACAGCAAGCATATCGGCAAACCTAGTGTAAGACGATCAGACTAGGAGGAGCGACGATCTCCGCAAGGTGGCTGGCAAGAGCTGGATGAGAGTAGCCGCGGATCGTGCTCAGTAGCGTGCACAAGGAGAGGCCATGTCCAGCAGTGGACTATAGTATAGATAGGCTGATGATGAAGGCAAGTCCACTTTTTTACTGTTTTCAATTACGATGTAAATATTTACGGGTCAGAGTCCCACCCGTTCGAGTTTCACGAAAATTTTAACTTAAGACTACAACATATAACAAAAAAAATAATAAAGTGTTTTTACCTATTGCAGTGTGTACAAGAGAACGGCTTCGTATGCGAGTTCCTATGGCCGGCCAGCTGCACCGACGTCTTGAAAGCTTTAGGGCAGTAAGGGCACTTGTAGCGACGCACCTCAGAGTGCGTTAGCAGGTGATGGTTGTACACGCTGTGCGCCTTAAACCTAAACGTAAAGAATTTAAAATAATGCTAAGTCTTTTGAGTAAAACATTTGAGTACATGAACTTCATTATGCGGTTGAAGGTATAAATATATTTTATAAATTATATGTCCAATATATTTGCAGGCGATAACGAGATCACATTCAGCCAGAGAAAGCGACGCGGAAACTATTTGGCCGATATTAAGACAGTGACTAAGGACGGATACTTTGCTTACTGCGGTTACAAGACAGGCGATTTGAATTTTACGCTGATGCATAGGTATAATTATAGTGAATTTTGCTCGACACTTTAATTATTGTGAAAATCAATAAGCAATTACAGTTTATTGATTATATTGATGCTTATTCAAGCATATTTATATTTATATTTGTTTTTTTTATATATATCGCCTGCTTGAAAAAGGTTGCTGCTTTATCGTAAGTTTTGAAACCACAAAAAGCGATTAAAAAGATGTTTTGTAATGCAGGAAAAGAAAAACTAATAAAATACGGAGAAGAAGAACGAAAAAATATTTTTTAACATTCCAACTGCAGCAATAATGGTCGCTCGACCACAAAGTTATTTTTTATTTTGTTACAGTTTACAAATTTTACAAAGTTTACAAATTAATGTTTATTTTTTCTGTTACACCAGCGCCAGCGGTTTCACGACGCGGTAACCAAATCTAATACCTTAAAACGAGAAATTCTTGTATATATATATATATATATATGTACATATATATATAATCTGAATCTCGGAAACGGCTCCAACAATTTTCATGAAATTTAGTATGCAGGAGGTTTCGAAGGCGATTAATCGATCTAGCTAGGTTTCATTTTTAGAAAACGTCGTTTTATCCATAAAAAAATACCGAGCAAAGCTCGGTCATCCAGGTACTTTCTAGTTAATTGCGCATTATACTACATAAATCAACAGCAATAGAAAAACACAATAAATATACAATACACTTGTAAACTACTGTAGTGAGAGTATTCTATCACCATAAGAATGCTGATTTTATTCTTTCTTTTTCATATTACTAAATTATAGCTTAATCTATGAATAACTTCGTGGGTTGTACATTTATCTAATAGACTAGCAGTTTGCCCGCGACTTCGTTCACGTGGATTTCGTATTTTTTCGTAATAAATAAATACTACGTTTCCCAAATCAAAAAATGTTATAATTATAGAAACTGTTTCTTTTGCATGCATTCCGCATACCGCCCCGTTTGCGAAAACACGGCGGTTATGTGACCCCCAAGATGGTAAGGGGGAGGGCTTTATAAGCTTACAAGCTTATAAGTGGTCAGATTGGTTGCAATATTGGTATTTTTCCTATAATACAACGATACTTTCAGCAACTAAATATACACCCTATGAATTGGTGTTTGGTAAACTATGTCATATACCAAGTAATATCGTTAATAAAGTAGATCCAGTTTATAACTTTAATTCGTATGCTATAGAACTTAAATATAGATTGCAAAAATCCTAAGAGGATGCTAGAAATAATTTAATTAAAACAAAAAATAATAGAAACATAAAGTATGACATACTTAACTACTTATTCAATGAATTATAGGATAGGCAATTTAGTATTATTAAAAAAGGAAAATAGAGATAAGATGGAGCCTGTACATTTAGGGCCTTATACTGTTATTGAGGATCAAGGTGTAAATGTCAAACTATTAATTTTAGGCAAAGAAAAAACAGTACAGAAAAATAGAACAAAAATATATAATTATAATTAAATAAAAATAAATTAAAAAAATATATGTACATATATATATACTTATATTTAAAAAAAACAAACACACACTTTCACTATCCACTTAAAGTCTCTAAAGCCGTCGCTAAAACTTTAAAATCTTGTAAATTGAACAGCACCCATCGCACGTGCAGGAATGGACGATTCGTCGAAAACTCGACGACTAGTAATGTATTCATCACTGGAATAACAAAGACTCGACGTTCACCATCAGCTCCATATTGGGGTCCGGGTTTGCGGGGCACAGTACAGGGTGCCCCAGAGGCGCGTCAAATCAGGCCTGATATTCGTTGACCGTGGCCGGAGGTAGGAGGTGCGATAAAAAATAAATGTACACCATGGCGCATTATTTTCATTTATATCCATCCGTTTGATCAGCGTACGCCGATGAAGCGGCTAAGCAGCGCTTTTTTTACCGACTTGATTTACAAATTAGGATATTTCGAGCTGAAGACTTATCTTTATCGGAATAAAACATAGCCTATGTTACCCGCAAGGTATGTAGAATTATATCAGTAAAAGAATTTTTGGAATTGGACCAGTAGATTAGCCCCGTCCAACAAACAAACAAACATTATCACAAACGTTACCTCTTTATTATAATAGTATAGATTTATGTAACTTTTGTGTGCACATTGTTATTTTTTATTTATTTATCAGTATGTTTGCTGTTCGAGGAGGAGCTCGATGGCGCAGTGGTTAACGCGCCCGGTCTGCGACTGCAACTATCGCCTTTGCGATCCGATGACTGGCCTTTGCCAGTCATCGGATGGGTGACCAAAAGTTTATCATCTCGAGCTCCTCCGCGCTTTGGAAGGCACGTAAAGCCGTTGGTCCCGGCTGCATTAGCAGTCGTTATCAACCACCAATCCGCACTGGGCCCGCGTGGTGGTTTATGGTCCGTTCTCCCTATCCATCTATAAGGCTATAAGAAGGCTCGTGCCCCAGCAGTGGGGACATAAAATGAGCTGTTGATGATGATGATGATGATGTTTACTGTGCAACAGGTGCAATTATTTAAAGACATTATTATTTAATGACTTTGGTGGGCGGTTTGTTTATGTTTTATTGTCAGTTTGAAAAGAAAAAAAATGTTATTATTGTCAGTTAGTTCCAAATTATATAACGAGATAGGGTTGATGAGGATTCCTCTTCCGCTTCCACATGTTGCGGAAGTTCCGCAATTATTACAGTTCCCCTACCGCTATCGCTTCCCCATAAATAAAAGTTAAAAATTCCTCTTCCGCTATCGCTTCCTCACAAATTAAGAGGAATTAAGGAGGAATTGAAAGTGCGCGCGAAATCTCCGGCCGGCGCCGGCGTCGGGAGCAGCGAACGGGCCTTCCCGCCTCCCCCGCGCTTCTCAATGCTTGTTCCTACAGGTCACAGCTAACATTTTTGTTTACACGCGTTCCGCGTACGCGCTCCTAAACGGAGTGTGATGAAATACACTTAATAATGTGCCTGTTTCATGACACTTTCTTTTTCTTCCTCTTTCTCTTCCTCATCCGCATCCTCTTCCTCATAAATAAATTTTCCGCCTCCTCATCCGCATCCTCTTTTTTGTGCTATACAATTTCTCTTCCCCTTCCTCTTCCTCATAACCACATCCTCAACAACCCTAAACGAAATGTCACTGTCTTTATTATGATAAAATCTGCGCGGTGACAAGATTTTTAAATTGGTACCAGTACTTACACATATGTATTGTTAGCAATAATGTTCATCGGGAATCAAATCAGGTGTGAATTTAAACTATCCTGGTTTTTATTTAAAAAACCTAATCCCCAAACAAACCTAAGTTATAAGGTTTAACCAAAATGTCCAATAGTAATATAATATTATTATACACATAAAATGCATTAATACTTAATTTTTTTTTTTTAGGGTTTTGTAGGACTGTTTGTTATTTTCAAATAAATAAAATAGCAGTAATAACAAACCAGTTGTTTCTGCACTTACCGTTTTCCGCACAGCGGGCAGGCGTAGGGTCTCGCGCCGGTGTGCGTGCGCATGTGCAGCGTGAGGCAGTACGCCACGCGGAACGACTTGCCGCAGATCTCGCACGAGTGCGGCTTCTCACCTGCGGGGACCACAGTAGTATTAACCTCTTATCTGCGGCGAGCACTGATCAGTGTCCTAAACAATTAAAATTGTATTGTGTGGCAGACGACGGATTACAAGGATTTAAACGATAAAAAAAAATGCACCTAAAATGAGGAAACTCGTTTTCTATGGGGCCTTAGCATGCGCTATTATAGTGACCACACGTGGCAGGCCATAGCGGAGGTGGTGGGACGATATTTAAGCACTTTTTTGTCGGGGTGGTATGAGGTGGGTGCTCAAGATTGAGACAAGTGGAGACGAACAGGGGAGGCCTTTACCCAGTCAGCAGTGAGACATAATATAGGCTATAAAAACTTTTTACCCACTTAATTTGACTTTTTTGGTTTTTGTTCTGTTTTTGTATTATTAAAATTATGTATAGCCTAGTTTAAATGCATGTTTCGTCACAAGGCAATTTAATTACTTTTTATGATTATTAATCTCTTGTAAGTGAATTCTGTATTCTTATGAGAATAAAGTTTCTTTAAACCTATAATTTCGATCGATCAGCTTTTTCTTTGTTTTCTTTTTACTGAGCATAGACCATTTGACCCGCATGATGGAAAGCAGCCACTGGCAGTGATTAGGTAAAGTAGTTATGTTATTGTAATTGTTATATAATAACATCTTGTAGTTAGTACCTGTGTGTATTCTTTCATGTTTAACTTTCTCGTGTGGCCTCGCAAACCGTCGATCGCAGTACAAACAACTGTATGGCAGAGACTTATCCGATTTATTTGTTGGGACCTGTAGTAAAGTAGCATGCGTTAAATAAATAAATTTAGTTTAATTGAAAGCTTTATTGTTTGAAGGTTTTAATATTATAAAGCATTGGTTATGTCAATCCATGGAGAAGCGGTGCCCTCTAATTCAGATTTGTTATTGTTGTTGCAAATATACTGCTCGAAACGAACAATTTTTTTAAACATTTTTTTAAATTTTCCATACGAAACCAACCAGCCACAGCTAGTTAGTACGCTATCTCTTGTCCCAAGTTCTAAGTTCCAATCTTACCGACGCGACGACAAGATTGTCGGTAAGATTGGAACTTTCTTTCACTTTACTTAAGTTGTTAATGTTTATATAATGTCACCTATATTATGTAACAGTGTAAACATATACTGGTGTCCCTTAATAAAATAAATTAATAAACCAATAAATTAATTTAGTTTCAATTTCCACGCAAAGTTTTGAGAAAAGTACAATACAAGCTTAGGCCTTGGATGATTGATTCCTTACAATTGTCATTGATACCTTGTCCAAGTTATGCACGCTCATATGCATCTCCAGGCACTCTGTGGAATGGAACTTCTTGTTGCATATCATGCAGTTCATGTGATCGTCAGCCTTGTGCGAGTTCTGGTGCACCGCTCTATAGTCGATGGGTATCATTTTGTCGCAAATCGAGCAGTGGTAACGGTCTGTGCAGCCTTCGGTGCCTTGCGACGTTTCTATTGGCGGCTCTATGGGACGCGATCTGTTCAAAAACCACCGGGTAAATGTAACTGCGTTAGTTTGTAACACGCCTGCGTACAGACTACAACGAAATGTAAAAATTTCTCAAAAGACTTGGAGCGTTATGTCTATGACACATGGTTGAATATTCATTAAAGAAAATTTGACAGTGTTGGATAGTCTAATGAGCAGGCGTATGTACATTTGACTGGTCACGAGCATGAACATGTATAAACTTTTGACTAGTTTCGTCTCTTATTCTATTGCAGGACTTCTCAACCAGGGGGGCGTAGAGAGATGTCAAGGGGAGCATTTTCGTTTCATAATTGAGCATAATACGTTTACATTTTATAACTTATTTATGTGAGACAGGTTTTTCAGCTCTGGTTTTAATCAACTAAAACTAAACAGCGAAATCGTCTTGCCGTCGATAGCGTTCTGACAATAGCTCTGGCAAAAACTGAACCTAGAATTTGACCAACTGGTGCAGAGCATGCAAGCTCAAGTATCTTACTAGTACTCAAATAAATAATTTCAATAAAAAGGCTTAACATTATTTTGTATCACTTAAAATTAAAATAAATAATTGTCGTTAAAAAAAGTGTTTGTTTTTGTAATGAAAAAAATGAAAACAATATTTATAACCCGGGGAGGCTCGACGAAAAAAAAGGTTGGGAAACCCTATGCTATTGTATAAAGATCTCTAACTTTCGCGTCCTCTTATTATGCTTTGCCTCTTATTATCTTATTATCCAAAGTGGAAGCGCACTCCATTTGGAATCCCAAACTAATACCCACTTGTTGTCTAACATTGATACACTAGGCCTAAATAATTATTATCACTAATCTGAGTAAAGTAATAATATTGGCAACTGGCAAGTTACTTACTTGATGGGGTCGTGCATCCTCTTGTGCAGTTTTAAGGACTTGTTGGTTGTAAACATTGTATTGCAGATTTCGCATTTATAATATTCAGAGGCTACTGGTGGTAAAACTTCATCTGTAACAGTAAAGTTTTGTTATGTTTTTCTGTACAAGAAATTAATATATTCTTTTGTAAAGTAAAGAAAAGTAAAATGCTTTATAAATTCTTTTTTTTTCTATACAAAAGGAGGCAAACGAGCAGGCGGGCTGATGGAGAGTAATCACCGCCGCCCATGGGTGTCCATGCATGCAAAACCAGAGGAATCGCAGACGCGTTGCCGGCCCTTTTTCTTCTTCTTATAAATTCTTGTTAAAGCTTGTTTCACTTTGTACTTGTCAAGATTTGTTTTGTTCCGTACAAGTCGCTTGTTAACTAGCATTCTATTAATTTCTTTAAAACTTGTTAAATTATTTCACTCTGCACAAGTTTATATATTTGTTGTTTCACTCTGTGCCTTTTATTATCATTTTAAAGCTTGCAAACTTATATTCTGTGAATTTAGATTTATAATCTTGTTGAATCTGTTTCACTCTGAGCTTAGTTATTTGGATTCTGGTTGCATAGTAAAGTAATACCTGTCGTGGCAGCTTATAAATAAGACAACACTATAGCTTGTAATTTTGAAATGTATCAATGCATTGTTTTGGTGTATGTTCTTGCTAGCTGTCCTTAAATAAATAAATAAATATACTATAATAATTAAAATAATAATAATGGTCATTGCCCAGCAGTGGGACAGTTTATAGGCTGTTTACTTCTATTACCACCTTTCTGTAACAAGGTTAATATAGTGATATCAATATTGGATAATTAGTCTTCTTTTTACCTGTTTTATGAATTTTGTGAACTTTCATGTGCGCGCAAAGAGATTTGGAATTTTCATAAGCAACTGGACAGTGTGGACAAGGATATTTATCTGAAAAAGACAAAATAAGTAGTAATGCGTTAGTAATAAAATAAGTAGTAATGCATCAGTTCTAAGTGTATTCAATAGAATTCCTCAATAAACTTTGAACTTTATGGTAATGGCATAAGGTTAAAACTTTATTTAAAAAAATGGACAGTAGCCGTGTGGGTGGGTGTACATACTTATATTATTTATTAATTAAACACTATGTTTTTTTATTAAGAACTAGCTTTTGTTCGCGGCTTTGCTCACGTGGGCTACACGACTTGTGTTTATTCGTAATAAAAGTCAAACTTATTCAAGGTAAATATCATAAAGGTATCACACTAATATTATAAATGCGAAAGTTTGTGTGTATGTATATTTGTTGCTTCTTCACGCTGCAACAGATGGATGGATTTGGATGGAATTCGGCATGCAGATAGTTTATAACCTGAAATAACACATGATTTTTATGCCGATATTCCCACGGGAATGAAATTCATACCTTTTCTAAATACTTGGTTCCACAATTTACTACTTAGGTCTTGGATTTGATGTTGGGAATAGAACCTATTTGGTAGTTTTTTATACTTTTTTATTGAAATTTTGACAGACTTTTACCTTTTGACATTTATTTTACTGTCAAAGCGGTACGAAGTCCGCCGGGTTCACTAGTAAGTAATAAGGATTCGACAACTAAACATGTCACGTCATTTCAACATTAAGATTTTCATTTTTTATTATTAAAAAGCTCATCCATGCGAGCTAGAATTACTTAGAAAAAAGTGTCTAACACAAAACAACGAAATAAAGATCACTCTGCATAAATAATTTTGGCCCGTTTTGAAACCTCCTGTACAAATTGTCATCTACTTATGGGATCATTTTCCAAAAATCCTGAAACATTTCATAATTTCTAACCAGGCCAAATACCGAAATTTAAGGAATGATAGATTTCCATACAAACATTCCACCCTTATTTCACCCCTCTAAGGGAGATAAAAAAAAATGCAAAACACGTCATTCTTTATTTTTATTGAAAAATCTATATAGATTAAATTATTCATTTTTATAGATAACTAGCTGTGCTCGCGACTTCGTCCGCGTAAAGTAGTGCTTTCGGCAGCATTTGAAATTTTTTAGGCAAATTATTTTGAAAACAAAACACATACATACTAAAAATACACACTAAAAGCCTAAAAAATAAGTTTCAAGCTTCTAGCTTCAAATATGACGTAATTTCCATGAAAACTTTCATCCCCTATTTCAACCCCTTACAGCCTTTTTTTCGCATTAAAAGCCAGCGCCCTCCCGCCTCACTGCTCCCGCCCACATAAATGTGCGCGTGGTATTTGACCATTATTTTGTTGCATAGTTTATTTTAAAACTATGATAACTCCTTACATATTTGTTGAAATCAAATGCTGTCAAGGGTAATATTGTTCAAAAATAAGTGCCTGTGATAAATTACTTATTTATTTGGATAAGGATTAATATCATGTTTATTAAAACACCTTCGCAAATAGTGTATTATTTTAGAACTAATTTGATTACCATAAAAAAGGTTATAATGAGTCAACCTTAAAAGCTAGCATATGCTGTCGTGGACTTTTTTTTTAGAACTTTTAAAGGGGAACAATTTCGTAATACATGATTTTTGCGAACAAACAAACAAACTCTTCAGCTTTATAATATATAGATATGTACTTTAAACATAACAATTTCCCCAAAAAAAAATTTTTCCCTTTTTTTACTCCTTTAAAGAAAAATAAACAAAATTACTGAGACATATCATCTTTTATTTCTTTTCAAAAAGCCAAATACCCATTTTCAAGTATTTTACTTCAAAACTGACGGACTTTTATACTAACTTTCACCCATATTTGACCCCTTTAGGGCATGATTTCCGTAAAACGCTTTTTTTAGTGGTTACGTCCCTCAATTAGCCTACTGTCCAAATTTGATCTAATTAGCTCCAGCGGTTTCGGCTCGGCGACGATGAATCAGTCAGTCAGGACAAGTCATTATATGTATATAGATATTAAAGGTACTAAGACAAAATTATACTTTTGAGTTGTATTGTAAGTAGACAGTACACTAGAGTGGCACTAGAGTAGCAATTGCACATATTCGTAGAATACTTTAAAGTGAATATAGTTAGTTTCGAAGCTTAGTGCTTATTAACGAATAACAATTGTTGGTTTAGATGTTTTTATTAACCTTGATACCTAAATAAGGGCTTGAAGCAGATAGAGGTTTGACAAAGACGATACATCAATAAGTCAATAAAAAGTTTAACCTATGAGGAAGCCTATTTCCACCAAACTATATATGAGTAGTATAACAATTAACTTATATACTAGGGGTCTTACAAACAAACATAAAATAAGCTTTGAATAGTTATTCCGTGTTTTGTCTAAATAGACAAAAACAAGAGGTAAAAGTACTCGAATTTGAAATGACGTTTACATGACAGGAACAAAACACGGAAGTTTATTTTTAGGACACTAAAAAAATACTTACATATTTTGCAGGGTTGATTTTTAAAGTCGTCTAAGTTATTGACGTTAATATTGCACGACATACAAAAATATGTCTTAACGCGTTCTCCATTTGATTGCATCTCCTTTACTATTACTTTGTGATAGGGTCCACCATTTTCTGGGAAAGAATAATTTACAGGGGGTTAGGAAACGGAATGGAAAGAATAATTTACAGGGGGTTAGGAAACGGTATTTACCATATGGTAAAAGCTAAGTTTTTTTTAATTTAAAGGTTTTTTTTATCGGTGGTTTTATCATTAACAATTATCGTATTGGTGTCGCAACTCCTTAGCGCAAAACAAGAATATTGTATGGAAATTGATACAACGCCACAACGCCGTAAATAGAACTATCAGTCGACATTTCATAATCTTCATTTCATAGATTTTATGACATCAGCATGATACTGCAGCAAAAGATACTGTAAGCTCTTTTTGCGTAAAACGGCACGCACCTAATTAAATTTAAATGAGGGTATACAAGGTACTAACTAATTACTAATTAATTATGAGACGTCCAACACCTCAGTCTCCCTGTGACCATTAAAAAGTAATGTGTAAAATAAACGCAAGTAGATCCGTAAAAGTTGTTTCATTTAAATGTGTAGTGTGCGCGTAAACTTTAGAAAACAATACATCAGCATGACTTAAAACTCATTTTACATTTCCGGATCCCATACAAACTACAAAGCACAAATTCTTTCAAACCAATAAGTCAATTTTAATTAAACGTTCTATGTTAAAAAAGACATGTGGACAGTTCACTATGGAAGGTATCAAATCGCATTAAAGCAGTTACGTTTTCGAGAAAAGTTCGTACTAGGCCCACAGGTGGGGTGTAGCGTTGCTCACCTTGCGGGCTAATGGTCTTCACCACACTGTCGCAGAACTTGTCGACCTGCACGAACCGCTTGCCTGGCTGACGAACAGTCTTGTCCACTTCATCATGCCTTATTAAAGGGTCAGAGATCTCTGAAAATTAATGAAAATTTCAATGTCATTCTAGCAGTAATGTGATCGTTTATGGCTTTATTTATTTAAATTAAATAAACAAGCAAATCTAATGTTGTGCGAATGTTGTTTCGAATGCGAAAGTGTGCTATCGTCTAAGTATTTGTTTTGTTTTCACATCCTAATGGCAAACTTAATGCTGAGTAATAAATATAACATTTATAAAAAACTGGGTTTACGTAAATTTTACGCAAATTCTCCAACAAATAAATTAACAAACATAAGTGTCAAAAAAAATCCACGGCTGGCTTTCAAACCCGCACCCTCTGACATACCGAGTCAGGTGCACTACCAATTAAGCTGTCGTAACTCTGACAAACCTGTAAAAAAATTGTAATACAATATACTCTTACTAGGTAGTAAGCCAAAGGAGCCTTATTCAATTTAAAACTCTTCGAACTGTAAATTACAAAATTAAATTAATAGTCCAATCAACGAGGACATTTGTTGTATGGAGACTTCCGAAAAATTCCTCTGCCTCTGAAATTTAGTATGTGATGAAGTTAGGTAATACAGATTACAGATGTACAATAATCCGACAAAATTTGTTACGAGAAGTTAGGTATTTTTACCAAAACATGAAAATCGCTTATAACTTTCTGTGAATATTTCTTCAGGCTGAAATTCTTTCTGTATACGTAGGTATGTACTAGTTAGAATAAGTATGTCAAAGAATCCAACATTTTTTCCATTTCAGAGAACTCCAAATTTAACTTTTAACATTTTCCACTATAACTTCTACTGAAAAATTGCTGTCATTTTTTATTATAACTTCTAATGAAAAATTGTTCCGTTAATTTTTATTTTTTAATATGTTTTTATATCATTAAATACATAGCTTTGTTTAGTAATCTAATAAATTTTCCATTGTGAACATATATATCGATAATATCACTTGACTGCTCGGAGCTGCTTTGCCACGCACATTTTTGTTTGGTAGCCGGCCACCGTTATTAGAGTTTCAAGAGTTGGTTCAAAAGAAAATGGTGGATATTTCTGAATAAAACAAACGTAAGTTTGATAACTTACACACTTTACTCAATTATAGACAATATAAAATTTGGTTAATTTACTAACACAGACAGGTTGTAGTAGGTACCTAACGTAACATAGATATTCGACTACGAGTATTATCACACTATTCTTATTTGGTTTAAATTTTTTCAATACAACAACACGTGGCTACAATCATGTTAAATTACTAAACAGACTGCAGGTAGGTAACTAACATAAATAATTGACTAGGTATTATTATCTTTAGGGCCTTATTTCTCTGATATAATTAGATATTTTGTCAAAATATTTGCAGTTGATAAAAAGTGACCTTATATATATAGAAATCTAAAGCGTAGTTTTATGGTATGTATTTTTAGCAGTCAAAGTATGTAAACTTGTTTAATTTAATAATTCTATAAAGTATGTAAACTTGTTTAATATTTCGGCAAACAATTAATTTTAATAAAAGAATTTACTTTGAGGCATAGCTTTATAGTATATTTTACACGAGTAATATTCCGATTAGGATTTTCTTTTGATGACGGCCGGCGGGCGTTGTCGATAGGTTTAAATTGTCCAACTTACTCATATATTTTTCCCTTCGTAAAGACGTGGCATATGCCTTTGCGACTCGCATCATAAAAAAGCATAGATGCGTTGTCGCTGCACTGTCAAACGGGCTTTTGAAAATTCTATCGATCTGAGATCTACGCCGCAGTTTAATTAAAAAATTTAATCCAAAAACTGAATACAAAAGGCGAAAACCCCAGTTGTATTATAGGGTGATTCAAAAGGCTGCACCCAGAGGAGTATAACTCGTCATCGAGTACCTAACGGACATTAATTAATTCCCTGAAAAGGGCACTTGAACGGAGCTGCAAGCCTCCACCAAGCACTTGAAGCTGGAGCTGGTGAAAGAAGGAGCGAGCTTGTTGCAAAAGGGGACACAAGGTTGATCAGCCCGGACTTTTCCGCTACAGAGACACATCCCGTACCTTTCTGCCCCCAGACCCATAAGAAGTATTCTGTATGAGCTGTTTCGAGCTAACAACGAAGATCCCCATAACATTACACCTATATTACCCACTAACCAACCCTTTTATTTACCCCTCAGTTTATTATTGTTTTTCTTTATCGAGTAGTTACTTTTTTGCACTGGTACTGGTACACTTATTGTTATTGCAATATATCATCATTTCCCTTTTTTAAATAAGTTAAATCAGTAACATTGTAAATCACCCACCTTGTATTGTTTCGGAATAAGATAGTTTTCTATAGTGTAGCCACTTGTTTCAGCGCAGTAATATATTACTTTTTATTTTTATTTTAATAAAATACCTTGTTTTGTAAATTGTGGAGTGTTTTTATTATGTTGTAGCAGGTGGAGTAGAGAAGTTCCACATTACACCAAATAAAAAAAGTGTAATTATTTATACTTTTTATTTAGTATTTTATTTAGAAATACCTACCATTGTCTTTAAACTCTTGAAACTCTAATAACGGTGGCCGGCCACCAAACAAAAGTGCGTGGCAGAGCAGTTCCGAGCGGTCAAGTGAAGGTCAACCCTTTAATCTCTTTAGTATGTGTCTTTCTAAACATTATTATAAGTACCTACTCGTTGACCTTTTTTGCATATTGTAAAATTAGCAAACGTTTATTTGAAATGCATTAATAAATATTCTTTTTAAAACCTAATTTTTAGCGCCTCATTGTACAATGTTGTGTATTCTCTGTACTTGCGTATAAGATAAAAAATTGCGTGGCAAGTGCGGGCAAAGTAGCTCCGAGCGGCCAAGATAAATCAGCGAACATAATAATAATTTCGTAAAAATACTAAACGTTTGAAAGTTTGTTGGATTATTGATAAATCTGTTAAAATATAAAATAATATGACTATTAAAGGTATAACAAAGGACGAAGTAATTTTTCACATTACGTAATTAAGCAAAAATCATAAAAATATGTTAAAAATGGAAAATTTATTGGATTACTTAACAAAGCTAGGTATGTATTTAATGATATAAAAACACATAAAAAAATTGACGGAGCAGTTTTTCAGTAGAAGTTACAGTGGAAAATGTTAAAAGTTAAATTTGTGGTTCTCGGAAATGGAAAAAATGTTGGATTCTTTGACATACTTATTCTAACTAGTACATACGTACGTATACAAAAAGAATTTCAGCCTGAGGAAATATTCACAGAGAGTTATGAGCGATTTCATGTTTTGGTAAAAATACCTAACTTCTCGTAACAAATTTTGTTGGATTATTGTACATCTGTAATCTGTATTACCTAACTTCACAAAGGAATTTTTCGGGTTACAAAAGCCCCGTTGATTGGGCTATAATACAAAAGAATGCTAGTGATGTTGCACTTTGTAAAATACACCTTATCTACACGCTAAGAACCATTAAATTGCAATGTCGTCATACAGTCTTGACTAGCACGGAAGGTAAAGGATTTTTAATGTTTTCTTGGCTTGCAGTTAAGAAGTATTTTATAAAGTTATGTCACTTAAGGGGGTGCCGCGCGGAATTTCGAAAATTTACGTGTTTTTAAGTCACTGGTGCTAGGCGCTGAATAGGTCATATACACTAAAAGGACTAGTGTAGGTTAGCTTGATCCTTTCACAAGGCCATGGTTGTATTAAAAATTATGGGGAAAAGGCCGGCAACGCCTCTGCGATTCCTCTGGTTTTGTGGGTGTCCATGGGCGGCGGTGATTACTTTTCATCAGGTGACCCACCTGCTCGTTTGCCTCCTTCTTTTATAAAAAAAAACTTATTTCTTCAGAAACTTTGTAAATATAGCACAAATGAAACAATGATCCGACATCAAAATGTTTGTATTGATATTCCGCAAGCCACTGTTGTCTTATTTTTCAATAAAAAAATATGAATATGAAAATATTAAGACTTTTATTATTTTTTACACAAACGCCTATGATTTTGCGAAAGTAAACATTGCTCTAATTAAATCACCAGCCTACTCTGTACAGATATTAGTGTGCGTGCATATTCGTAGTCGTGCGCCGTTGTCACACCACTGCCACGCGCCGCTCGCTCGCTATCATAAAGAAACTTGAAACTCGCAGTTTTGCGTCCGCGCTGCATCCCCTTAAACTTTATTGAGATGTTTGCTTAAAACAAGTGTATTTTTAAGTTTGATGGAATAAATTTATTATTATTATTATTCATTATAAATAACTTACTTAGAGGGTCTTCAACAACTGCATCCACAATGTCACCATTTTCGGTGATGACACTGACTCGCTTCACTGGCTGTGGCTTCTCCACTATAGGATCTTCTATTATCTGATCATACCTCAAGGAAATGTCACTATTGAGAGATTCCTAAAAGTAGACAAACATTCCTTTTAATGTTTCAATTTCGAAAATAATCACATACATGTCTACATACAAAAGGGCCAACACAAAGTGATTAAATAGAAGTAATATACAATCTCTTTGATTAATTAGACCCTAACCTTTAATATTTAATAAAACATCACCTGGCAAGCCAATTAATTATTTTGGTCAAAATGTACAAATTCAAAACAAATTCAAATTCAAAATCATTTTATTCAGTTTAGGCTACAAGTAGCTCTTATGAATGTCACTATCAGGCCTACGTCACTCCATGTACTTGCGCGCGTTAGATACCTACCGAGCGGCTTACCGCCGGCGATATAAAAGCCAGTGGACTGTCGCAAGCGCTCGTTATCGTACGCTCGTTCGCTGTGCACGTTGCGTCATTCATAAAACATCGATCATTTGTAGGTATTCTGTAGTTATTATTAAATAAGTATTGTAGTTAAATAGTGAATAAGTTTAATATAAATGTTGCTCGACATTTGTGTGGTTTAGATTATTGTAAATAGTAATTAGGTGATTTAAAATCTCGTTTCAATAATATAAACCAATGCCGCCCGCGCCTGGAAATTTTTGTGAAGTTGATGATTGTAAATCTAATAAAAGGAATTAAAACCTGTCATTATTTAGTTTGCCTGTTGATGAAGAAAGGTAAGTACCTACCTAATGAAACTCTTTTAAGTATATACATTATAGATACCTACTTATTTGGATGAATTTATAGAATAAAATAGGTTGGTTTTAATTACTTACTTTCAACATTAAAGGCGGATTTTGAGTCACAACATAAAAATATAAATCTAAAAATGTATGAAACAATGTATGTATGAAATCGATTACGTTCCGACTCGCGTCGCGACACGACACGTCAGACAAATATAAATGACCTGTGACTATGTCTGCATTAAAGTTGTGACAACACGTTTGGTGTGGTGGTTAGTGACCCAGCCTGCCACGTCAGCGGTCGTGGGTTCGAATCCCGTTAGGGGCAAATGTTTGTATGATGAATGTGGATACCTATTTTATACTCGAGTTATGGGTGTTTATACTCGAGTTATAAGGAATATAATCCATCTCTATACCTACTCAGTTCTCTTTCATATCATAACACTTTTATACGAAGGAAAATCTATATTCCAGCAGTGGGATATTATGGACTGATGATGATGAAGATTTATAACTAAGTAGGTAATTCATTTAATATCATAGGTAACATTATAATGTTCTCTCATGGAACTCGGATTCATACTGATCATAAACAATTGAGCTTTTCAATTTATCATTCATTTTAATTTAGATTACAAAGCTTAAACAAGCCATTTAGACACAGGTTAATTTAGGTACAAGTTATTGTGTGTGAACAATATTTTTATCGTAGCAACAGCCCTATCATTACTACGATGGCAGCAAGGCCGCGCGGCTGCCAATCGATAACAACTCTATAGTTGAGCCTATTAGGCATAATTTAGCACGCAGCGGTCGCCGACGCGTCGCGACGAAATGAAGTAGGCTATTAACGCGGTAGGTATACGAATTTTTGTAGGGAGTGATTTATCTGTTACGAAGTAACTATTACCTAATCTGTGGTCACTATAGTCAAAACGCCCTGTAGACGAAATGCAAAATGGCTAAACTCAAACTAATTCAAGCATACCAATATTGTTCTTCACCGCACTGGGCCCGCATGCTGATTTATGGCCCGTTCTCCCTATCCTTTCATAAAGAAGGCTCGCGCCCCAGCAGTGGGGACATAAAATGAGCTGATGATTATGAAGAATATTCTTCTTTGAATAAGGTTCTTTGTGCAAAAAATTATCTGTCTTACATATCCCTAGTCTGTCAAAACGCCATATTATGGTACATAACAATTGATTTAACCATTGTTATACGTTATTGACAGACGAGGAATTATAGCACCTCAATGAATTGAAATAGGAAAATATCGGTTTAAAGAACTTTTTTACTCATTAAGAAAAAATTTGAAGAAAAAAACTCATTAAGAAGAAATTTGGCAGTTTGTGGAAGTCTAATGTGCAGGTTTACATTAAATACATACTTCATAACAAATTGTTAGAATTTACCTCAACCACAACCACTTGATCATTGTGGTAACTGTGAATGTGCTCAAGGACGGAGGCAAAGGAGACTCCGCAGGTGTTGCAGCTGTACAGCTCTTCTGGGTTGTCCTCTGGCTCAATTTCCGTCGGAACAATAAGACTGTCATTGGCCGCTTCAAGCTTCAAATCTGAAATAACAAAAATTTATTGTAAAAAAAATTAATCCATGAACCCAGGGTTCAAAAGAATAATTATACATTTTATGTTGATAATTTTGAACCCTGCATGAGGCTTAAGCAGCAAAATCTCCTTGATTAGTGTTTGTAAAAAATTAAATTGTTAACAGAGAGAAACATACAATAAGTACATAAGTACATTAACTGTTGTTAAATTACATATACATTTACTGTTTTATCGACTGTTAGCAAATTAATTAAATAACCTAACTTTACTGACAGACATTCAATTTAAAACTTACTTTTATTCCTTCTTTTTGCTTAACCCGACCGACAGATCATAAGCTCTCATTTTATAAAACAGAATAAAAACGAAAGTAAAGACACAAAAAAGTTTTGACTGCAATGCTGCTAGCCGCAAATTGTGCTTAGCGGCATGCACTTGGAGAGGCCTATATCCAGCAGTGATCTAATATAGAATGATGATAATGATGATGATGATGATGATTATTATTATGAAGAAGATGATGATGATGATGATGATGATGATGATGATGATGCTACTAACACTATATCTTAGACTACAAACACATAGTTTCTTTCTCCTCAAGATTTTGTTTATTCTGACTGTTTTCTATAAAAATAATTTTAAAAATGACAGAAATCGCTGGACATACATAAAAAAAATATATACGCGTTGAACATAGAACGTCCTCCTTTTTTGAAGTTGGTTAAAAATTAAGCTCACCTTTTATTGTCTGTAAAGATATTGTACCATCACTATTTTGTTTTGTCACCACATTTTCCAGGTTTATATCAGTATCTTCTGCAGACATGACCACAAATGGCTGGAGACATTCTCCACTGCTGACCAGCTTCAGTTCTTGAGTAGGTGGACACGTATTAACTCTGTCTTTTGTATCTATCTCTAAATACATATGACCACCAGCGATTAAAGAGTTTTTATCATCTTCTGAAATTTCATTTCTGCTTATAGTAAACAATTTCTCTTCTGTGATGTCCATTGATTCTGAAATTTAATAAATAGTTAAGTTAATGATTGTCTAGAATGTTATACATTTTGTTGTTTTCTTGTTGTTGTCAATAGTTGAATAATGTAATTCAACATTCATTTATTTAATCAAACAACAAAATTCAATATACATTTTTTACACTAATCTGTTGCTTAGATAAATAATCTTATTACTTAGACATATAATTTTACGCAAATATTGTTGCGAACAAATTCATCATCTTAGCCAAAAGACGTCCACTGCTGGACAAAGGCCTCCCCCAAGGATCTCCACAACGATCGGTTTTGTGCTGCTCGCATCCAGCGGCTTCCAGCGGCTACAATGAAAACTACTGCGAACAAATTACAATTTGAAAAAAGACAAAGTGTTGAAAAAATTCCACAAGCGGGATTCAAACCCGCACCCCATGACATGCCGGGTCAGGTGCACTGCCATTTATGCTATCGTGGCTCAATCCGACTCGCCGAAATTAACAACACTATCTACTTTTACTTTATAAGCCAAAGGAGCCCTATTCAATGTCGACAACTACGTCATCAACATCCGATCTTAATATTTTTACAAATATTGAAAGATCAGTTAAGAATTAGGCAAGCTATATTTATTATTGTTTACATATATATATATATATATATATATATACATATAATTTTATGCAAATATTGTTGCGAACCACGGTGGATTCTGTACTAAATAAAGGAGGCATGGCCAAAAAGGGTATTCAAAAATTCGAGGATACCTTAACAATATATTGTCTCAAGCAAGATGAAGTGTTGGTACGTTCATTTAAAGTCATAAGAATGTGGAGGGTATTATGGTTATCAAATAAAAAACTGTCAATTATTGCATTTTATTGTTTCGTTCGTTTTTGCTGGTGCGCGTTTGATTCAACAAGTTATTTCAAAAAATCATTTCTAAGGAAATTGCAAGAATTTATTTATAAATTTTATAATGGATATTCCTACAGGTATGTAGATTTAATTACATATACGTTTATCGATTACTATGGTTTATTTGTTTTATAATGTCGAACGAAAAATGTATGGTTACAATATTTAATTTTGTTTGTTAAAATCTTGCTCTTTCAAGCTACCGCATTTATACCGTAGTTTTGTTAATGCTTTTAGATTACTATGTTATTGTATTATACGGAATTGAGAAGAAAAGTTGGGTATACGTAAATGCGGTACTTTATAAAAATTAGCTTGATTTACGCCCGCGAATTTCGCACTAAGAACGTTAAATAAGTTTCTATTCGTTTAGGTTAGTATACCTATTAGATTATATCAGGAAAATTTCTTACAAACTTATTAATAAACCATTATTGATTCCTTTCGTGACATGATTTTTTTGTTTTTTAGAAATGACGTATACAATCGCAAGAAAAGAACTATGTGAAATTTTTTTTTCATTACCATAAAAAAAATTCGTGGCAAAGATGTCAAAATTAGAAGAAATTATTATAAATGAGACCAACTGCTCTGAATCAGATTTACCTACATTGAAAAATACATTAAGCATACTTTTCATAAAATTCAAAGAGGTGGACTTTGTCATATCGCCATAAAAATACGTTTCTTGCAAGAAATATTTTTTCCAATCCGGAGCAGCTGAAATAACGGGGGTTAATAAGGACTTAATAAATCGATTCAGTATAATTTTGAGAACAAAAGCATGTGGTCACGAAATAAATATACAGACATTTAAAAGTTACTGCACTGAAACCGCTCGTTTACCTATATATTCTTTTGTATCCCTGGTATAATATGTCTACCACGATTCATAAGGTCTTAATACATGGACCATCTCTAGTTGCTAGCGCTATCATGCCCATTGGCCACCTTAGCGAAGAAGCACTGGAGGCACGTAATAAGGATTTTAAGAGAATTATAGAAAACAATGCTCGTAAGAATTCGAGAATAAATACTATTCATGATATCTTTAACATGTTTCTCATCTCTTCAGATCCAATTATAAGTAGTGTGAAAGTTGTGAGAAATTATAAATTGAATCTTCCTAAAGAGGTCATCGAATTGCTTTTGCCGTGCCAATTGTAATAAAACTCAATATATTTTCATATCTATACTAATAAGTAATAAAAGCCTGTACTAGATAATCGTTTTCATTTTTTTCTTTAAATATTTAGGTACATGATAATTGGATACCCAACCTATATAATTAATAACATATTTACTATGAAAATAATTATCCCAGAAAGATTTAGGTGACGTATTTTGTTTTAAATACACTTTTTATACTCGACATGTCCGTTTAAACGCGTTAAATAATATTGATCAAAGAATCGCTACTTCGGCCCCACCGTGCGACCTGACCCGCATGTCATGGGGTGCAGGTTCGAATCCCGCTCGTGGAATTTTTTCAACAGTCTTTTTTCAAACTGTAATTTGTAGGAGCCAATAATATTAAACAAGTGGTAATAGTAACATTTTTAATAATAAAAAAGTAGTTTTCTCAGACAACTAGAAGAGAACTTATTATTTCGCACCATTCTTAAATTTATTTTACTTATTGTTAGCCAATCTTAATCAGTTGATGATAAAATTTATAAGTATGCTTCTTACTGCAGCACTTAAGAGAATTAATTAATGTTAAATAATATATTTGATAATATATGTTATTATTTTTTTAATATATGTTGCGGGGGACCGGAAGGTGTGGAAAAAGTGTGGGGAGGCCTTTGCCCAGGAGTGGGACAGCTATGGCTGATATAATAATATAATAATAATAATAATAATATATTTATAATGCTTAAAATATTTCATTCTAACAAAGTTTTGCAAAAAACATTCAAATTAGAGACTTTTCCTTTCCTTTTAATATCAACTTCACCAAAATTTCTTCAGGTCTTATACTACTTACTTAACAGAGTACCTATAAGCTTGGAAAAGATATTCCATTTCTTTTTCTTGTCACGTAAACTTTTCAAATTGGAGTAAAAGAGACAAAACATGAATAAATTTTCAAAGTTTATAATCTGTTTATTAGTAAGTAGGGGGAACCCGGGGAGGGCGGTTAGACTATACCACAAACATCCTTACCATTTTTATCATCATCAAAAGTATTTTCAGCAGGTGGATCTGCATTATTATCAATTGAGGTGGCATTGTCATTATCTGTTTGTGTATAATCAATTAAGCTATAATCAGGCTGGCACTCATCAAGAGTCAAGTGTTCTATCAAGTGTGCTAGTGAGGACCATCTATTGTTACATACTGGGCAAGTCAAATTGGCTAATATATTTTTTAAATGTTTGGTAAGTGCTAATTTCGTCTCAAAAGTTTTGTTACAACAAAGTGAACATTTCAATAATAGGTGTTTCATTGCGAATATAATGGCAGCAATTCCGTCAATGTTTAATACAAGAGGACTTTATGTGCATGCAATAGTTTGATACATTTGCTGACATCACGATTAAAATAAATATTGAGAGCTTTATACAGTCCTCGGCTATATTCCCGACACAAAATTTCAAATCTGAAGAACTTCACACTAATTTGCTAATAACGTGAAGAAAGCACCGAACGAAACAGAAAATCACTGAGTTGGATAATGTAAAATGTTGTTGAAACGTCACATTTCTGACGTTTTCTGCGCAATACAAACCTATTCTTATCTATGGCAATAATAGCTTTTTTTTTTTTTTTTTTTAATAGTTTGTTCTCTGAGGAACCGGCTAAGGTCATAGACCATGCTGCCATGTCATTAGTTTCTTAATTTCATTAGTATTATAATCCTAAAGATGATGATGAATGATAATGGAAATGATGATGATGAATGATAATGGAAATGAGAAGTGAGAAATGATATACCCCCAACCCCTCGAGTATCTCAGTAAAGATGTGGGGCTTTACTAAGTCCTCAAGCGGACTTCTTGAGAGAATTTGATTAGTGACGTTGCACTGTTTTGTTTCATTTGCCAACACTCATGCACACTCACGAACACTTAACGGTTAATAATCCACCATTATTTCACATTAATATTCGACTTAACACAAATTTTAGAAAATAAAACAAAACCGCAGACATGACTCTTCACTTTCCCGCCAAGAAGTCGCAATAATAGCATTCCTTTTCGCAGAAATACCAACCCAAAGAAACTAAGGGTATGTTCCGATATACACTGCGAGCACTGTCCAATACTCTTACTGGTGAGAAAGGACATCAGGCAAATTCCTATGACAATAGACCCAAGAATGTATAGCATTTCTGTTTGTACAACAATGTAGGTATGAAATAGTGGATCATGGATACTATTCAGAGTTTATCAAAGATTTTTATTAGAAGAGTTATTCACGTTTGAAATATTTTTCTTTAGTAACACTGACACTAATATAGCAACACTAGTAATTTAAACGGAACTTTTCGTTAAGTGCTAAATGAACACCAATGTTTTCGAAAAATTGACTAAAAGTGGGCGTACTGATTCAAATTAAAATTATTTATTATGCTTTCTAGTTGTATACGAAGATCTGATGTAATGCGCCTTGTTCTTACTCTGAAGTAAGCACCTCATCATCATCATCATCATCATCAGCTCATTTTTGTTACCACTGCTGGGGCACGAGCTTTCCCTATGGATGGATAGAGAGAACGGGCCATAAACCACCACGCGGGCCCAGTGCGGATTGGTGATTGTTAACGACTGCTAATGCAGCCGGGACCGGGCAGCTTTACGTGCCTTCCGAAGCACGGAGGAGCTCAAGATGTAAAATTTTTGGTCACCCATCCGATGACCGGCCTTTGCGAAAGTTGCTTAACCTCAGCACTCGCAGACCGGGCGCGTTAACCACTGCGCCATCGAGCTCCTAAAATGCGCTGCGCCATCGAGCTCCTCAATTATGCACCTACACACCATCAAATGGAGTCTCTCGGAGGATGGAGATTCGTAGGTAAAAAACTGTTCTCTGAAATTTTTACAATTACTCTCTACAGTTGATAAGAACGGCCATTTTGTTAACCCCGGCAACGAACTCAAATGTCTCTCTCTTAAAACAGCTGACCGCCAGGGCTACCACAGCGTAATTTCTTTTGAAATCTTAAAAAGCTGTTAATCTAAAATTATCCATTTTTAAGGAAAAGTTCTTAGACAAAAGTTATTTACACTTATCCTACACTTATCATGTATACTTTACTCTCCTTTCGGCTTAGTACCCCCGTTCCGACTAACGTTGTAGACGGCAGATTACAGAACCTATACTGCAAAAAATGGTCCGGAATTTTCCTTTCTAATATCGAACGCAGCGGCAGGATGCTCTAAGGCGGCAGGGCACCAAGAATCAGCCCAAATACATATTTTTAATTTAAAATGTTCAATAAATATTTATTTAAATTTATTGTCAAATTATGCAAAAGGGATTGTGTTATTAGAGCAATAAAAGCGAAAAGGGCAGCTAGTGTTTGTTATTTCGAATTTTTATAATGAAAATAATCTAAATATGGGATTTTGTAACAAGAACCATGGTTATTATTAGCACGGAATAAAGATACTAGCATTATTAGTCCATACCGGAACTATCAAATGTCACTGTGTCTGACTCAGCAGCATGGAGATGGTCCATTATGGAGTGTATGGACTCAGCTGGTGCCAAGAAGCCTTATAAATCCTCTAATCGTCAGCGTCATACAATACATCTATGACAGCTAAACAGCTATAAAGCTGTATCTACAGCTTCATGGCTGGTGCATCCTTCTTTGAGAACAACTAAGGCCAAAAGGATACGGTGCCTTCTTTTGTTCCACGTGTATTCAGGACGTATTTTTTATTTATATAATATCATTATTTATTATACTTTAATCACCACTCGTTATAACATAAGTAACCTTAGTAACTAATCAAATCACCTCCATAAATGTGTCCGTTAAGCTAGCGTACACATGGTCAAATTCACGTTTGTTGTTATGCCCTCTTTTAGTGCGTCATTAGTGCGTAATTACTGCAAACATAAAATAATAAGTGCTTCCTTAGTTTAAGAAATAAAGACCTTTTTAGTGTGTACGCTGGCATCACGATCAAGCTGGCGTACACGCGATCGTTCTCGAAAACTACTTATATTATAGCAACGAAATTTACACACACATTTAGTGCCTTCTTTCTTCTTCACATGGTCTGATTCACGTTTGTTGTTATGCCAACAAACGTGAATCAGACCATGTGTACGCCAGCTTAACGGACACCCATAATTTATCAGTTTATCATGAAAATATAAAAGACGTGGCTGTATTGACTAGACCTTTGCGCCTTTCCAACATCAAACGGAAGAAGAAAACAAAAAATAGCTATGGTCCAAATAAATATGGACGCTGTGTCGTCGTGGTGCCTTGTGTTGTTGTTGTTGTAGCTATCGTGCGCCACACCAGATAGTTATTTTTAAAAACAAATCGTCACTTTATATCTTTTAATACGATTAGTATTACTTAGTAAAAATCACTGCTAGCTGCAAACAATCGCACTTCTATGGCAGTGGACAATGGAGTGACGTTAGAACATGTCACTGAGTATTTAGATTTATATACATCGCTGTTTACGCGGGTAAATTTGATTGCATCAAGATGCTAGGTAAGAGGATGCACCACAACACAAAAGGAAGACTGGCAAGTAAGGGCCATGATAACTGTAAACCCTCCAGTCCTGGTATCTCTCCGTACAACAAACCTGCAAAAATACCTGGCGCTGTCTCGGTAGGTAAAACTAAAGTTGATACCTGTCCTATACCTTATACCAAAATCCAAGATAATGCTGTGCACCTCCCACGATTTACTGCCATCGCAGCGAGATCTGCCGATGAGCAGATTGGAATGGATGAGCTAGATGCCTTGCAACTGGAACTAGAGTCTCTACTCTGTAACACAGCCCTCCGAATACGATACTTTCAGTCTGAAATTGAAAGCATCGATACGAACGAGTCTAAACGGGAAAAGAAAGGAAAAGCAGCAGGTAAACAACTGCAATACCCTGTCAAAAGAAAATTTATGGAAGATAAATTAGTTAAAACCAAAGACTACACTAAATTGTCCAATCAACCGAAGGTGCCTAAGTTCAAAAACTTTTCCAATGTATCTGGAGCTGGTAACAGCTACTCAAATGATTTAAACTCTGATAACTCTGTAAAACTAGAAATGTCTCAATTTGCACTGCCAAAGAATAATATACCCTATAAATTTTGGAACTCTGTTGAGCCATACTGTGCTCCAATTACCTTAGATGATATAAAATTCCTGGAATCTTTGCTGTCTCAAAGCAGTAATACAACCTTGCCCCCCATACCACCACTTGGTAGACACTATTCTGAAGTATGGGCTGATGAACATTTGGCAGAGGATCAGAATGCATCCAATCCCAATAGACAAAAGTCTGGTATGTCTCCCGATGCATCTAGTATTCGTAAGAAGCTGGAAAAGACAAATGATAATATGATAACTGGACCATTGACACAAAGACTTGTATCAGCATTAATGGAAGAGAATGTAATGCCCTATGAAGTACCTGATATAAAAGTAAAACAAATGGCTAACACAAAAAACAGCTATAAAAACTCGCTTACATTAGAAAAATGCCTCCGCAAAGAACTGGTGGAACAAGGTATTTTAGATCCTGAAGATTTACCCCCCCTGACAAATCCTGCAGACGATGAGATATTAGCAGAAATTAAAAAATGCCAGACTGAACTAACAGCTGTGAGAAAGGATAACTGCCGCAATTTGAAGAATCTTATTGGCCTATGTAAACAAGAAATGATTAGACTTAACTTAAAGAAACAATTGGATCAAGTTGATATGGAGTGTATTGACATTTACAAAAAGATGGTGGCAGCCAAGCAAAAGAAAAGACCTATCACTAAGAAAGAAAAAGATGATGCCTGGAGAGCCATCAATGAGCAAATCAGGCTCAACAAAGAAATCAATGCTTTACCTTTGACAGGTCCAAATTCAAGCTAAGTTTGAAGTATTTGACCTGATAGAATGAGAAGTCTATTTCCTACACCTATTTAATTATGTTATTATTTTGGTACATTGGTGTAGCAGCTAGCTTATAGATTTAATTTGTTCATTCTTATCACTAATTCTTGGCTATCATTAATTGCAGTTAATTTAAGAAATGTTTTGGCTCAATATCAACATAACATAATAACAGCAAAAGACAATGATGTGGAATAATTTAAAAGAAAACCACATTCGTCTCTTTGCATGAAAGGTGTAGAATATTATAAAAAATGTGAAGTTAAGTTATATAAATAATCGAGAGTAGAATTAACTCCACTAATAAAAAATTGGGTCAGATTTTTTAACTATGCCATTTTTTAATTACCTTAACTTCTATCTATTTTTCAGCACAGTCGACTACGACACCAAGCGGCAAAGTTACACTCACATTTTCGAACTTAATCACGCAATTAGATCGTGCATATATCAATTACCATAGAGTTTGTAATTAGCACCAAATGCAAGAAAACAAAAAAAGCAAATATCTGAAATAATTCGCGAAAACTTAATTTAATAATTTATATAATTCTTTTATAATAAAATAAGTTGGGGTGTCTGAGGTTTTGCGCTATTTCAGCTATTTCATTTACCTATAACTTGAATTCACATTTTTTTATATAGGTACTGTACACTTTCACCTGAAGAGATGATATGATAAACCATAAAGTTAGGTCATCCTGTTCTTAATAAAGTGATGATTATTTTAATACAATTGTTTTATTTGCCTCTTGACTCGGCTTTGTTTATTTGCTCTGACATGCCATGAAAACAACGGCGATATTTCATTTCATTTACCGTACATACCCTCATAAGTAATAAAAATTTACTCTTACTTAGGAAACTATCTATATATGAGCTGAGGAGCTCGATGATGCAATGGTGAACGCGCTCTGTCTACAATTGATTTTTCGCAACAACTGGAAATCGGATGGGTGACCAAAACGTATCATCTCGAGCAGTGCGTCGGGAAGCATATAAAGTCGTTGGTCCCGGCTGCATTAGCAGTTGTTAACAACTACCAATCTGCACTGCGCCCGTGGTGGTTTATGGTCACACACACCACACCACTAGTAACTATTAAGTAATCTGTGGTGTCACAGATTACTTCATAGTTACTAGTGGTGTTTTCATCCCTAATAAAGGCTCGTGAAATCGTAAAATTGGCAGGACAGAATATAAGCTGGTGATGATGATAAGTATGCTCTCATTACGGCTCTCTTATAAATCTTACCATTAATTAAAGAAAAACAAGCCATACTGCTATGTTATTAGAGTTTGTTATGACTAACATTGCCAATATTAAAATCATTTTACAATGATGGCCTCTTTGACCATTTTAAAATGAGGAGGAGTTTGTCTGAGTTGTAGGTATATGCACTGTAAATAGTACTACTCAGTGGTCGTATAACCTTTTGACAGACCGAACATGTTTGAATATTTAATTGGTTTCAATCTTATCTCAATCGCATAAGGTTCAAAATGTGGTGGGAATATTTAGTCATATGGATGTCCATCTGACTGTGAAAGGGATAAATACTACCTCCACCTCAAAGACAACGTTCTGGTTGAAGAGTGCGAATTTTATTTGCCATTGGATCTCGTTACATACATACGTGGCACATAAATCTCAGTCTCACGTCCTTCTCCCAAAAACGATCACCAATTTTGAGTAAACTCGCCGTTAGGACCCCGAGTACTTGACCACCTTGACGCCACATTTAGCCTAATCCAAAGACATTTAACTACTTACTACCTATTAAATCTCTTTGGCCTAATCAAAGTAGGGCTCCGAGGTGGAATAGATAACATCAATGATAGGTGCTAGCCTTCGATCAATATGTGTGCTAGCTAACCGATCGATTGATGTGCGAACATCTTGGAACCCTTCAAAGTTGGCTTTACAGTTTAGCATCAATCAAAGCATACTAAGAGAGAAAAATACCATGGATTGCATTCCTTTATGTCTGTGATGGCTATTATATTGATGATGAGGCTCTTGACCCTAAAAAAACTTTAGATAGGTACTAACGTAGAAAGAGTGGCTATGGTATTGCATCATGCATAATCTCTCTTCTGTGGCATGGCCCCTCAGAACACAGCCTCAGAATAATATACTGATGGCCCCTTCAGGTAGGCTACTCTTGACGCAAACTTAATCTCAATACAATTCCAATGCGATTAATATGTATCGATATTGGGATAAGTTTCACCAACGCCCCATCTGGATAATAATTAGTTCACTCAATTTCCTAGCAATTTAATTCCAATGTAGCGCTATTATCGCTTTTAAGAGTGCCATTTGAATTTTTTAGATTTGGAATTGGAAATTGATTATTGCAATTGTGTTTCAAGAGTAACCCACCTGGTGGGTCTGGTGGAACCGTCTCTCAGACTAAGATACCTAGCTTTAGTTATTATTCTGAGTGGTAGAAGATACATGGTAGAATCTACCTACAGTTTTAAAGGTAGAGGTAGGAATAGATAGAAGGTTGTCGCTCGCGTGTTATCGTCCTTACGCGGTCCGAGACATAGACTATGAATATTGGGTAGTCCGAGACATATTAGTAAGCGGTTATGAGAATAAAACATTCACGAGGAGTTGGTATTGTCAAGTCAGTGTCAGTTTAATACCATCATCGTTGACGTCTTAAATATCCAAAGAGTAGAATTAAATATTTTATACTGCTCCCACTCATTAGTATCTCTACCTAGTTTTATGCTCATACTGTTCAAGCAAAAGACCATGCGTTGCGTGACTATCGTTATCACATCACAAAACGATGTAACTTACTAGTTCTACTAGACAGTTTAATATTTTGTGGCTCAATGTTGATTTGATAGTGATAAGATAATAAGATGAATGGCATCGGCGCTTAAACATGTCTCGGACCGCATGTTACCTTCCTATCACTTCATTAGTTAGTCTGTCAACTGTCAAAGACAGATGAACTTTTGACTGACTTGTCAAACAAACAATTACAAATAAGTTAAAAGTTAACGGTTGATATTGAAACCGAATTGAATTTTTGCGTTTGTGCGGCTTATTTTGCGAAAAAGTTAATGCAAATAATCGTTCAATAATGGATAATCCTTTGACCCCCAATAAGATCCAACGGCTTATACATTTGGCAGAGGATAAATCATTCACTTTACAACGTCGTATATTGCTCAGCGATGAGGATATAAAACGGTTAGTATCCTGGTCATATCGTCTGGCTGTAATATCTATTTCATTTACAAAGTTATCATATCACCGTATTTTCTATTACTAGCTTAAAACTTCTTTAATGAATATCTGTGTAAAAATAGTTCTTAAAAGTGAAGCTACCTCTAAAATAAAACCCATATAGGTATATGTATTGTATGTACATGCATGCATGTAGGTGGATACATGAATCTACTCGGAATCTAATTTTACATTGGTATTATCATTTTATTGTTACGGACCCTCTAAAGGATCAGTAAACATCAAAAAAATTATTAATTGAAATAAAGCAAATTAAATATATGCCTATCAATGCAGATTTATTTTTTAACAAACATTATTTTGGTTCTCTCTGACCTTAACCATAATATCTTTTCTTTAATTTATATTAACAGGCTGGCCGCAACACAACCTTTAGATAAGTCAAGCACAAATTATGAGTCTTCATCAGGTATCTTAGATCTAGAAAGAGTTGAAGGTATGTAACCTTGTAAAAACTATTTAAAATAAAATTATAGTTCACTCTAACAAAATAAAACCTGTGTATGTAAAGCTGAGTGAACTTATGCAGTAGAGTCTCACTAATGTGGCACTGTTACAAACCAGGGTTGCTAGGGTGCTGGTTTATAGGAATGTTAGGAATTTCAAATTTTTCTATACAATCCAGTAATCTGATACTGGATTGTATAGAAAAATTTAAAATAAATCCTAGAAGTATAAGAAATTAAATTGTTTGTTAGTCATATGACGCTTACAGTAGTGTTAATTTACAGCGGTTATGCCGAAGTACTAAAGTGCCAGATTAGTGAAACTCAGTGATGTAGCGTGGGTGTTGGCCGCCCGGGGCGGAAGACAATTTTGCAGCCCTCTTATTAGGTATTTCAATTTTATGTATACAAGCAGGAACAGTCATCATTATTTTGCACTATACAATACAGGTTAGATTTTAAATAAAAAACGTTTATCTAAGTTTTACAATCGTTATCGTAATTTAAAACGCAAATTTTTTGTACCAAAATTTCTCAAATTACCCCTAAATCAAGCTAATATTATAATTCTGACCTCACTTTCCATCAATGGCGGCGTCGCAAAAGTCTTACTACCTACCGAAGTGCCGACAAAAGTATTGCCATGTAAGTTTTGTCATTTAACAAAATTTTTATCGGGGTCAATATTTTTGACTTATTTTTTTAAAATGATAACGTAAATAGAACTGAATCTCGATACCTAATAACACCTTAACGGATCGGACAGGGTTTTTTTTACATATTAGAAGTCATTTCTCGCTGATTATTAGTCATAAACAATCCAAGCACAAAATAAAGGGTCCATATTGGGTTGCATAAATTAAAGAGGCATTTTTAAGGCTGCATAACGTTTTTGACATTCTCTTCGTTTCGCATAACGTTCATTCAGAATAATGATGATGATGATATAATATTAGCATGAAATGTTCAAGCATAAATGTTTTTACAATAACGATTACTAATCATAACATACATAAATAAAAAGCCATGTCATATCAAAAGTGATTGTGAAACGAGTACATCATCATCTATTTTATCACATCTGCCCACCAAAATTTTTTGTATGGAGCTAGATTTCTGTTGCCTAATAAAAAAAACCACGAAATTCAAGACAATCGCGATTAAGATAAAGACAATTTTATTAAGTTAAAATTAACACTGCTTAACATAATTTATGCGAGAAAACATTATACTGAAACTGTTATGCCAAACTACATTATGACGAAAGAGATTATGCGACCGAAAGGGCTCCCCAAAATAAAATACGGGGAATCCCCGCAAATCAGTGTAGATGGTGTTGCCAACAGTCGCTACAAAATATAATTCAAAGAAAGAGGATTCCCCGAATTCGTCACAGAATAAGTAATGAAAAATTCCGTGCTCTTTTTAATCGGTCCGAATTTTTAGTTGTGATAAAGATATGAAATGGTTTAAATATTTTTATTATTTATTGTGAAATTTTGCCGCCCCCTAAAAAGTGCCGCCCGGGGCGGGCCGCCCCTGCCGCCCCCACTACGCTACGCCACACTGGTGAAACTACTGTATTATAATTCTTAAAACTTTATTTATATGGAATATATTTGTGTCATTAATCCCACAAACAAACATACAAAATGATGTGATTTTGTTTTTATAGGTTTTGGAGAATCTGATATTGGAAATATATCTCTAAGCAAATCTGTAAGTCAATTAATAATAATATTAAATAATTAATAATTTTATATTTTGAAAAAAGAAAAAGTGTTGAAAAAATCCACGAGTGGGATTCAAACCCGTACCATGACATGCCAGGTCAGGTGCACTGCCGACTATGCTATCGTGGCTCAATCTAACTCGCCGAAATTATATATTAATAACACCATTCAACCATGTGCCATAGAAATAAAGTTCAAAATCTATTGAGGAAATTTAACAGTGTGTGATAGTCTGATGTGCACGCATGTGTACATGTTATTGTAAATTTTGTTTAGTTAATAAAATAAAGTAAATCTCACTTTGTTCCTAGACTGCTTTCAATCCTGGAGAGATGACGGGGCGATCCACTGGAACTGAAGAGGTTCAAACAAAGTCTATGGACCTCGGTACTACAAGGCATTTTGAGGAGTTTGGTCGGCATTCCCACGTGTTAGACTCTATTTTCAGCAAGATGGATAAACAGACGAATGAAGTAGAAGATGTTATGAAGCATTCTATAGCTACTAACTACTCATTCCATTCAAAAGTATGTATTACTAGCTGAGTATGTATGAATAGCCTATGTTACTCAGCGCTAATGTAGCATTCTAATTGCAAAATATTTTTTCAAATTGGTACAGTAGTTTTTTGAGTTTATTAGTTGCCAACATACATACATACATACATACATACATACATACATACATACATACATACATACATGCATGCATGCATGCATGCATGCATACATACATACATACATACATACATACATACATACATACATACATACATACATACATACATGCATGTATGCATGTATGCATGTATGCATGCATACATACATACATGCATACATACATGCATACATGCATGCATACATACATACATACATACATACATACATACATACATGCATACATACATGCATACATACATACATACATGCAAAAATACAAAGCTTTCCTCTTTATAATATTAGTATAGATATTATAGTTAAATAAGTCTTTAATTATTTATAATATGAATTGTGTATTCTAATATATATAACCGATTTCAGAGAGACTTGACTGCTGATGAAGCATCTTTAGTTATGAGGGAAGCACCTTTACCAGTTGCTCCAGGCACCCAAACTAACTTTCCGGATGGTGTTTCGTAAGTCCTTCCAAACTTATTCTAGTTACAAGGCTGTGATTGGTCTGGAACTTTAGAATTGAACCAATCATAGTCATGAAATTTGTTTTAGTATGACTATAAAATGTACTTATTATGTTATGGCTAAAACGCTACCGACAGTCGGCGTTGTACTTTTCACAAGCTACTATGCATTTAAGCATACCCGACCGTCGTCGTACGCATTGACGGTCGGTCGAGCACTATTATAGCCCTTATGATTTCTTGGAACCAGATTATAAATAATGACATCCAAATTAATTTCAGGATGAACAATTCTAATATGTCAATGGGGGCCTACTTCAAGAATAGGTGTCCAGAGTTTGGCAGAATGCTATCAAGAAATGAAGCGAGTATAACAGAAGGTAATATTATTAAGTTATAACCAAGCCCGATTTTGGTCACCCATCTGGTGACTATTGATACCATAAAAATAACAAAATGTATAGTTTCAGCAAATGATGCCTTAGAATATGCAAGGAAAGAAAGTAATATGTACAAAATGGACCAATCACTTGACAGTGTGCCTGTTAAGCAACCACGCAACCCTGTAGATAGAGTACCCGACACTCGTATCATCAACAATCTTGGGGCCAGTGAGAAGCAAAACAATTGTAATTTGGCAGCAGTGAAACAAGACCAGCTCAGTGCTAAAAGTACTAATTTGGAGAATCCATCCTTCAGAAAGGACGTTCATAAGTTTCCTTCCTCGGCTAACTTGCCCAATCCAGTGATGTCAAGCCAGAAGCATTTCATGAGTTCATCGTCTAAGCCTACTGACGTATTGTTGAGAAACTTGCAATCTTCACTGAGAGTGGCGACAGATGATACGGAGGGCTCTGTGGAAAACTCCTTTAGTATATCGAAAATTGCTGATTATCTTGGTAAGGAATAGATGTGAATTTTAATTATTATCGAAATACAAAAGAGCAATTAAAGTAATATCTAGTCTTAATCCTCTATATTATTCGTTGATCAAGTTTAGTAGGAAGCAGCACCGCCCCCTCCGCCCGCAAATATATGCACATGTAATAAGATACACTAAACCATGTGTTTTTCTCACACTGGCATCCTCAGGAGCTGTTGACTGGTCAAGAGCTGCGCGCCGACTGAAGTAGTTTCTCTCGGAATGTCGTCTCGACCTCTCAGGGGGTCGGGGAAACCTAACGGGGCAATGGCCCCACGCGGTAGTCTTCTTCACGCCAACCGCGGAAACGGTTGGGTCAATGGGTGTGCTACTAGGGCATGGCTTCTTTCTTCGGTTTTTCTTGTCGCTAGCGAGGTACTAAACTCGCCGGGTGATTCCAAATGGTTGGAGGCCCAGCGAGCGACCTACGAGCCAGCGACGACGTCTTCAGTAGTTGTGTTGTTGGCCGCTAGCGAAGCTTGCGCCTGCGAGCCAGCGACGAGGAGTCTGTAATTGGGGACGGGTTGGGGATTGGAGCTGGGGGGCGGAGCTTGCGCCAGGCGCCGGTAGTCCGTGGCCTGACCCGGTCTAGGATGCGTAAGTGGGATAGAGTGGGTTGGGTGGGTTTTATTATTCTGAGTGGCCTATGCATTCCCAGAGTATAGGTCTGCTAGGCCCCTCAGAATAACAGGGACAGGGTTTTGTTCTTGTTGGATGGCCTGGAGGACGGTTTGTTGGACACCTTAATGCATTCCGTGATGGCGGTGAACTGTTGTTGTTGGTGTTCGAGGTCTTCGCTCTGTTCGCCGTCCCATCCGGATCGTCCAGGCGCGGATGCGAATGCGGTGTTCGCGAACAAGGTCGCGGGTGCGCTCGCGGCGGCGCGCGAAGTCGAGGGCGCGGTGCGGGAGGGCGGCGGGGTCGCGTCTCCTGTCCATGCGTCTGGATGCGGCAGGGTTTGGTATTCCGATTTGGACTTCTTTGTTGACGTTGAGGGTAGTTGCAAAAAAGCGGTGACTCTTTTTATGATTTTGAGGGTAGGCGTGTTGGGCATATTGCGGCGATAAATCTTCGGCCGCGTAGGTTTGCGGACGCCGGGAACCGAGGGCATGATTGGTGTCTCTGCTTATAGGAAAAGAGAGGCACCTTTCATTGCTTATTTCGTGGTCGGCGTGTGGTGTGCGGTATACTTGGGGCGGCGGGTTAAGCAACCTAACTGCTAGCGCATGAAAGTCGTTGCTGGCCATTCCCAGTGAGACCCGCTGGTGTGAGGCCGGGTCACACCGCAGACGAGCTAGCTTGCGTTTCGCAGGGATCGGCTATGTGGGTGGTGGCGTTTGGTTCAAGTGACCGCCGGGCCAATCCTGTAGTAGTTTTCCAGCTCTCGGCCCCTTATAAAGCGCCATTGTTTGACTTTTGTGACGAACTACCCGCAACAATACGTAATAATGGAGCTTTAGTCATTCAACAGTGTGTAACTATCATTTCTTGTGTACTGCATCCTAGCTTGAAGAACGAATAATTTATCAGAATTAACACTAGATATTTTTTCAACATTTGTGTTTTTGTAATTTGTTTCGCAACAAAATTTGCGTTATAATTATTTAAAAAACATTTTATAATTAATAGCTTGCCTACTTCTTAACTGATCTTCAGTATTTGTAAAAATATTATGATCGGATGTTAGTGACGGTAGTTGTTGACATTGAATGGGCGCCTTTGGCTTTCAAAGTAAAAAGTAAATAGTGTTGAATAATTTCGGCGGGCTGGTTAGAACCACGATAGCTCAATTGGGAGAGCACCTGACCCGGTATGTCAGAAGGGTGCAGGTTCAAATCCTGCTCGTGGAAATTTTTTCAACATTTGTGTTTTTGTAACTAGATATTATTTTAATTGTATTTTTGTGTCATGGATTTCTGCAAAGTAACTCATGGTTAATTTAATTAAATAATCGAAACCTAAAAAATGGCTCCTGTTAACAAGACGACTCCGGTAGCACTCGAACCCAAGACTTCGCAATTCGGGCGACAGCGCTTCCAACTGAGCTATATAATGCGCTTTCATTATGAGCCAATATGCAAAGAGGAATAGTTTAAAATTCTAACTTTTACCCCCTTAAAATCTTTTAGTGCTAAAACAGTGCTCGACCGACCTTCGTCGGTGCGTGTCGGTCGCGTCTGCATAAATGCATAGTCGCTTCTGAAATACAACATTACGACGCAGTGCGTCATCGTCGTATTGTTGTATTTCTGTTTTAGGCCTTAGTTATTATTTAACCGCCTCTGTAGTCTAGTGGTTAAGACCACCGGTTTAGACCTAGAGGTCCCGGGTTCGATTCCCAGTGAGGGGTACATGTTTGTGTACTCGATTTGGTTAGTGGTAGGACTTGTTTGTCCGCCTGGCTAGCTACCACCGTCTCATCTAAATATGCCGCCATAACATCAATGTTTGTAGCATTGTTGTGTTCCGGCAGCTAGAGATATGTAAGATAGCCAGTGCCTCACTAGTTGAGGATCCCGGGTGAAGTGCGCTTCCACCAAATGACCTTATCATCACTTAACATCAGGTGAGATCAAGGCACTGTGCTTACCCGTAAATATTAAAAAAAAAAACAAAAATCTTTGTATACAAAATTTGTGTTGTTTTCAGGCAAACAATCCAATGTCAGTGTCACAGACATGCTACAAATGAAAAGGGCTGCCAACAGAAAGCCACCACTCACCGAACTACAAATGAACACGCAAGACAGAACAACTCAAAACATGCAAGTGACAATGTTGAAAGAATCTAAAAATATGGCCACAGCTAGCTCCACAAGTAGTGTCAATACAGTGATTTCTCTTGATAGATTGAGATTGGACCACGAGGAGTCTAAAGCAGTTCCTGCTGTGATAGTTACGGAACATGCATCTGGTACTGCTGATGTTCAGGAAGAGGATATGAAGGTGGATCGTAGGGCCACAAGGTCCAAGTCTCCGTCTAGTAAGAGCCAGTCAACTCTTAGTACCGTTCATGAGAACAGTAACAGCCTGTTGCAATCTAGTAGAGGTAAAGTATTATAATATTCAGTTGTAAAGATAGAATACATTTATGATTTATTAGTAATTATAATTTATCTTATAGTAAGTACAGGGCGGTAGGAGATGGAAATTGCAAAAAAACTTTATTTAAATAATTAGAAAAAAGTTTTTTTCACGATTTCTAAATTCTCCCAAATACCCTCTAAAAGTCTTTATAATCATAATTTGTGTTTTTTTTATTTGTCAAACACCGCAACTTACGATTTGTTTTATAACATTAAATACGAAACAATTTGAAATTACCTCATTAATTTTGTAGTTTACAAATTAGTGAATCTAAAAGTTTCCAGTAAATATTAAGTTGCGGTTTTCAGGCGAAGCTAACCCGGCCCATGTACCGTCGCCCAATGTAGACTATAAAGAGTTAGATAAGTCGGTAGATTGGCGTGAGGTTTTACTCCAGAAGCGTTTGAAGCACGAGGGCTTGGCTCAAGGTTTGTGGGGCACGCTTCACCTAAGGGTTTCGCATCTTCTAACACGTTAACACGCATACGCCATGTATACAATCAGTAACCATTCTACGTATGTACTAATTAAAATAAATAATATTTTATAATTTCTGTAAATTTTTTTAAAGTATTTATTTTCATTCTATATCTTTATTATTACCGTAAAACTACTATTATGTCGAAAATTATATTACACTTGAGAAAAAAAAAATTTACTTAATTGGGATTAGAAACCACTGTGAAATGGAAAACTAAGCATTATTTAGTTAAATATTGTTTTGTCAACGTCACACAAACATCATTTTGAATTTAAGAAAAAGAGACAAAACAATGATTAACTAAATTTTGCTTAAATAGTTTTTTATGAATAAGGGGGTTAGAATACAATTTTCGAAATAAATCCATACTTTTTAATAATTTTACTGAGCTTAGCTAGTATATAATATTATAAGTACAAGTAGAATTAATGTTTCCGAACAGATATTGGAGAAACATGTGGTTTGACGTACAATTTAGGGTTAGTGCACACAACAACACATATCTAAAATACAATTGCGTTTTTCTTAAATGGTTAAATTGGTTAATGTTTTAAATCTCATCCTCAAAAGTGGCCACAGTTTTCCCCATATTCTGCCTATTTAATCATCATAATTCACATATAGCTTAATAATTTAACAATCCTAACTCATCTCATAAAATGTTGTGAATGCCTAGTTTCTGTTATGCCGCCGACGACCATACTTATCATTGGGCCTTTGACTGACCATTGCAATTTATATTGTAATAATAATTTAGTAAAATTCAAAAAGAGATAAAATAACCCATAAATTAAAAAAATATACTTATATCTTGAAATTACATAAAGCATTGTGATTATTGTGAATTAAAAAAATAATAATAATAAAATCCATGGAGAATAGAAAAAAATATTCATAACCACTTATATTAATAACAACACATGGACAAAAGACTTAGAACTGGTGGTGTTGAATCTGTCTCCACTCAGCATAATTAATTAAATTAATTAATGTATGCAAGTTTTAATTTGAGGCCAACTTTTATATCGCATAATCTGTTTTTGTATGGAAAATTATATGAAACACAATTGTTGCTTACTATAGTGGCTTAAGTAAAAATAAACTTTTCAAGATAAACATGTCAGCTATCAAAAAGAAAATATATGTATAAAATTTTATTAAACATGACAAATTGTTTGTAACAGCAGATTTTCTGCTGTTGTTACTATTATTTTTGTTATTATAGTAGGGTTGTTTCTTCTTTCGGGATGTTCTTCTAAATAACCCGTAGATTTCGTAATATATTAAACCTTATTTTGCAATAACATTTGAAACCAATAACAAAATTAATTACGATGTGTCAGTCGAAGGGTCAATTAAAAATTCTAATTACATGTAGTAAATGTTAACACCATCACCACATTCGGATCGAGGGAGATAATTTATCTAAAGTTGCCGACAAGACAAAACTAAGAGGGGATAAAACCACCAAAATGTTGTTAATTAATTTTGGTTCTAACTTCTATATTACGCTATGATGACGACGACGCTTAAGGCGAAGGGTAAGGCACACTAGCGCCGCTAATGAATTTAATTTGAAAACTGCTAAACTGGTTTATTTTTCAAACATTGCGGACCTTCCGACACTAGGCAAACATCTATTATTTAATAATTGTGCACTACTTTTAGGTTTGTTTTTGTATTCATTCGCTAACACCAACAGTGGCCATTGTTTGTGAATAAATGCGATAGCTCGTTTTAGCAACAAAAAGTAGTGCACTATTATTAAATAAATACTATGGATGCTTTCCTGTTGTCGGACGGTACGCAATGTTTAAAAAAAGATCCGGTCCATTAGTAATTGTCAAATTATCAATTGGTGGCGCTAGTGTGCCTTACCCTTCGCCTTAAAAGAAAGGGAGAAAATAATTTACTCTTGCTGAGTTATGCCATCGGTTCGTAAGTCTACACAGGGCGTACTGAGAGGCATAGTGACATTCATAAGTGCTATCTGTAGCTTAAACTGAATAAATGAAGAAAATGAGGGTAGTAACTTCACAGTGTCGTAATACCGCTGGCTTGCGGCGTAAATCACAAACTACTAGAAAAATTCAACGAGTCTTCTAGGGCCTCGGTAGACGAAGTAAAATGTCTCTTAGACATAAGACGACAATTTACAAAGCCTGCATTCGCCCGGTCATGACTTACGCTAGCGTAGTTTTCGCGCATACCGCGCCCTCCTATCTGTATCCCTTACAAACCCTCCAAAACCGTTTCATGCGTGGTGCCACGGGCTGCCCGTGGTACTATCGCAATGTAGATCTCCACCGTGATCTTGATCTTCCCACTATCAAAGATTTCATCAAAGACGTTTCCAGACGTTACTTTGATAACGCCCCCCACCACCCCAACCCGCTTGTTGTGGCGGCCGCCAACTATAACGTTGGTGCCCTTCCACCAACAAGACGGTTCTCATCTAGGCGTCCTAAACACGTCTTAGACGACCCCGACGACCCCATAACAGTTGCGAACGCCCCCCCGCCCGATCCTCTAAATGTCACTACACATTTACAGAATACACCAAACATGCACACTAGCTTAGGTCCAAGACACCGTACTCTTAGAACAAGGGTACGAAGAACCGGTTCACACGCGCTCTATACCAGGTACAGACATGTACCTGGGCGCTTCTCTCCTCCTCCACGGCCCGGTCTACCCGAGCCGAACCCTTCGGAGAATCTAGTAGGGCACGGGGACGCGCACTAGTGCGCGATGCCGTTCCCTCTAGAAAACCTCCAAAGGTGATTCGTTTCACACGGCTTGAGGGACCCTTTACGTTCCTCGCCGCCCCCAAAAAAGCCCGGTGAAGCTGAAAATGCCGTCTGAGGCAATCAGCAAACTCTCTCAAAAAAAAAAGAAAAGCTCAGCGGTCAGAGCGTTGGAGCGGTTATCCAAAGGTCGTGGGCACGATTCCCACTCGAGCTTCCTGAGGCTGGTTGATTTTTTCTAGTAAAAATTTAATGCGCTACCTGGTCACGTGTTCCCTGTTCGCTATGACCTGGGTCTCTTCAAAGCAAGAGTGAATAGGCATTTCCTGTCTAAGCATGTACCACCTTAGGCCACATCCCGCTCACCAAAAGGCAGGTCGGTGGCAAAATGATTAGACAGTCTGCTTTAAAAAAAAAAATGTTTTTTTTATTTTATTTTATTAGTTGACATCAAATTTTGCTGTGGAGGTAGGGAGGGACAATACGAGTTATTTCATGTGTAAGCACTAAGAAGATACATAAATGTATTAACAACATTTTGATTGTTTTAACCACTCTTAGTCTTGTCTTCTTGGCAACTTTAGGTAAATTAGCCTCCTTAATTCCGATCACTGATCATCATACATAAATACTCTGATTTCAGAACAATGGGCCGAAATTGTATCTACAGCAGCCAATGGTTTTGTAGGTAAGTTTAAATAGTTGTCATTCATCAATTAACTAACTGTTTATAAGGCAGAGCATGTTAGAATGTTTCACTGGTTTTTAATCTTATCTCAACCGTATAAATTTCAAAATTAGGTGGGAATATACAATTACACTGCCTAAGAGTCTAATGTCACACTTATTTGCATACCAAGTGAGATCATATTATTATTTTAAAACTATTGCGTCATCATAATATGACAAGTTCACTTCAATTTGCTTGAATTTGAAGGCTATCAATGATACATATAACTTACTGGAGCCTCGTGTTGACAGAAATTAAATTGAATCTGTATCTGTTGCACATAATTATTATTGCTAACTTGTCCTAGGGACAAGTTAGATTCGTTATTATTACACATCTGCTCATGGCTTCACGCGTTTATAGTGGCCGGAGTAACATTTTCTGCGTCTATGTTCTAGTGGTTAAGACCACCACTCTAGGGTCTAGGGTTCGATTCCCAGCGGGAATACATGTTTGTGTACTCTGTTTAGTTGGTTTTGTTTGTCCGCCTGGCTAGCTAATACCATGTTATCTAAATATTTCGCCATAACATCAATGTTAGAAGTACGAGTATTATTGTGTTCCGGCAGCTAGAGATAAGATAGCCAGTGCCTCAGTAGTTGAGGATTCCGTGTGAAGTACGCTTCCACATTCGGCCTTATCATCACTTAACATCAGGTTAGATGAAGGCCAATGCTTAACCGCTTAAATGCCTTAGTATTAAAAAAAACCAATTATCTTTCAGGCGTGAGTTGTCCGATACCGATTACCGTGACAACACTCACAGATAGCTGGTTGACAGCGAAGTTTCAGTTCGACGAGTTACCTAACAACGGGCGCGACCTCACAGTGGAACTACCCCGCTTGCCGCTCCTCCTTGCTCCAGGGAAGTCTGAACACTTCACAGTACATCTCACCTCAATGGTCGAATTACATGCCTCCTTACCCTTCACTCTGTTCCTCAAAGACGCCTCTATAGACGGCGATGTGGAGCATAAAGGCACCATCGATGTCGATATCAAAATGCCCGGAATACAAGCGATGTCTTGTGATGGTGTGAACAGAGTTAGCTTCCCTCCTACTATAGAAAAGTTTAGTCTGACTAAATCTTTTGTACTGATGAGCGATAGTTCAGTGGATTTGCTACTCGAGTTGTCTATATGCGAAGGTGAGAGTATGTTCTGTATAAAAAACGCGCAGGAGGTTAAAAAAAGTGATATCAATAAGGTGTTGATGGACCGTCAAGGGTCTACGGAGGAGCAGCCCAGTAGGGGGAAACACAAAGTGATGAATAAGCAACTGTGCAGACTGTCCAGTGGTAATGGGATCAAAGTTACGATTGTGTTCAATGCACCTAAGTTATCCGAACTGCAGATAAGTGAGTCGCCATTTTATCTTGATCGGATATTATTTGTTTGTGATTATTTTTTATTTTGTAATAATAAATTGTTTTTATTTCTTTTTAGCGGATCAAATAGCTTCCTTCAGTGGCATATTGAACGTGAATTTGATAGGTGTGAAGACAGTTTTAAGAAAAATAGAGCTTATCAGTATTGTGGGGACTTTGAATCTCGTTGTTAGCATCCCTGGAAGATATCTGCGTATTGCCAATGGTAAAAATTTATTCTATAGTAACTAAGTTGTAATACTACAGTAATATGCTTATGGAGTTTGCAAATTTTTTATGGAATGCGTCTGGGTTTAAACAAAAACCAAAGTGCAAACATGGACTTATGCAAAGAGAAGTGAATAAATGAATTATGATGTAGATAGAATAAGTTAAAGTTAAAATAAACTAGGGTAAATTGGACTTTATTTAAAAATTATTATCTCTAGAAAAAATCTCTTCCGGACAATTTTTGGTGGGATGGCAACTTAATGTATGTTTGTGGAAGCAACAATAGTGCCAACAAATGTTAATATTTAATAACTAGTTAATGGTTTATTTTTGATTAAGCCATTACCCATCAATTGTGGTAATGACTTGATTTCAATAATGGAGGCTTTTGCCCAGCAGTGGGACAGTTATAGGCCATTTACTACTACTTTTTAATTATTTCTTTGTATTTCAGAGCCTACATACGTGACGCTTCAGAACACGGGAACCATACCGGGAGTATGGATTGCCAAGTTCGGAAATGCCAATCAAAATTACCCTATTAAATTTACGCCGACGAAATTCGACCTTCGTCCTGGAGTCACGAAATCAATCAGTTTGGCGTACACAGGGTTCGAGGACAACATTTGTGAGACGTATGTACATAGCACCGTATCAATAGAAAATAATATATATTTAATATTATGATGACTGCCTCTGTGGCTGGGTGGTTAATCGCCCGGCTAGATAACCAGAGGTCCTGGGTTCAATTTCTGTTTCTGACAAAGCTTGTTTCGGATTATTTGATGCATAGCCCGGGTTTGTGATCACTAACACGCATTCAACATCCGATCTTAATATTTTTACAAATATTGAAAGATCTGTAAAGAATTAGGCAAGCTATATTTATGATTATTTACATATAATTTTACGCAAATATTGTTGCGAACAAATTACAACAACATCAATATTTGCGTAAAATTACATGTCATCATCATCATCTTCATCATCGGCCCATCTTAGTCCAATGCTGGACATAGGCCTCAAAAAAAAAACAAATATAGCTTGCCTAATCCTTTACTGATCTTTCAATATTTGTAAAAATATTAAATATGGCAAACGTGGTGATTAAGCAAAGACCTATGATGACTTGATCTCAATAAAGAAGGCCATTGTCCTGATGTGGGGCAGTATAATGAGCTACTTTACTTGTTAATATTTTTTATCAAAAGTGGAGCTCGATTCCAGTTGGTTCGATTGGCTTATTTGAACTTTTTTGAATTTGAAGAATTTGAACTTTGAAGTTTTGGATACCGAAGTGTATAATGATTCTTTCTTACTCATAAATATTATAAAAAAAATCCTCAAAAATTATTTTTTATTTCAGCTCTATAGTGTTTGAAGAACTGAGTACCGGTATGAAAACTACTATCGACGTGGTCGCAGGCGCTGAAAAACCGAAAGTGTTTCCCATTAAAACGAACTACACGCACCTATCGTGGGTGCGCGCCGGCAGGAAAGAACTCAGCTTGAAGAACTCTTGCAACACTAAAGTTCATGTGAAATGCCAGATCTTAGGCGACGGCTTCACCATAGACGTGCCCGGTGCGGAGTCTAGAGGCACATATCTCCTTCCATTTGGACCGAACGAGTGTAGAACCCTGTCTATCATATTTAGTCCTGCCAATTTTTTGCCGCACTCTGCTACTTTGCATATGGTCTTCGATAAGAACAGCGATGTCTCGAGAAAAGTAAGATAGAAAATATTAAGGGTTTACTTTAACGAAGGAATCTAAATGGTCGAAAAGATATTCACGTTTAAATAAAATAAGTTTTATTATCTAAATTTTTAAGACTCTTTTTGCTTGCTTGAATATAATTTGAAGGTTAAATTAGAATTAACCTTTTTATCGTCATTGTGTTACTGCATCACCCGCCGTGTCCTGTGTGCCAGCATTCAATTTCGAGTAAAAAATTGAAATGGATAAAAGATTTCATTTATTATCTTTATTTTGTGTTTTTGTAAGATAAATGTAATGTAAATAGCCTATACTGTCCCACTGCTTGGCAATGACCTCCGTTATGAAATCAAGTCATCACTAGAATTGATGGGTAATGGCTTAATCACCACGCTTGCCAAATGCGGGTCCCAAACCTGAGCTATGCATCAAAAATCCGAAACACACTGCCCGACCCGACCGGACCTTCGGGTGTCGATGCGAGCGATTAGCTATTCGGCCACCGAGACGTTTTTGTAGAGCATAGGTATTGTCGAACATTACCTTTATTGGCGTAGAGCGCACGCTATAGCTTGTCGATTATAGCCGACTATTGTGTTTAGGAGCTCGATGGCGCAGTGGTTAGCGCGCCTGGTCTGCAATTGCTAAGGTTAAGCAACTTTCGCAAAGGCCGGTCACCGGATGGGTGACCAAAAATTTATCATCTCGAGCTCCTCCGTGCTTCAAAAGGCACTTAAAGCCGTTGGTCTCGATTGCTTTAGCAGTCGTTAACAACCACCAATCCGCACTGGGTCCGCGTGGTGGTTTATGGCCCGTTCTCCCTATCCATCCATAGGGAAGACTGGTGCCCCAGCAGTGGGGACGTTGATGAGCTGGTGTGATGGTAGTGTTTGAAAGGTTGATGTCGCTTCTTGGCAAGAAAATGAAGAGTCATGTCTGCGGTTTTGTTTTATTTTCTAAAATTTGTGTTATGTCGAATATTAATGTGAAGTAATGGTGGATTATTAACCGTTAAGTGTTCGTGAGTGTGCATGAGTGTTGGCAAATGATACAAAACAGTGCAACATTACTTTTAAAATTCTCTCAAGAAGTCCGCCCGAGGACTTAGTAAAGCCCCACATCTTTACTGAGATACTCGAGGGGTTGGGGGGTATACCATTTCTCACTTCTCATTTCTATTATCATTCATCATCATCATACATGAAAGAAATATTGTTTATTTAAGTATTGTAAGACTTTTTCATTGGCTAAATGCCTATTTATGCAAAGCCATTAATAAAAAAAAGGTTGATGACACATATGACGTAGGTGAAACTCTTCGGGTGCGCGAGCGGCGACGCCATGCGCTGGTCGGGGCTGGTGACGTACGGGGACACGGCGCTCGTGCGCGCCGTCAGCCGCACGCCCGTGCAGCTGAAGCTGTTCAACAGGTCCGCCGCGCCCGCGTTTGTGTGCGCGAAAGTGCACTTTAACCGTGAGTACCTATGTATAGACTTAGGTACTTACCTGATAAGGGAAACGGTTTTTTGTTAGTTAGTGATGTATTTTAAAATTATCACGAAATTGTAAGCGATTGCATTATTTGATTATTATTATCGTGTCGTGCTGTGTCGTGCACTTGGAGAGGCCTGTCTGGCAGTGGACGTGTGTGTAGGCTGATGATGATGATGATGACATTATTTGATAAGTTGTATAATTGACTAAAAATTGTTTTTTTTAAATTTAAAAGTTGCTTACCCCCAATGTCTTACAAATAACTCCTTAAAATCTGAATTCACCTATTTACATATCCGACAGGTAGACACCAACACGCCCGTATTTCGGTTACCAAACTATATCTCAGAGCGGAATTTCTAGTCTATCCATCAATAAGTAACCTATAACCAGGTTTACCGTGACGCTCTGGTCAAAGTTTTATATTTAAAAAAACTAATTTTATAAATATAAAACTTTGAAAAATTAAAGCCAATAGTTTTAGAGCAAGAAGGAAGCAATCGCTTTCACATATTATTATGATATCGACCTCCCTCGGTTTACACAATCGCTTAATCAAGAAAATCATGCGCGCTTGTCGGACTTCAGTTCAAAAATATTGTTTTAAGTTTTTATTTTATCGGATATATAATAAAAACTCTTGAAAAATCTGTTCCCAGTACAATACATGTGCGTGGCCGGTACCGCGCGTATAGTAGGCGGGCGGCACATAGTGTGCGGGCGCGGCAAGCACTCCGTCACGCTGGCAGTGGACTGGGCGCGCGTGGAGCGGCGCGCGAGGGACGCGCCCGCGCCCGCCGCGCTCGCCACGCTCACCGTGCTCACCGGCGCCGAGCACACGCGCCGCAGGATACTCAAGTAAGTTATTTATTAATTTTACTCTCTAAATTTATTATATTTAGATGAGATGAGATAGTTTTTCACTCTTCATTTTTTTATGTTTATGTAAATTTCTTCTTCTGTTTCTCCAACATTGTCTTCTGAAATTAATCTATTCAGTTGGTAAAACTTAATAAATAAATAAAAAAGCCATTTCACATTTTCGGTTTAACATCATCATAGCCAGCTCATTTTATGTCCCCACTGCTGGGGCACGAGCCTTCCCTAAGGCGCTGTCTCCACGGGCGAGAGAATCGCCACGAGTCCGCGCTTCTATCGTCGGGTAATCTCCACGAACGAGCGATTATTCCGCCAGCGTATAGTCACGACTCGTGACGGAATCACAGCGTGTCCGCGACGACTCGTAACGGAATCGCCGTATACCTTGACGACGCGTTGTGCTATTATTTGTTGAAAGCGCTGAAATAACGCTGCGTTTGACAGCGCGCCCGCCGCGCGTTCGCTGCGAGAGCGCCACGTACTGCGGCGAGCACGCGGCGGGCGCGCCGCCAGTAGCGACGATACGACGACGTTACGCGCGAACACTGCCACTCGTCGCATCGCTGTGATAACATCGCCGTGTGGAGACGCATTCATAGAGTATATAGAAATACGTGGCACGACGATAATATCACCGCGATATCTCGCTCGTGGAGATTGCGCCTAAGGACCATGGTTGGCGTTGGTTTGTACCTACTACCTAGTACCAAGGGTAAGTCTTATAATAATCTTCACCATTTGTCATAGAATCCTGAAAGATGAGTCTAACGGGGAGCTGGATACTTCCCTGCTGCCTGAACACTTAAAGGTGCTGACAGAGAAGTTTGAGGGTGAAGATAAGAAAATAGACAACCAGCTTGCTGATTTCAAGGAAACTAAGGTAGAAATTATATTTTTTGTGGGTAAAAGTTTTATAAATTTATTGTCAAAATGTCGAATCATGCCACATATACACTATTGAAGACGCTTTTAGATAAAATAAGCTCGTTCGAGCTAAAATTTCTCGATTTAATCATTTTCTGCAGTGCCAGGTCACTGGATTAATAACCAAATTAAAAATAGATTAAATTGGATAGCGGTTTGTTTGATGGTAGAGCTCTTTTAATCCTTCACCGCAATGGAATAGAAATAAAGAGTTTGATGTTGCAGGCGTCCCTGGAAGAGCTCATCGCTGGTTTGCACGAGCTCACAGCGCAGATAGACTTACCACAAGACTTCTTCGATGAGAACACCATCATCATTACCGACGACACGGTAATAGAACACCACACGCTCTGCGATTAGGGCTCCATAAGCTATTCAATTATATTTCTAGTATTATTTAAGGCGGCCTTAAGTATTTGAGGAGATAAGACAGTATTGAAATCTTAGAAGCACACCACCATGATGAAACAAGGTAACCTTTTAGTTTTGATGACATAGTATTTGAGTATTCAGCTGTTTAAAACTCCTTGTATTGCTTATAAGTGGTTTTCCACTGTTCTAATTTGTGTCTGCTCGTTACTTTTAGTTATTACGATTATGATGTTAGAAATATTATTTTTATTATTAAGTGGAATGGCTTCAATCAGTTTTCTGTACATTTTCTCAATTAACAGAGACGATGGTCGCTAGCAAATGCTTTAATGAGTTGTACAAACAGCGCCCTCTGGTGGAAACGGTGGCGCAAGATTTTATTTTTCTATACTAAAGATGTTGTTGGATAAGGGTAAACGGAGTTATTTTATGTATGCGTAATGCCTCCAGCGTTTAAATGAATTTTAATTCGACCATTCATGTTGAAGAACTGCTGTTATGAGAATGTTTGATAGACTGATGAAATGTGTTATTTTACAATTAGTGATGTTATAGTAATTATTTATATACTCCGTCCTCGATCTATGTAAACATCGAACAAACAAAACAATAAAAATACATGTTTTTTTAATTCATATTATTTATTATTTTCTTAACCAGTTATATTTATTCCAATCGTTTTTCCTATTTTTTTTAAATCATTGTACCTAAGAGATTCGACTGTCGGTCGCAGTGATCTGTTAGAAATGACCTTTTAAAAATATTGCCTACAACTTATAAAACTAATGCATTTCCACTTACAATAAAGTCATTAAACACCGCAAAAATGATAATATTTTATATATACAAGACTAAATTTGACGGTTCATAGATTTCAAATGGTTACTTTAGATAATATTTAATATAATCCTTTACAGTAAACCCCTTTGCGTTTTGGATATAGAGAGAAGTGCTGGAGGATAAAGTTTCAAAAACAAAACTAAATAAATGGGCGTTTCTAAAATGATAGTGTTGGTCCTTCTGGAGGGGTTTATCGTAGAGGACGCGTCAACAGTACATCGAGCTTGGTGTATTTTATATTATCATGATTATATCTCTTACACAACGAAAATATCCCTCTATCGTACGTCCGCAACACGTCGCATGCATCCGTCTCTCTCGCACGCGCTCAGTCTCGCTCGTTCACGCGTCGCTTTTGGCAGTTTATCATAGTCATTCTCACGCTCATGCCGATACTCGCATGGCACCTCTCATTATGCGTGGTACAAAATAATGTGGATCCTTGCGTTTTTAACCAATACTACATACGTGACTATATAAAAACATAAATGCGAGAGACGCCATGCGAATATGGACATTAACAAAAGTGAGCTCCAATGTGGGATGTCTACTTTGCCGTACAATCTACATTATGAAAAAATCTTATTAAAATGGAAGTACTTACACATCATATAAGGTTACAATATAACTAATTTGGGTCAAAAATGGCTGACGATTCGATTAGTAAAGTGCTTTGAAAATACTATTTTCATTAATTTATTGCATTATACCTATAAGTCTAAGAGTCGCAAAAGAAGACATAACGAGAAGAGATTAATTCGCAATATACCAATCTAAATACGCTAAGTTTCAGAAATGTACAGCTAAAATAATCCCGGGTGACACGTCCACTTCGTGCGGATACAATGCGTATAGATATATACATTACACACTCACACATTTTTACAATAGGAATTAAGGTTACTAACTTAAAAAAAATATAAACCAGTCACTTAATGAGCTATAAAATAGTATGTAAGATTGCCAACGGTACACTGGCCTAGTGTGGACTGCGGTCCGGTAATGCTACCGTGGAACTATGCTCGCTAGGGTGCCTGCCGCTCGCTATACGGTACGGAGACGCTATGATCCAAAACGCTACTGATTGTCCCAAGTTGCTCCTAGAACTAAATGGTTACCAGTTCCCTTCTTAATGAAATCACAGCACAACTTTTTAATTGTTCGCTTTAGCTTTTGACAGTAAACCTAAATCTAACACTGTTTCTCTGTCAAAACCTTTTTCGATAAACTCTATGAAAATCTGAAAGGTGTGCACCAAAAACGAAAGGGCTAAACAATAATGAACCTTATTTGTTCTACGGAACATTTGCGTTTTGTTTGTAGCACCGTTTCATACAACGAGCGGGAGGTGGTTTCACTAGCGCCGAGGCTCGGAGTCGCGCCGCCGTCATTCTAAATTACTTCTTAACGAGTAAAACACGCTTCCCTGCCTTAACAGACTAGTTAAGGGAGAGATCGCGTCTCAAGAGATCAATATGGCTTCAAAACACGTGCGGTCGCGTAAGACTTGAACAATGTCAACACAAGTTTTTGTTTACAGCAATCGATCGACATTCATCATAATCGCATACGAATCGTCCACAGAATGCCAAGCGCGAGTTTTAATATGCAATTTAAATTTGTATGGCAGTATTGTCTCTCTCCTTTTTCGTCATCAGGAGGTAATGCTTTAATTTTTCTTTCTTGCTTTCGAATAAAATCCGGTCGCCGAACAAAGAGGATTTCGTACAATCATTATACGGAAGTTTGGAGATCAGTACACAAATGAAAGAAATTCTTTGGTTGAGCACGAACGCAACAACAATATATTCGGCCGCCTACGAGCGAGACAAGTAAAAATTATATCGAATTTATATGTGTGATGTATTGTATCAAATAAAGTTTTTTCTATATGTATTTTGTACCCGCTCTTATACGATATTCTCTCTGTTCGGCAAATTAAACTTTGTATAATGAAATTCGCGCAAGGCACTCGGATCGTTTGATCGGTAACGGTGAGCTTGCACTAGCGGGCCGCCCGTGAGTCCGCGCGACGAGTGAGCGAGCGAGTCGCCAATTGAGACAACAACACAACAAATCGCATAATAATATTTATGTACCAGGGGGAGTAGTGCATCGAATTCATTAACGCTGATATCAATTTGTCATTAAAGTATAACTATCACAGATAATATTTAAAAATAAAAAGGTATATATTCAAGTTCTCGGAATCGTTGCGGTGAGTGTCAAAATCGTTCGTCTAACCGCGGCCGCCGCTTGCGCACTTGCTCGACGTGTCTAGTGCTAATTCTATTCGCCATTCGAACACGCTAACGAAAACGATAATAAGTAATTTTGATAAGAATAGTTTTGTCATACATACCGGGTCAGTTGCACTACTATCTGCCACGATAGCATAATTGGTAGCGCACCTGACCCAGTATGTCAAGAGGGTGTCGTGTCCCGCTCGTGGAAATTTTATTCAACACATTCCAAATTTAAATTAATTTGCAACAAATTTTGCGTAAATTTACATACCTATAACCATAATTATGAATAAAATGTATTTATATTTGTGGCCATACAAATTTTCGTTTTCGTTAACGTGATCCAATGCATAATAACTCACTAGACGTTACAAAGTCGCAATGGCAGCCGTCTCTCGCGGACACTCGTCAATCGATTAGCGCGTGTACTGCGCGCGGGCGCATCATCCTGTCCGGTGCGCATACAAAACTATTTAAAATTTACGGGAAGCGTCGGTACTAATCACTAAATGTTGCGTCCGCTCCGCCCGCGATTTTACTGGCGTTTCATTATAATTTTCAATTGCGATCTAATTAACACATGAAAGTTTTGGTTTCATAAGATTTCAATGAGACTTTAATTTTAATTAGGTCGCAACAAAATATTATAGATCCTTAGTGAGATCCGCTCAGAAATAAGTCTCTTCGGACACACGCTCTTGAATACAGTATCAAGTAATAGGGTTACCGACATCGACTTAAGTTTCGATTGTTTTATATTATAAATTTTATAATATTTCATACTCCGTATCTTTAGTTTAGACACGGTAAGGTTACCAACAAACGTTTTACGCATATATCGTTTCGTATAACGCTAAATTGGTCGTTAGTACTATAATTAGGACGCAATAGAAATTTTGCTTTCGAAAGCTGAATCGACTTAAAATAGTACTACAGCGCGTGAAAAACGTTATTTCATCGGTTTACGGTAAAGAGTGCAAAGCCCTAAAACCTGTTACGTTCGTATTCTTAATGTAGAGCAGAGTGTACTCAGTCTTGTTTAAAATCGTAACTACGTCGATGCGGTAACCCTATTCGCAGCCGCGTCGCACCATCCCGCTATACAACATCATAAGCAGCACGTATTCGCGCAAATCCTACCAATTCTCAGCCACCGACCTCCACAACGACCGGC